>VWZI01022470.1:59222-72551 GCA_013396835.1 Psilopogon haemacephalus | reverse complement strand
ATTCCATTCCATTCCATTCCATTCCATTCCATTTCCAGGGAAAATATGAAACTGCTTGGGGCAAAGACAAGCCTGGGGTTGTGAGATGAAGCACCACAGCAAGCTGCAATGAGTCCCACATCTTACTTGATCACAGGCTCACATCCAGACAGGCCTTGAAAGGCTGCCAAGAAGGAGACTCCACAACCTCTCTGGGCAGCCTGTGCCACTGCTCTGGGACCCACACAGGCAAGAAGTTGCCTCTTGTGTTGAGCTGCAACCTCCTGTGCTGCAGCTCCCCTCCCACCCACTGATCCATTACATCTTTTTCCCCCTGGATACAGAAGATGTCCCACAGTGTTCAGAAGAGCTGGAAGGCTTGTCCCTCTGCAAAGCACCTCTGCAAAGGTCCTCCTGAGGGCCAAGAGGCCCTTTGGGAAGGAGAGGATGGCTCTTCTCTGCATGGCACCCCTGGAGGATATAGCTGCTGAACAGCAGCCACAACTGACTTCAGAGCTATATAAAACACTGGCATGAAGATTTGTTTATAAAGAGCTACAAAATAAGGTTGACTTTAAAATAGCACAGTCACCAATAATGGCTCAGTGGGTCACATTCTTCTTCCATGTCTGCCTCCTCCCCCTCCAGAGCCTCTTCTCTGCCCAGCAGCTTTCCCAAAATGGCCTGCAAAGATGTCAGAAGTCCCCCCCCAAGAGAGGCAGGAGGAAATCTGTGCCTGAGGAGCCATAGGAATATGCCTAGGAAGGGATGCTCAGCCCTCCTTAAAGCACTAGACATTTTTCCAAGCCTGGCACTGCAGCAGAGACCTATTCCTATCTGCAGCAACTTGGTGCCTCAGATCCTGCAGCGTTCCATCAACATTCCAGAAGGTGGCTGAAGGCTCCCTGATGCAGTCAGGCAGAAATGCAGACCTTTGATGGTACACAGCCCTCCACGGCGCTCTCCTTGCTCACCTCTCCCACCCCTTCAGCACACACCAGAGGAAAAGAGAAGCTTCCAAGCTTTGCCAAGCCCCAGCCTAACCCAGCATCCTGTAAAACTACCAGTTAAAGGCGGCAGCACTTCACTTCCAAACCACAAAGGCTGTAATGAGTGTGGCTTTAATTGGCTGGTACAAGAGCTGCACAGCCAGAACTGGCAGCTGGCAATGAGATCAGCCCTTCTGCACTGCAGATTGCTGAGCTTCTCCCCTCGTCTGCAGTCTGGCGTGGCACACAAATGACTCCAATAAATTCACATTACAGAAGCATCAAGACTGTGCTGGTTTGAACTAATTGGAGGATTTGAATGAGAAATTAGGCTATAGGCTGAGAAAGGAAAGCACTGATGGAGCTACTGCACGCATAGCTTTACTGAGAAAGAAAAAAAAAAAAAAAGTTTTAAGAGTTGTAACCCAAATATAGATAAGGGAGATGGTTTCAGACCTCTTTGGGCTGTGGCTGCTCTTGCATGGCTCTTTTCTCCCTGCCTTTTGTAGCTGAATTTGAATAATTTCACTAACTTCTTTCCTGCTGCTAATCCCCCCTGGCCCATCTACCTCTGCCTATCTGCTGCATAAAACAGGTGGTGAGATAAGACTGAGGAAAGGGGGAAAGTGGTAGGGGTGGTTAGAAACCCCTCTTAGGGANTCAGGGTTGGAAGGCACCATAAGGAGCAGCCAGTCCCAACCCCCCTGACATGCCCAGGGACACCCTACCCTAGAGCAGGCTGCCCACAGCCTCTGACAGCCTGGCCAAAAACACCTCCAGGGATCTGGCCCCAAACACCTCCCTGCAGGGGCAACCCATTCCAGCCTCTCACCACTCTCATGCTCAACAACTTCCTCCTCACATCCACTCTGAATCTCCCCACCTCCAGCTTTGCTCCATTCCCCCTAGTCCTCTCACTCCCTGATAGCATAAGAAGTCCCTCCCCAGCTTTTTTGTAGCCCCCTTCAGATCCTGGAAGGCCAGAAGAAGGTCCCCTGGGAGCCTCCTCTTCTCCAGCCTGCACAGCCCCAACTCTTTCAGGCTGTGCTCACAGCAGAGCTGCTGCAGCCCTCTCAGCATCCTCGGGGCCCTTCTCTGCACACCTCCAGCATGTGTTATACATTGTAAATATCTGCTTGTGTATTGTACACAGCTGCAAATATAAAGCTTCATTTATTAACTTCCAGCTGACTGAGTCCTCGCTTGGGTTATTCCAAAGTGAGTGTGTGTGTGTGTGGGGAGGGGGGGTTGCAGATAACTGCTAAACCACCAGAAATTCTTATCCCCAAACTGCCAAGACACTCTTTCTTCTCAGGAAGTTTCCAGCTGTAGAGGCATCTGGCCCTGACCCTGCAGTGCATTTCTAGCACACGTGTGTATAAATACACCACCCTCCATAGGAACAGCACACATTTTTTAGGCAGCACTTAAAAATCTGGCCCCCTTGGAGCTACTGATTTCAACAGGCTCACTGCACACTTAAAAGAAAGAAAAAAAAAAAAAAGCAAGAAAACAAAACGAAAAAAAAAAAAATCTCATTATCTAGAATTAGAATCGAGGCTCTTTGGGGGGAAAAAAAAAAAATCTTCAGTCCCAAGTGACAGAAGTCTCTATCCAGCAGCTCCAGCACCATTTCTTGCTTCATTTGTTTCACACAAGCTATTCACACCAATGCCCAACTCGCCCTTTCCAGGTTTACAAAGCACACAGAAAAGTTCCAGGCTGGTTTGCATCCAGCTTCACCCTTGAAGAAAAGCCAGATTAGTAAGGAAAAGGATTTCACAGCAAAGCCTGCCTTTCATCTGCTGAGGAAAGCTTTGGATCTCAGCAAGCTGATGTAGCAAACTCTCCAGCCAAGGTTATTTCAGAATTAGCAGGGGCTCATTTGCTGTCACTTGAGAGAGTTAATGCAAACTGCACAGTGCACACTTAACAGCACCTCCTTCCTGCATGAAGAAATGCACAGCAGGCAGGCTTGAAGTAAATAATTAAAATAATAACACAACACAAACCCACAGCAAGCATTTCAGGTGACATCTGCATGCATCTTTTAATTCCAAAGGCCAGGCTGACCTAAATAGGAGAAATGCAGGACACTATTGCCCTGCAAGCAGCCCAGGAATTGCTGCCATCACTTTCTGCCCATCGAGACTCTGGGCACCACTCTCTGCCCACACCACAGCAGCATCACAGGTTCACAGGATGGCAGGGGTTGGAAGGGTCCCAAAGAGATCATAGATGGCAGGTGGAGATCACTGATCACAGGCTCACAGGATGTCATGGTTGGAAGGAACCCAAAGAGATCACCGAGTTCAACTCCCCTGCCACAGCAGGAGCGGACAATCTAGCTCAGGGCACACAGCAACACATCCAGACAGGCCTGCAAAGGCTCCACACAAGGAGACTCCACAACCTCTCTGGGCAGCCTGTGCCAGTGCTCTGGAACCCACACAGGCAAGAAGTTGCCTCTTGTGTTGAGCTGCAACCTCCTGTGCTGCAGCTTCCATCCATTGCTCCTTGTCCTATCATAGGGAGCAGTGAGCAGAGCCTGTGCCCCTCAAGATGTTTATAAACATTGATCCAATCCCCTCTCAATCTTCTCTTCTCCAGACTAAGCAGCCCCAGGTCCCTCAGCCTCTCCTCCCCAGGCAGTGCTGCAGTCCCCTCAGCATCCTCCTAGCCTCTGCTGGACCCTCTCCAGCAGGTCCCTGTCCCTCTTCAACTGGGGAGCCCCAAACTGAAGGCAGTGCTCAAGATGAGGTCTCAGCAGGGCAGAGTAGAAGGGGAGGAGAACCTCCCTTGATCTGCTGGACACACTCTTCTTAAACCCCCCAGGATTCCATTGGCCCTCTTGGCCCCCAGGGCACATTGCTGTGCCACTGCTGAAGTCTTTCTTGTTTTGTTTTTACATAGTATGTATCATTTCCCTCTCCAGACAGCTTCTGTCTTGGCCAAGGTAAGTCTCAGGCCCAAAGCTCCCTCTGCCATTAGGAGAAGGAACACAGAGCAGAAACGAAACTTCTCAGCTACTTTAGTTCCAGCCCACAGGTGCACAGTTTCTGTTTTCAAATTGGGTCTTGTCTCCAGGGCTCCACATTAAAGAAGTGGTGAAGTCGTCATCCCTGGAGGTGTTGAAGCAAAGCCTGGATGGGGCACTTAGTGTCACTGGCTAGGGCTGGGTGCTAGGTTGGACTGGATGAGCTTGGAGGTCTCTTCCAACCTGGCTGATTCTATGAAGCTGCTTACACAATGAATCAAGAGTCAAAACTTTTGGACATGTCAGGACAAACCTCAGCAAACCTGAACTGGTATCATGTACACACTTTACACTGGCTACATGGCACTAGAAAGGCAGCAAGTCAAGCTGCAGCACAGTGATGATAAGCACTGCTTTTGTAAGGCTGAGAGCAGCCTTTGGGGAGAGAAGGCAAATCAAAACACAGCACCTTTGACAGGGGAGCAGCACAGGAGCTAAGCCCCAGCAGCTCCACAAAATGCTCATCTTTCCTCAGGAAAACTGACTTTGGTGTTACTCAGTAGCTAAGTTTGCCAACAGTTTTCATTCTGGTTAAAACTGCATGAGAACTCATCAATTTTAATGCTGTGAGCTTTGCCATACCCACCCCCAGGAAGGCTGAATCCTGCAAGCATATGCCAGGCGTGCTCACAGAGGGACCGATCCCTGCTCACCCAGCCCTAATAGCCCTCCCCCAGAAACGAGCCGAAGGAGGATGCTGCCTCTGCTGCCCTTAGACCTGACCTTGTAAACATCCACTAGCAGCCCTGAGCACCCCACTCCCAGCTGGGCACCCCAGCATCACTTGCCCCATGAAAGCCACTGCTGAGACAACACTAGGAGGGAGAGGAAGCAGAGACAGAGCCCCTTCCAAAACACCCTGCCTAAGGGTCTGTGTGTCTGCCCTCTATAGAGCCCCTTCCAAACCCCCTAAGGGTCTGTGTGTGTGCCCTCTATAGAGCCCCTTCCAAACCCCCTAAGGGTCTGTGTGTGTGCCCTCTATAGAGCCCCTTCCAAACCCCCTAAGGGTCTGTGTGTGTGCCCTCTATAGAGCCCCTTCCAAACCCCCTAAGGGTCTGTGTGTGTGCCCTCTATAGAGCCCCTTCCAAACCCCCTAAGGGTCTGTGTGTGTGCCCTCTATAGAGCCCCTTCCAAACCCCCTAAGGGTCTGTGTGTGTGCCCTCTATAGAGCCCCTTCCAAACCCCCTAAGGGTCTGTGTGTGTGCCCTCTATAGAGCCCCTTCCAAACCCCCTAAGGGTCTGTGTGTGTGCCCTCTATAGAGCCCCTTCCAAACCCCCTAAGGGTCTGTGTGTGTGCCCTCTATAGAGCCCCTTCCAAACCCCCTAAGGGTCTGTGTGTGTGCCCTCTATAGAGCCCCTTCCAAACCCCCTAAGGGTCTGTGTGTGTGCCCTCTATAGAGCCCCTTCCAAACCCCCTAAGGGTCTGTGTGTGTGCCCTCTATAGAGCCCCTTCCAAACCCCCTAAGGGTCTGTGTGTGTGCCCTCTATAGAGCCCCTTCCAAACCCCCTAAGGGTCTGTGTGTGTGCCCTCTATAGAGCCCCTTCCAAACCCCCTAAGGGTCTGTGTGTGTGCCCTCTATAGAGCCCCTTCCAAACCCCCTAAGGGTCTGTGTGTGTGCCCTCTATAGAGCCCCTTCCAAACCCCCTAAGGGTCTGTGTGTGTGCCCTCTATAGAGCCCCTTCCAAACCCCCTAAGGGTCTGTGTGTGTGCCCTCTATAGAGCCCCTTCCAAACCCCCTAAGGGTCTGTGTGTGTGCCCTCTATAGAGCCCCTTCCAAACCCCCTAAGGGTCTGTGTGTGTGCCCTCTATAGAGCCCCTTCCAAACCCCCTAAGGGTCTGTGTGTGTGCCCTCTATAGAGCCCCTTCCAAACCCCCTAAGGGTCTGTGTGTGTGCCCTCTATAGAGCCCCTTCCAAACCCCCTAAGGGTCTGTGTGTGTGCCCTCTATAGAGCCCCTTCCAAACCCCCTAAGGGTCTGTGTGTGTGCCCTCTATAGAGCCCCTTCCAAACCCCCTAAGGGTCTGTGTGTGTGCCCTCTATAGAGCCCCTTCCAAACCCCCTAAGGGTCTGTGTGTGTGCCCTCTATAGAGCCCCTTCCAAACCCCCTAAGGGTCTGTGTGTGTGCCCTCTATAGAGCCCCTTCCAAACCCCCTAAGGGTCTGTGTGTGTGCCCTCTATAGAGCCCCTTCCAAACCCCCTAAGGGTCTGTGTGTGTGCCCTCTATAGAGCCCCTTCCAAACCCCCTAAGGGTCTGTGTGTGTGCCCTCTATAGAGCCCCTTCCAAACCCCCTAAGGGTCTGTGTGTGTGCCCTCTATAGAGCCCCTTCCAAACCCCCTAAGGGTCTGTGTGTGTGCCCTCTATAGAGCCCCTTCCAAACCCCCTAAGGGTCTGTGTGTGTGCCCTCTATAGAGCCCCTTCCAAACCCCCTAAGGGTCTGTGTGTGTGCCCTCTATAGAGCCCCTTCCAAACCCCCTAAGGGTCTGTGTGTGTGCCCTCTATAGAGCCCCTTCCAAACCCCCTAAGGGTCTGTGTGTGTGCCCTCTATAGAGCCCCTTCCAAACACCCTAAGGGGCTGTGTGTCTGCCCTCTATAGAGCCCCTTCCAAACACCCTGCCTAAGGGGCTGTGTGTTTGCCCTCTATAGAGCCCCTTCCAAACACCCTAAGGGTCTGTGTGTCTGCCCTCTATAGAGCCCCTTCCAAACACCCTGCCTAAGGGTCTGTGTGTCTGCCCTCTATAGAGCCCCTTCCAAACACCCTAAGGGTCTGTGTGTCTGCCCTCTATAGAGCCCCTTCCAAACACCCTAAGGGGCTGTTTGTTTGCCCTTGCAGTCTGCATCCCAAATCTGGGTCTCTATTCTCTACAACTCAGACCCCTCTAAAAAACTCTGCGGATATGACTCAAAGATCTTGGAGTCCCTATTACAAGAGAGATCTGGACAANCCTTCCAAAACACCCTGCCTAAGGGTCTGTGTGTCTGCCCTCTATAAAGCCCCTTCCAAACACCCTAAGGCTCTGTGTGTCTGCCCTCTATAGAGCCNTGCTGAGAGGGCTGCAGCAGCTCTGCTGTGAGCACAGCCTGAAAGAGTTGGGGCTGTGCAGGCTGGAGAAGAGGAGGCTCCCAGGGGACCTTCTTGAGGCCTTCCAGGTGGCTACAAAAAAAAGGCTGGGAAGTGAATTTTTAGGCTATCAGGGAATGAGAGGACTGGGGGGAATGGAGCAAAGCTGGAGGTGGAGAGATTTAGAGTGGACGTGAGGAGGAAGTTGTTGAGCATGAGAGTGGTGAGAGGCTGGAATGGGTTGCCCAGGGAGGTGTTTGGGGCCACATCCCTGGAGGTGTTTGCAGCCAGGCTGGTTAATAGGAAAGTTTAATATTTTCCTCTAGCAATAAGGATAACAGATAAAGATCAAGCTGAGATGCAAGCAGGGAAAGGGCAGTATGGAAAAAGACTTGGAAGTGGATTCTGTATGCACAGAGGAAGTTCTTCACAGTGAGAGTTGTGGGACACTGGCACAGGTTGCCCAGGGAGGTGTTTAGGACCAAGTTGGATGAGGCCTTGAGTGACCTGTTCCAGTGGGAGGTGTCCCTGCTTATGGCACAGGGGGTTGGAACTGGTTGAGCTTTGAGGTCCCTTCCAACCTAAACCATTCTGTGATTCTACAATTTCCCTCGATTTAAACACACTTTGATTTCTGAGACCTTGACCAGTACCCCAGAATAGGTGTTTTTGGCCAGGCTGGCAGAGGCTGTGGGCAGCCTGCTCTAGGGTAGGATGTCCCTGGGCATGGCAGGGGGGTTGGAACTGGCTGATCCTTGTGGTGCCTTCCAACCCTGACCGATTCTATGATTCTATGGAGGTCCCTTCCAACTCCTACCATTCTGTGATACTCCAGTTATGACAAATGCTGCTGAGCACCTCCGCCCATGTGCTCAACTTGCAATTTAAATGCCTTTACTCTTAGGGTTATAGTGCATTGTCTCGACCTTAAAATATTAAATAAACAAAATGCACGGAGGTTGCTTCCCTCCATACAAGAAACAAAGGAGTTTATTAGTGAATATTCCACTGGAGGTGTGCTAGCCCCAGCGTTTTGCTGGGGGGAGGCTGTGTTTAATCTGGATTGCAACTGAAGAGCAGGGAAGAGAAAGAAAAATGGTCTTCAGAGTAAATATGTCACCGTGAGCAAAGAAACAGGTTGATTATCAACCACAGGCACGAAACTGTGAGAACAGAAACTCAGCTCTGCTTGTGATGATGCCAGGTGCTGGACAAGCAGGAGGCAACCTGCATAAGTTGCAGGAGGAATGGGACTAACTACAGCTTTGTTACATAAGTAAGGAAGTTGTTTCTGTAACAGGTATCTGCAGGGCATTTAGGGTGCACCAGCCAGAGGTGCAACAGCCAGTAAGGCAGCTTTAATATTCAACACATCCAGTTCTGGAGCCCCCAAAACAAGAAGGACATGAAGTGTTGGAGCCAGTGCAGAGGAGGCCACCAAGATGCTGAGAGGACTGCAGCAGCTCTGCTGTGAGCACAGGCTGAGAGAGTTGAGGCTCTGCAGCCTGGAGAAGAGAAGGCTGCCAGGAGACCTTGGAGTGGCCTTGCAGGATCTGAAGGGGCCTACAGGACAGACAATTGACAAGGTCTGGTAATGACAGGATGAGGAGGAATGGGTTTAAACTGGCAGAGGGGAGACTGAAACTGGATGTTAGGAGGAAGTTGTTTGCAGTGAGGGTGGTGAGACACTGGCACAGGTTGCCCAGGGAGGTGGTTAGGACCAAGTTGGATGAGGCCTTGAGTGACCTGTTCCAGTGGGAGGTGTCCCTGCCTATGGCACAGGGGGTTGGAACTGGTTGAGCTTTGAGGTCCCTTCCAACCTAAACCATTCTATGATTCTATGAAAAAACTCTTCTATAGTGGGTACCAGCGAGCTCTGCAGGTTTCCAAAATGGATCAGGCATTTCTTCACATAAGAAGAGTAGCCAAAGGCAGCATCTGATATTGCACAAGCAGCAACCAACACCTTAAACAAGCTCCCATGCTTTAGACATGAACTGCCCCCTGCCTCCAACAGACCAGGACACTCTCCCAGGGACAACCTACTCTCACCAGGAGGTGCCAGTTTCTAAGTCTATCATCTACTGCATCCAGTGCTGGAGCCCCTGGGGCAAGAGGGATGTGGAGATGCTGGAGGTGTGCAGAGAAGGGCCATGAGGATGCTCAGAGGGCTGCAGCAGCTCTGCTGTGAGCACAGACTGAAAGAGTTGGGGCTGTGCAGGCTGCAGAAGAGGAGGCTCCCAGGGGACCTTCTTGTGGCCTTCCAGGATCTGAAGGGGGCTACAGAAAAGCTGGGGAGGGACTTCTTATGCTATCAGGGAGTGAGAGGACTGGGGGGAATGGAGCAAAGCTGGAGGTGGGGAGATTCAGAGTGGATGTGAGGAGGAAGTTGTTGAGCATGAGAGTGGTGAGAGGCTGGAATGGGTTGCCCCTGCAGGGAGGTGTTTGGGGCCACATCCCTGGAGGTGTTTTTGGCCAGGCTGGCAGAGGCTGTGGGCAGCCTGCTCTAGGGTAGGGTGTCCCTGGGCATGGCAGCGGGGTTGGAACTGGCTGCTCCTTGTGGTCCCTTCCAACCCTGACTGATTCTACGATCTCCAACAGATGATATTAACCAGTGCTTGCCATGGCAAAGCCCCTGAGCAAGGCAGCTCACCTGACACATCCTACACCGAAGGCAATGGCACCGTTACCATTCTGGCAACATATTAATCTCCAAAACCACTCATGAGAAGAAAACCAAAGCCAGCACTCAGCAGATTTGTAACTGTTACTTTTTTTTAAAGGGAAAACAACGACACTGTAACAAAACACAAAAAGGCAACAAAAGAAGAGCTAAAAGAAAAAAAAAGTGAAGCTAACACATCAGCCCAAACCTGCCAAAAATGAAGTGATGAAAGGGGAAAAAATGTATTACAAGAGGAGTAGATAAAAATAGAAGTGCCAGGATGCGACATGCCTTCAAGATACAGCAAAAGCATCTGGGTTGTCCTCAGCTCCCCTGCTGACTGCTGTCTAACTCTGTAACCATCCCTCTTGAGCAACAGGGCTGGCTCAAGCAGAGCAATAGGGCAATGCTGATTCCTTCTCATCCGGTGCCATGTAGGGCAAAGCACCTCCCAGCCAGCAAGGGAACAGTTTGTGCCCTGAGTTTCACCCAGGGCCAGCCCAAAGCCTGCCTCTCAGCCAAATCTGGAGGATGCCGGCAGATGAACACACAAAGCAAGCTCCAGGCAGGGCAGCTTCAGCAGGGTGCCCCAAAAAAAGCAGCTCTGTGGATTAATACTCTGGCACAACTCATCCCAGCAGTGCAGCTCACTGCCAGGTGTGCAGAGAAACCCACAGCTCTTACTGTGAACAACGCAGAAAGCCTCATCTTGGCCTGTTAAGTCTCCAGAAATAGAACTTCCACCTTATTTTCAGCACCTGGCACTTGCTGGGCATTCCTGAGGAGACAAAGCTTCTCCTTCCATGCCCTCTTTTTCCAGCAGCCCAGGTGCAAGGCTTGGCAATACATCCTCACAGATACAGACTGCCCAGCATGCTGCTCTCTCTCTGCAGGGCCACCTGGGCACAAGGCTAACTTCAACTCTAAAAAAAAAATACCCCAAAAAACCCAAAACAAAAACGAAAAAAAAAAAAAAAAAAAAAAAAAAAAAAAAAAAAAAAAAAAAAAAAAAAAAAAAAAAAAAAAAAAAAAAAAAAAAAAAAAAAAAAAAAAAAAAAAAAAAAAAAAAAAAAAAAAAAAAAAAAAAAAAAAAAAAAAAAAAAAAAAAAAAAAAAAAAAAAAAAAAAAAAAAAAAAAAAAAAAAAAAAAAAAAAAAAAAAAAAAAAAAAAAAAAAAAAAAAAAAAAAAAAAAAAAAAAAAAAAAAAAAAAAAAAAAAAAAAAAAAAAAAAAAAAAAAAAAAAAAAAAAAAAAAAAAAAAAAAAAAAAAAAAAAAAAAAAAAAAAAAAAAAAAAAAAAAAAAAAAAAAAAAAAAAAAAAAAAAAAAAAAAAAAAAAAAAAAAAAAAAAAAAAAAAAAAAAAAAAAAAAAAAAAAAAAAAAAAAAAAAAAAAAAAAAAAAAAAAAAAAAAAAAAAAAAAAAAAAAAAAAAAAAAAAAAAAAAAAAAAAAAAAAAAAAAAAAAAAAAAAAAAAAAAAAAAAAAAAAAAAAAAAAAAAAAAAAACAAACAAAACCAAAAAAAAAAAAAAAAAAAAAAAGGGGGAAAAAAAAAAAAAAAACCAAAAACCACAACAACGATAAAAAAGCCACCACCAAAAAAAACATTTCAGCTGAATGATTCCTGCCTCTGCAGCACTGACAGCCAGAGGCATGGCTCTGGATCTTGTACCTGCCTGTGCACATCCTGCTGCTAAAGCCATGGCTAAAGAGCAGTGCTTGAAAGCATTTAAGAAAAAGAGGTCTTGTCCTTCTGTGAAGCATTCACACTTGATTCTTTGAAAGGATGCTATGACAGCCTGGCTATGGACAGACTTTCCAGCTTAATTCATGCATTTTTGCAGTGCTCAGAATATCACTTCTGAAAGGCAAAGACCTGAGGATGTTCCTCTTCTGAGGACATTCCTCCTCTGCTCTCTCCATGGTCGCCCAAGAATGAACCAGGGAAAATCTGACTTTTTGCCCAAGCTAAGGCAAGGTGTGGAAGAGTGAAAGTTCCCATTCAGTGGAATGCTGAGAACAAACCCAAGCAGCTGAGTGTGAGAGAAGCCCAAAGCCACTGAGTGTGAGCCTCAGGACAGAGAAGAGTCAGGCAAGTGCACAAATGCCTTCCACATGCTCTGGGTAGACAGAAACTGCATTTATTAAGAGACTCACATGGAAACTGCTTTAAGCAATTTGTCATTTTCAATAGGGGGACTGCAGCAAAAGAGATTTGGACAAGTTAAACAACTTCCTCCCGGAATTGCTGCATGCAATGTTTGAACTCCCTCTCACAGGCTTCTTGCAAAAGGAACATTTCAAATTCTGCCATTCAGAAAGACTTTGAAATGTCACTGCTGTTTGATTTGACCAGTGAAGAGGAAACACAGGGTTAAGAGAAGGGGAAAACAATGCAAATACCACCCTGCATTATTCTTCACTTGCTTTTGAGCAGCTTGGTGAGCAGATGCTAATGTTACTCATTTACCTCCAAGAAGAGGAAGCTTCAGACATTTTTTTCTGCAAACCTTACAATTTAAAGCTCACCTGGAGATTACAAGGCAGCCATGTAAAGTACCATCTGAAAGAGAGATGAGTTTGAGAGCATCTTTTTTGCTCAACTTGAGCCAGAAACAATGTTTTTACAGCCTGAAGTCCTCCAAAGAGGATCTGCTGTGATGCATAATAATGCTGAGGTCTCTTCCACAGCAGGGGCTTGGAGGAAAATAAATATGCAATAGATATTCCCCACTCTCCCTGACACAGGTTCAGGCAGCTATCAGCATTCAGCAGTGCTTCTGCTGTGCCCAAACACACAAAAGGTCTGTCCTTTAGAGGCCTTGATGAAGTTTTATCAGCCGGTGATGCTAATGGGAAGGCTTTGCCCAGCTCAGGGAGATGAGAACTCTGCCTGACACAGCCCACAGAAAACACCTGAGGTTTATCAACAGAGCAATGTGAACACAACAGCAGCAAAAATCAGCCTTCTGTTCCTCCAACTGCAATCCAGAAAAGAGGAGTTTCGTTTCAACACTGTAGGATGGCTAAAAAGCCCCTAAATCTTTTCAGGGAAGTTTTTTTATCTGCCTGATGAACACACGTTGCTAGGCCTGGAGAGCAGGAGGTGCTGCAGGCAGCAGAAGCATTCCTTGTCAGAAATCAAGCAACAAATCACTAGAGCCAGTGCCTCCTGAGCCAGGCTCCAGCCATCAGCTGATGTAACCTCCCCTGCCAACTCAACTGCACTGTGGAAAACTTTCTGTTCTCCCAGCCAGGGGCAAGATCCCATCCGGGCAGATGCTGCCACAGCCAACACTGTGCTGAATGGAAGCAGAATATTGGACCTCAGCACAGGCTTTGACACTGTCCCACACCACATCCTGGTCTCCAAGCTGGGGACACATGGGTGTGATGGGTGGAGCACCAGATGGATACAGAACTGGCTTGATGGCTGCACCCAAAGAGTGTCTGTCAATGGCTCCATGTCCCAGTGGAGACCAGTGACAAGTGGAGTCACTCAGGGATCAGTCCTGGGACCAGTCTTGTTCAACATCTTTGTGGGTGCCATGGACAGAGGCATTGAGTGCAGCCTCAGCAAGTTTGCTGAGCACCCCAAGCTGTGTGG
>VWZI01022470.1:29411-44995 GCA_013396835.1 Psilopogon haemacephalus | reverse complement strand
GCCATGCCCAGGGACACCCTACCCTAGAGCAGGCTGCCCACAGCCTCTGCCAGCCTGGCCAAAAACACCTCCAGGGATCTGGCCCCAAACACCTCCCTGCAGGGGCAACCCATTCCAGCCTCTCACCACTCTCATGCTCAACAACTTCCTCCTCACATCCAATCTCAATCTCCCCACCTCCAGCTTTGCTCCATTCCCCCCCATCCTGCCACTCCCTGAGAGCCTCAAAAGTCCCTCCACAGCTTTTCTGTAGCCCCCTTCAGATCCTGGAAGGCCACCAGAAGGTCCCCTGGGAGCCTCCTCTTCTCCAGCCTGCACAGCCCCAACTCTTTCAGGCTGTGCTCACAGCAGAGCTGCTGCAGCCCTCTGAGCATCCTCGGGGCCCTTCTCTGCACACCTCCAGGGGCTCCAGCACTGGATGCACTACTCCAGGTGGGGTCTCAGCAGAGTGAAGTAGAGGAGGTGCTGTCTGTATCCATGCCAGCACTTGTCTCACAACCTCTCTCAGGAAAATAAAAAGAAAAGGTCCTAAGAGCAGGTCATGCCAACTTTTTGAAAGAAGCTGGTTTCATCTGCACTGGTCCACGTAGCTGAATTCAACATTTCATGACCGCCTCATGCGGCAAATGCCAGCCTGACATTGAAGCATTGAGTCACAGCAGCGTGCTTCAGAATTTATCTCGGGGTCAGGTTAATGTTTGAAAAGAAACAAATGCAGCTGATAGCACTGGGTAAACAGTGATGGTTTCTGTTTGGGATCAGCCCTGCTCCTGTTTGCCCTGGGTAGGGCTAAGAAAAAAAAAAAAAACCCTCCCTGCGACTTCTCTCTACTGTGGAATTATCTCACCCACGAAGTACCACAAAACTGATCTCAACACCTCCTGGTTTCAGAGCAATTGGTAATTTAGGGCACTGGATCATAGAATGGTTTAGGTTGGAAGGGAGCTCAAAGCTCAGCCAGTTCCAACCTCCCTGTGCCATATTTAGGGACACCTCTCACTAGAGCAGGTCGCTCAAGGACTCATCCAGCCTGGCCTTGAACACCTCCAGGGAGGTTGTGGAGCACAGNAGGGAGGTTGTGGAGCACAGAAGCACCCAATGCGATCAAAGATCGCATTGGGTGCTTCTGTGCTCCACAACCTCCCTGGGCAACTTGTGCCAATGTCTCACCACCCTCACTGCAAACAGCTTCCTCCTAACATCCACTTTCAATCTCCCCTCTGCCACTTTAAACCCATTCCTCCTCATCCTGTCACTACAAGACCTTGTGAAGAGACCTTTTGGGAAACGACCAAAGAGAAAACTGAAAAAAAAAGAAACCTTAAACCGAAAATAAACCCAAATATGTTTAATTTTGCCAGTGTACTGTGTCAAGTAACTAACTCGGTGTGATTTGGCCGTGGTCATATAACTTAAGGAATAAAAAAAACCAGAAGAGGCTGCAATCTGAAATCTCTCTGATTGAGCCCATCTCTCACTCAGGGAGAAAGAAATCCCAGATGTCTTGCCTTAAATAAAATCGTTGTACTTTGCTTATTTTTATTATTTTTTAACAGATACAGCCTTAAGTCTTCACTTGGTGGACAACACCATGACAAATTTTGTTTCCACCGTGCTGGGCTGTGTTAATTGAGATACCCCAGAAGAAGCAGGGTGCCTGATTTTGCTATTGATTTCTTGAAGGGAATAACCTATCGTTGATGTAGCCAAGCCTGCTCTTTTGAAAACTGCAAAGTGCATTCAAGGAAGCTGCAATAATCAGGACACAACTGCAGAATCCTTGCGTTCAGGCAATGACAGCTTCACTCAAGAATATGCAACCCTTGCTCCTGTAATTCAATCTATTAATTCCATACTCTCGGGCCAAGTAATAATAAAAATGCATTTACTAACTGCATGGGAGTTAATTGCCACTTTCATAGAATGGTTTAGGTTGGAAGAGATCTCAAAGCTCAGCCAGTTCCAACCCCTCTGTGCCATAGGCAGGGACACCTCCCACTAGATCAGGTCACTCAAGACTTCATCCAGCCTGGCATGGAACACATCCAGGGAGGGAGCAGCCACAACCTCCCTGGGCAACCTGCTCCAGTGTCTTGCCACCCTCACTGTGAAGAACTTCCTCCTAACATCCCATTTAAATCTCTCCTTTGCCAGTTTAAACCCATTTCTCCTCGTCCTGTCATTACAAGACCTTGTGAACAGTCCCTACCCATCCCTCCTGTAGGACCCCTTCGGAACTCAGGCACAGATTGTAAGATGGCAACAGTCATAAAAGCTTTACATGTCAACTGAGGCATTCATTCACACATTTGGCAGTTCTGAATGTTACTAAGATACACAGCAGCAGCTTCTTCCTCTCTCTTCCCCAAGCCCAGGCAGCTAGCGTGGCATAGTTCTTTCTCAACACCTAAAAAAGGGGGTGCACGTGGGACAAAGGAAAAGTTTGGTTAAAGTTCTTCAGCTGCCCTCTTTCTCACACAGTAAGGGAATGACCATATCAACAAGGCCAAGTGTAAGGTCCTGCACCTGGGTGGGTGCAATCCCAAGCACAACTCCAGCCTAGGTGGGGCATGGCTGAGAGCAGCCCTGAGGAGACCTGAGAGCAGACCTGGGAGTCTGGGGTGATGCAAAGCTCAAGATGAGGCTGCAGTGTGAGTGCAACCCAGATAGCAACTGTGTGCTGGGCTGCAGCAAGAGCAGCTGTGGGCAGCAGGGCAAGGGAGGGGATTGTGCCCCTTGGCTCTGCTCTCCTCACACCCCACCTGCAGCACTGTCTGCAGCTCTGCAGCCCCCAGCACAAGCAGCACATGCAAGGGTTGGAGCCAGTGCAGAGGAGGCCACCAAGATGCAGCTGAGAGGGCTGCAGAAGCTCTGCTGTGAGGACAGGCTGAGAGAGTTGGGGCTCTGCAGCCTGGAGAGGAGAAGGCTTCCAGGAGACCTTGGAGTGGCCTTGCAGGATCTGAAGTGAGCTACAGGAAGGCTGGGGAGGGACTATTGACAAGGTCAGGTAATGACAGGATGAGGAGGAATGGGTTTAAAGTGGCAGAGGGGAGATTGAAAGTGGATGTTAGGAGGAAGTTGTTTGCAGTGAAGGTGGTGAGACACTGGCACAGGTTGCCCAGGGAGGTTGTGGCTTCTCCCTCCCTGGAGGTGTTCAAGGCAACGTTGGATGAGGCTTTGAGTGAGCTGTCCCAGTGGGAGGTGTCCCTGCCTATGGCACAGGGGGGTTGGAACTGGCTGAGCTTTGAGGTCCCTTCCAACCTAAACCATTCTATGATCCTGTACTAAATGCTCTTACTGCAATTAAGAGAATTCATACAGGTTCCCCTTTTAGGACTTTGCAGGAACTTATTCAAACCTACAGCTCAAAAAAAGCAAGAAACAAACACTGCATGTGGACCTGTCAGTCCATAAACCATAGTTTAATGACAAAGCCCATGCATAGTTTCTTCTACCTGTTTTCACATCCTAGTCTTGTCTTCTAAGTGCAAGGCCAGGAGAGTCATTTTCTCTGTTCATGCTTGCAGATGACAGACTTATTTATAGTAAATTTCCTGTTTTGCCAGCCTCGTAAATGTCACACAAAATAGAGAAGGCAATAAAACATACACACTTCCAGGCTAATGCTGCCCTAGCACTTTGGCACCAGTGCCCTAAGCACAGGAACGGGGAAAAGTATAGAATCATAGAATGATAGAATCAGCCAGGTTGGAAGAGACCTCCAAGCTCATCCAGTCCAGCCTAGCACCCAGCCCTAGCCCACAGCACTAAGTGCCCCATCCAGGCTTTGCTTCAACACCTCTGGGACAGTGACTCCTCTCTACCTTTGCATTAATACACTAAGAGAAAGCAGGAAGAAAGTGGTTTGCTTGTCAAGCTGTCAATCTCTACAGGCGACCAGAAAAACAGGCACCCACACAGGGCAGGAACTGGATGAGTTTAAGCCACAAAACATTCTCCTTAATTTGCAGAAAGAAGCAAACTCCGATGAGTAGAGGCGAAGGCTTTGAAACCATGCAAATCACAGGTCAATAATTCAATTATCAGGCAAGTTTATGCACTGATTCAACAGCTAATAGTTAAGAGGTGGCTAAAAGGATACTGGAATAAGATCCATTTTACTGTTTGCTTTGCTAAGGCAGGGATAGGATAGGATAGGATAGGATAGGATAGGATAGGATAGGATAGGATAGGATAGGATAGGATAGGATGGGTTGAAAGAGACCTTCAAGCTCATCCAGTCCAGCCTAGCACCCAGCCCTAGCCAATGGCACTAAGTGCTCCATCCAGGCGTTTCCTGAACACCTCCAGGGACAGCAACTTCACCACCTCTCTGGGCAGCCCATTCCAATGCCAGTCACTCTCTCTGGCAAGAACTTCCTCCTAACATCCAGCCTGCACTTCCCTTGACACAGCCTGAGAACTCTGTCCCCTTGTTCTGTTGCTGGGTGCCTGGAGAAGATGCCAACCCCACCCTGGCTACAACCTTCCTTCAGGTATTTGCAGAGAGCAATGAGGTCTGCCCTGAGCCTCCTCTTCTCCAGGCTAGAAGTAGAACAACTACAGTTTGTAAAAGCATTTACAGTTTTCACACTGCCTGTTCCCGTTGAATGACAGTTACCAGCCCCTTCAGGAGATCTTTTTAATCAACGTAGAAGTAAGCTATTGTAATTAAACCACTCTCCTTTTCTACGCTCATCATCTGGATCCCCAAGGGAGATCCCTGCTCCGTGCAGAGCAGCGCGCAGGTGCCAGGCTGGCACTGACAGGCACAGGGAGCTGCACTCCAGACCACAAAAGCACACATATTTCCAGTCTACATTCCTGTCTGATAAAGTTGGGGTTTTTTATTGTTTCGTTGGGGTGTTGTTGTTGTTGTTTGTGGTTTTTTTTAAATGCAAAGACAGGGCAGGGAGGAAGGAAAACACAACTCCACAGTTAGCACCATGGGCTTGGCTCTTACTTCTGTCTGGGTAAGGACAGTCCAAGGTTCAAGTACCTGCTCTGACTCCCTGGCAGAGCTTTGAAGCTTTTTCTCCCAGCTTCCAAGTAAATCCAGACATTATGCTAAAACCCAGCTCTCTGCCCCTTCTTCTGGCCATATCTTACAGCTGAGACGCATTTACAGCTAAATCTCATCATGTCTGGTACACTCCCATGATGGTTTTTTTTTCTATTTAAATTAAACTAGGATTTCCAAAAGGACAAGAAGTTGAGTCAGAAATTGCTTCTTTGGGAAGGGCTTGGGGTTTTTTACCACCTTCTTTCATCCACCAATGCAACATCTTAAGCTGTATTTTAGCCTTCCTGCTAAAACAATCAGCTTTAAAAAAAAATAAATAAATAAAAATCACAAACCCTACCTTATTCCCTCATGCTTTTCTCCCACTCTAGCAGCTCAGTTTCCCTCCCAGTGAGGAAAACATAAATTTATTTAAGAGAAACTGATTTTGTTGGGAGTTGGACAGCTTGCTGGAATGTTTCTGCTGACTCTTAGGAACGGCTTACAAATAACTGTGCTTTGGTACAACATCTCTGGGGCAGTTCTGAGCTGACGTTTTCCCAGGAAGGGGAGCAGGTGGCCGGAGTGGGACTGCTCAGCCACAGCTCAGCTCCTCTCCAACACCCCTTCACTGAGATCTGCTCCAGCAAGAGAGGTTCGAATGGTGGCTGTGAGACAAGCGCCTGCAGCTCTCCAGCTCTGCACACCCGTGAGGCTGGGGACAAGACTTCAGGTGATGTTCTTGCCAGCTGGCCAGAAATTTTGTCCGCAGAGACCAGCTGGGTTGAACCAAGCACAGAAAAAAAAAAATGCCTGCCACACCACCAGCCAGAGCAGAACCCCCGACTTTCAGATGCATATACTTCTGGATAACAAGCAAACCTTCCCCTAAGGAATCTTCTGGGCAGTTCCTCCACTTGTGAGCTGATCTGGGGTGCTCCTCCATCCCGCATCCCTCCGGGTGCCCAGCTGCAACCCTGCTCATCCTTGCCCATCAAACCAACCTCAGCAGCTGAAGCAACACCAACAGTTTCCCGGAACTAAGTTCAAGTCCTGCCCTGGAAATTACAAGCCCATTATCCAGGCCTGTTATGCCAACCTGTTGAGCGACTCTTGCGCGTACACGGATGTGAAGTGTTGGGGTTTTTTTTTAATCCCCATGGGAGGGCTCTTCCTATTCTTTTCGCTAGTCAAGCAGGACATCTACCTGCGCATGCCTTCACCTGTGCAGCGCAGGGCCGGGAGCACGGATGTGCCCTCACTTAGCGCAAATCGAGGGGGAAAAAGCAGCCCCGAGCTGACTTAAGGGTCAGATGTGCCCCGGTAGGAGGGTGAGAGCTTATCCCTTCCCGAGGCGGGCAGCCGGCAATCACATGCTGCACTTTTTGAACAAGCCTCCAGTCATCGCGCAGCAGCGCGGCTGTTCCAAAGGATGCTCAGCTGCCGGAGGAGGGAATTTCTCCCACACTCCCCCCATCCGTGGGTCTGCCTGTGCCGCTCCAGGGGTCAGCCCCGGTCGCTGGGCTCCCTCCCTAACGCCCATGGGCGCTCCTGCCGGGAGCGCTTGGGGCTCGGCGGGTGCCTGAGGGAAAGTCTCACGCAACGCCTCGCTGTGCTTAACGCAGGCTGCAAAACTGCGAACGGGCTGCCGAGTCGGGATCGTGAGGTGACGGTGCCCAAGTCCGCCCGGTAAAGGTGCGCGCAGGAATGCGTGCAAAGCTGTGGGACCGCTCGGGGGAGACCTGTGCCGCCCCGATGGGCTCACGCTCGCCTCTTCCGTACCGCACTCGCCCTCGGCCACCCAGCACCAGCTCCCAGGGCAGCGCGGAGCTGGATCCCCCCCGACCCTCCGCGGCCCCCGGCTCTCACCTTGTCGGACGGCTTTCACCACGATGGGGTCCTTGCAGCTCCGAATCACTTCCAGCACGTCGTAGAGCGGCAGCCCCGAGACGCGGACCCCCTGCACTTCCAGCAGCAGCTCCCCCTCGCTCAGCGCCGCCTCGCCGTCCCCCACCGCCGCGCCCGCGTAAGGGAACTCGCCGTGCTCCGCGCCTCCGAGCAGGGCGAAGCCCAGCTGCCCGCCGGGTCCGCGGGTGAGAGAGCACTGCCGCACCCGGCTGGCCCAGTGGTTCTTCTTCTGGACGACGCGCGACATAGTGCTGCGCGGCCCTCCGCGCCCGCGGAAGCGCGGTAAGCAGGTGCGCAGGAGGCGCCGACCCGCCGCTTCATAGACCGACCCGCCGCCGGCCCCTCAAGCCATCGCCGCCGGCACCGCGCCCGGCCCGCATGGCTCCGCGCCCGCGGAGGAAACGCACCCACCTCCCGCCTTCCCCTCCCGTGTTACTAGGGGGGAAAAAAAAAAAAATTAAAAAATTAAAAAAGAAAAAACCAAAAACCCAAAACAAAACACAAATCCAGGCGGCCCTCGCCCTCCAGCGCCGCTCCTTGTCCCGCCGCCCCTCTCCGCGGAGCGCTGCTCGGAGCGCGGAGGCGGCGCCTTTAAGGCGATACAAAGCCCCGTTTGTTTTGTTACACTTGGGTCCGTCCCGCTCCGCCGCGCTCCGCTCCGCGCCGCCGGCGCAGGCGCCCTCGCACACCCCGNCCGCCTCCCCGCCCCCGGCACGGCACAGCTCCCCCTGCGCCCCATGTGCTAGCGTCGGGCCCCCTTTCCTCCCGCTTCACCGGCGGCAGCGCTGCGGTTCCAAGCGCCCCGCTCCCACGGGCAACTTTTCCAAAGGCACAAAGTCGGTGTCGATGGAGGCCGGGCGGAGACAGGGTGAAGTAATTCATTTCCCAGCAAGGGGCTCTGTCCCGGGAGATGCTCACGTTTCAGGGTAATTCTTTGCTTTCCCCGGGAGCACTTGGAGGACTTTCCGAGTTGCAGACCTCTGGGATCGCTGCTCACCTGCGCTGCTTTTCCGGGAGGCTGTTACAAGAGGAGGGCACGGCAAAGTACGAGCCCTGAGGAGAAGCTTGCGGAAGCATGACATGGAAATGGTACCAAAGTGCCTGCGCAAGGCTGAGTTCGAGCCGTGCTCCAGACCCCAGCTCTTCGCCTTTTGACTGGGTGCCTGCATTTGTCATGTTAATAACGTTCTCACGGTTTATTTTTCCTCCTGCAGTTGTCCGTGAGCTGGGCCGACCTGTGGTGAAGCCTGTGGGCTGAGGGCATGGAGGCGCTGCCTTTTGCTTGCCCTTGACCACAGCTGCTCAAAGTTAGCCAGAACTGGTGCAGAACTCCGAGGCGGAGCAGTACGCGTGCACGTACCAGCTGTCCCTTCCAGGTCATGCTCCGCGCTTCCAAACCTGAAAGCCAGGCCTCATTTTGAGCGCTCTTCTGCATGACCGAACCCCTTCCAGCAAGGAATTCGCTTGTCAGATGTCTGCGTGCCCTATTTTGCTGCTAATCGGGACTGAGAAGTGACACAGGGAAACAAAGAGGCTGCTCCTGCTGCCTGCGCTGCCCGAGCATCCGTGCTGCCGCCACAGCCCCGCACACTCTGCCTGCTGCCTGCGCTGCCCGAGCATCCGTGCTGCCGCCACAGCCCCGCACACTCTGCCTGCTGCCTGTGCTGCCCAGCATCCGTGCTGCCGCCACAGCCCCGCACACTCTGCCTGCTGCCTGCGCTGCCTGAGCATCCGTGCTGCCGTCACAGCCCCGCACACTGCCTGCTGCCTGCGCTGCCCCAGCATCCGTGCTGCTGTCACAGCCCCGCACACTCTGCTGCCTGCGCTGCTGTCACCTCTCTTAAGCCATGCGTGTGCCCAGATGATCGGTGCAGCAGGACAGCTGGCAGGCTCGGGGAGCCTGTGCACTGTAGAATCAAGCAGGCTTGGAAGGGACCACAAGGATCAGCCAGTTCCAATCCCCCTGCCATGCCCGGGGACACCCTACCCTAGAGCAGGCTGCCCACAGCCTCTGCCAGCCTGGCCAAAAACACCTCCAGGGATCTGGCCTCAAACACCTCTCTTCAGGGGCAACCCATTCCAGCCTCTCACCACTCTCATGCTCAACAACTTCCTCCTCACATCCAGCCTCAATCTCCCCACCTCCAGCTTTGCTCCATTCCTCCTAGTCCTGTCACTACCCGAGAGCCTAAAAAGTCCCTCCCCAGCTTTTATGTAGCCAACTTCAAATACTGGAAGGCCACAAGAAGGTCACCTGGGAGCCTCCTCTTCTGCAGCCTGCACAGCCCCAACTCTTTCAGTCTGTCCTCATAGGACATAAGATAGCTGGGGATGGAGCTCACCACAACGGTGCCGGCCAAGCTGATCAGCCAGGCTTAGCACACAGCTCTCCAACAAGCATGACAAGGGTACCTTGCCTGCCCTCACATCTGTCCCAGATGGCCTAGGTTAGCCTGTCCTTGCCTCATGCCCTGCATTCCCACCTCTCATTTTCCCCTGGCCAGGTCCTCAGCACAAGACATACATAGATCTGTAAAGTCTGGTCCAGAGAAGGACACAAATGGATCTGAGAGCTGCAGATCCAAAAATGGATCTGAGAGCTGCAGCTACTGCTGTGAGGACAGGTGCAGAGAGTTGGGGTTGTTTGGACTGGAGAAGAGAAGGCTCTGGGAGGACCTTATTGCAGCTTTTCAGGAGCCTATGTTCTTTTCAGCAGGGGCTGTAGCAACAGGACAAGGGGTGATGGTTTGAACCTAAAAGAGGGGAAATTTAAACTGGGTATATGGAAGAAATGTTTCAGAATGAGGGTGGTGGACACTGGACTAGGTTGCCCAGAGAAGTGGTAGATGCACCTGGAGCCGTTCAAGTCAGGGTTGGACTGGAGCTCTGAGCACCATACTCTGGTCGAAGCAGTCCCTGGTTGCCACATGGGGGTTGGATTAGAGGACCTTCAAAGGTCCTTTCCGAGCCAAAGGGTTCTATGCTCTCTCATATGGCTGTTTCATAAACTCCCCATGGCTGCAGGCTCTGCTCTGGCCTGAGTGGCACAAGTGCCTGCAGGCAGGGGAGCCAAACACGTTGTCCAATGTCACATAGCACAGCAGTGTGTCAGCTCCATCACTGGTGCCTCAGGCACCTCTCTCCAGGTCTCCATGGGAAGCAGATGGGATTGCCAGTGCCCAGAAAGTTGGAATAAGTGCCTGACCCCCTTCCAAGGATCAGGACAGTGCCTGCCTCCCTGGGTATGAAGGGCACATGCAGAAGTAGGTTCAAGAATTTTGAATTCCCTGCTGTGTCTAGCCCTCCATCCCCACCCCATCTCTTTTTTTCTTTCCCAATCTCTAAGAGGTTTCTTCCCATGTGGAACTTTAATACTTGATTTTCACACTTAAAGCTGTGCTGACCCCCTATGTTTGAGCAGCAGGAGCTGTCTTAGGCCTGCTTTCACTGGATCTGCAGCTGGCTACCCAGTTTGTGCCTTTTAGGAAGACAAGCTTTTTGCTGTACCTGGACCAGGAAAATCTGGATTGATGGCCAGGCTAAATCTCCCAGGGAGCAGATGCTCAGGAGGCCCTCGATCCCTGAGGAGCAGCAGCATGGCTGGCAGGGAAGGGTTTGTGTCATCTGCATGCCAGGTGATAGCAGTGCCACACGTATGAGCTCACAGTGCAACGAGCCTCTTGTTCACAGCTGAGAGCTGGGTGTGACGTAGTTTCATCACCATCACTTTGCAGGATGTTTTATGTGACAGCCCTGCTGAGCTAAAATTCATCTGGGATCCATGTGAGCATCACATGAGCTGTGGCTGCCCTGAATAGATCCTGCAGAAGTGCTCGTGGGGAAAAAAAAAATGAAATAAAAATCGAAAAACTCCATTTAAGAAAACAAATTTGCCAGTAAAATTTATGAGGTGAGAGACCTCTAAGGGCTACCTTCTGTTTGCTTACAAATACTGCAACACTAAGGGAAGTGGGAGCTGTTGCCATTGTAATCCTAATGCCATACTCATGTCTGGGCCACTGATGTTCCCAAAATTGCTCTTGCTTGGTAATTAGCAAAACCTCAGGCAGACGTCAGGCAGAACTTTCTCACTTTAAGACTTTTCCCTTCAGTTTTGCTCCATGACCAGCTTCCTACTATTTTATGTCCCAGTTGCATCTGGTGAAGACCAGTTGGTCAAGCCATGAATCAGGATATCCCTAGATACTGGATGTCACTAGATGTCATCCCTCTGCTCTGCTCTGCTGAGACCTGACCTGGAGTACTGCATCTGGTGCTGGAGCTCCTGGGACAAGAGGGATGTGGAGATGCTGGAGGTGTGCAGAGAAGGGCCCCGAGGATGCTCAGAGGGCTGCAGCAGCTCTGCTGTGAGCACAGCCTGAAAGAGTTGGGGCTGTGCAGGCTGGAGAAGAGGAGGCTCCCAGGGGACCTTCTTCTGGGCTTCCAGGATCTGAAGGGGCTACAAAAAAGCTGTGGAGGGGCTTTTTAGGGGGTAAGGGAGGGACAGGACATGGGGGAATGGAGCAAAGCTGGAGGTGGGGAGATTGAGATTGGATGTGAGGAGGAAGTTGTTGAGCATGAGAGTGGTGAGAGGCTGGAATGGGTTGCCCCTGCAGGGAGGTGTTTGGGGCCAGATCCCTGGAGGGGGTTTTGGCCAGCTGGCAGAGGCTGGGGGCAGTCTGCTCTAGGGTAGGGTGTCCCTGGGCATGGCAGGGGGTGTTAGAACTGGCTGATCCTTGTGGTCCCTCCCAACTCTTACTGATTCTCTGATTCCATGACTTGGAACAGTTCAAATGTAGCCAAGGTCTATTATGGTGCTGATTGCCAGGCACCTTGCTGCTGCAACAAGATGCTCTCAGGTCACAGTTACTCCAGCCACCTCTGTTGGAGGAAGCCCTTGGTCAGCCATCAGCAGTGCTGAGCCCATGACCTGTGGCAGGACAACTCCTGCCCAGGATAGTCCCTGGCACCAGGCCAGTAGATAAGCAGGTGATTACAACACGAGGACCTGCCTTTGCAATTCCAGCTGCACTGCTCAGCCTCTCTCCCAGGGGAGGGTGGTCCTGCCTTTGCAGGGAACAGATTTAATGATTAACAGACCATCTCCATCTCCCACAACTGCTCTTCTGATAACCACACTCTCCTTTTTTGCAAGGGTCTCTGAGCACTTCATAAACGTTAATTAACGAAGCTTCCCAGGGCGCCTGGGGAACAGTCGAACACAGGGCAGGGAAAAGCTGGGGCACATCTCTGGTGTGAGCAAGGCTGGTTCTGCTCCACCTGCAGCTGCCAGTCCAGCCTCACCTCTCAGGGGATGGCACACTCCATAGCAGCTCCCAGCCCGTGACAGCACTTCAAAGCCCAGTGCAGTTTGGCTCAAGGCTTTAAGCAGAGCCCAATTTCCCTGCTCCTCTGTTCGCAGTCGCCGTGGTTTGGCAGCTCGTCTGTGGGCAGCCTCTAATCTGTTGAGATGAGTGGGTCTGATACTTCTCTTCCTCCTTCAGAAAGGTGCTCTGTGTGCATTGGGGCCCTCTATGAACACACAACAGCTAAATGGTTCCTTCAAATAGGATGCTGACCCCCTCCCTGGCCTTGGTCTCATAAGCATCTCTGAAATCTCATCCTGTGCCCCGGATTTTAAAATGGGTCAGATCCCACCTAAGCATCAAATCCTTCCCTCAGGTTTCATACAAAAGCCAGTGGAAACTACAGCTTCACTTGTTGTGGGATGAGAGCCACCTCTAGTCACTGAGAATGCTGTGGGTATATGAGAGGAGAGTTCAGAGCAATATGCTCCCACCAGAGAGGGTAACAAAAAAAACCAAAACAGGAAGATTATAATGATTAAGGCTCCAAGTGTAGATTCTTTAATACATCAGAATTTATTCCTGATTTGCAGTTAAAGCCCAAACCCTCAGAACATTGACATCACAGGGCTTGGGGCTCTGAGGACCTGAGTATGTGGGTTTGGGAGAAAGTGGCTTTAAGTGAGGTCCAGCCTTTCAGACATGGAGGTTTCCTGCTGGAAACTCGTGCTGCCAGCACCTGTCAGTAAGAAATGCAAGTGTTGATGTGTTCTCCAAACAAGAGCTGTTTTTCATGATAATCCCACCTGCCTTTTCTTGGAGAGGGCACCCAGAGTTACTTGAGGAGCAGGCATTGCTATCTGGGAGCAAGCAGGAACCAGGCTGCTGCTGCTGCTGCTTTGAGTTGTGGCTCGGGCAAATGTTTCAACATATGATCCACCTGTGGATATTGATTGTTAGGGAACCTCCAAAGTGTCAGGACAGGAGCAGTTCTGGTTACAGCCACAGACCAACCAGCGTGAACAACTACTGCCTAAGATCTTTCACAAATCATAGAATCAGTCAGGGTTGGAAGGGACCACAAGCATCAACCAGTTCCAACCCCCTGCCATGCCCAGGGACACCCTACCCTAGAGCAGGCTGCCCACAGCCTCTGCCAGCCTGGCCAAAAACACCTCCAGGGATCTGGCCCCAAACACCTCCCTGCAGGGGCAACCCATTCCAGCCTCTCACCACTCTCATGCTCAACAACTTCCTCCTCGTGTCCAGTCTGAATCTCCTCACCTCCAGCTTTGCTCCATCCTTCCTAGTCCTGGCACTCCCTCACAGCCTCAAAAGTCCCTCCCCAGCTTTTTTTGTAGCCCCCTTCAGATCCTGGAAGGCCACAAGAAGGTCCCCTGGGAGCCTCCTCTTCTCCAGCCTGCACAGCCCCAACTCTTTCAGGCTGTGCTCACAGCAGAGCTGCTGCAGCCCTCTCAGCATCCTCGGGGCCCTTCTCTGCACACCTCCAGCATCTCCACATCCCTCTTGTCCCAGGGGCTCCAGCACTGGATGCACTACTCCAGGTGGGCTCTCAGCAGAGCACAGCAGAGGGGCACAATCCCCTCCCTGGCCCTGCTGCCCACACTGCTCCTGCTGCAGCCCACCCTCTGCTTGCCTTTCTGCCCTGCAAGTGCCCACTGCTGCCTCATCTTCAGCTTCTCCTCCACCAGCCCCCCCAAATCCCTCTCCTCAGGGCTGCTCTCCAGCCAGTCCCTGCCCAGCCTGCATTTGTGGTTTGCATTGCCTCGACCCAGCTGCAGGACCTTGCCCTTGTTGAACCTCCTGAGGTTGGCTTGTGCCCACCTCTGCAGCCTGTGCAGCTCCCTCTGGATGCCATCCCTGCCCTCCAGCCTGGCTGCTGCACCACACAGCTTGGGGTCAGCAGCAAACTTGCTGAGGCTGCACTCAATGCCTGTGTCTATGGCACCCACAAAGATGCTGAACAAGACTGGTCCCAGGACTTATCCCTGAGGGACTCTGCTTGTCACTGGTCTCCACTGGGCCATGGAGCCCTTGGCAGCCACTCTTTGGTTGCAGCTATCAAGCCAGTTCTTTATCCATCTGCTGCTCCACTCATCCCACCCCATGTGTCACCAGCTTGGAGAGCAGGATGTGGTGTGGGACAGTGTCAAAGGCTTTGCTTAGGTCCAGGTCAATGCCATCAGTTGCTGCCCCTCATCCATTAATGTTGAGTTGGGCCAGCAAGAGCCATCCTCAAAGGCAGCAGCTTGCATGGGACATCTCCAGCCTCCTGCAGCAGGGTGTACAGAGTCCCACCCCATGGCTTGGTCAGAGTGAATCCATGAGTGAGCTGTTCTAGTGGGAGGTGTCCCTGCCCATGGCTTAGAGGGGTTGGAACTGGATGATGTTTCGGTCCCTTCCAACCTAAACCACCTGAGAAGAAAAAGACAACTCCCCCACCCCTTCCTGGAATCCCCTGTGTCACCTTCCACTACAATTTATTTCAATAATATCACACACAGTAGAACATAAAGCCGAAGATCAATCTCATAACCACATTAAGACACTCTGGGGTATATTTTATAGGGCCATTAATATACTTCTTGAGTGTTTAAAGTCACCAGCAGCATAAATTAATGCTTCCATAAAGCATGATCTGTCATTTTCTAGGGTTTAAATAACAGACAAGGGGAAGGGTAGATTGGAATGTTGTTGTTGAGGTTCTCAGGTGGAGGCACAAGGGCACAGATTGACCCCCTGGCAGCAGGTCCTGCCCTTGGGGTGCCTGTACAGATAAGCATGAGTCCAGCAGTCAGTACAGAAAGGGAGATGCTAAAACCCAAAAGTGCTCTGTAATTAAAAACGTCAGCTCTCGTTAGGTTTCAGTAGCATTTGTGCTTCTGCCTGTGGTGGCCTCTCCCAGGCAAGTCCTCCCTGCACAGCCTGTTGCTGTTTCAGGGGATGATTGCTGCTCTTGGTCAGGCTCTTGGGCACAGAGGGATCCAGGCTGCTCTCAGCCTTACAAAGCTCCGGAGATGTCGGGAGCGGAGGGGAGAGGGCACAGCCTGTTGGTGACAGCAAGGATCAGATTGGATCCCGAGGCTGCCACGTCTTCCCAGTTGTCTCCCTTGCAGGCAGATTTCAGGCGAGGGGAGGACTGGAGCAGAGTGGAGCATTTCCAGAAACGAGGCAGAAAAAGAAAAGAAAAGAAAAGAAAAGAAAAGAAAAGAAAAGAAAAGAAAAGAAAAGAAAAGAAAAGAAAAGAAAAGAAAAGAAAAGAAAAGAAAAGAAAAGAAAAGAAAAGAGAAAGGCAAGGGAAAGGAAAGGAAAGGCAAGGAAAGGAAAGGAAAGGCAAGGAAAGAAGA
>VWZI01022470.1:10962-28363 GCA_013396835.1 Psilopogon haemacephalus | reverse complement strand
ACTGCAATGTAGTCTCAGAAGGAGCAAATTCTTGCCCCTAGTCTGGTAGACATTAAGCCACATTCTTCCCTAGGAATTTTGCTTTTGCTATTTTAATAGCTCCACATGAGTTATCAGAGCCTTTTCAGAAGACAATAGCTCTGCCCTGCTCTAAGATAAGCTATCCCCATTCATCTGTCCCAGCTGATAAACTTCCCCCTTTCTTCTTCCCCAGCTCAGAAAGGAAAAGGAGCTCACCTCTGATTTGTGGTGTGGAAACTCAACACAACTGCCCAAGGCACCCGCACTTTACCCAAACTCTCTGCAGATCTTGAGAATCTCATTCTCTCCTCCTTTATTACCCTCCTCTTTCCCTCTGCAGATACTCAGAGCACCACACCACATCCTCCAACTCCTCCACCAGCTCTGCTCAGGCTAATGAAGATTCCATTCACTGACCTTCCAACATCCTACTCAATACTACCTCTCCAACCCACCCTCTGTATCTCCCCTCTGTATTCTCTAGGTATCTTCAACATGTAAACCATTCTGCTCATTCCTCTTAAACCTCCTGGAAACTAGCAGGAGACAGCTAAATCAGGAGAGACTTACAATGATAGAGTCAATAGCAATAAGGCACAACAAGGCAAGGATCTGGAGCATTATCCATGTGGCCTCTCTTCAACAGTGAGCAGTATCTGGGAGTTGCCTCTCTGGGTTGTAACTGTAATTCTGGAGGAAGCCACAACAGACAAGGCAGCAAGACACAGCACAGGCCTCATCCTGCAGCCATCTGGGGACAGGCTTCACTTTGCTGGTGAGAGTAAATTACAGGCATCAGACAAGCCACATGTGGAAGGCTGAGCACACACATCAGTGTTCTCAGAAGCGGAGCCAATTAACACACCACAAGATATCACTCAGTGATTTGGAAGATATACAAACCCTGGTTTGCTTTTTGAAGCACTGAGGCAGAAGAGGTCATGGTGGTGTCTGACTACTATCATCCAGAAACATCCCTGGTCAACTTACTGCTTGCTAGCTCCATCTTTAGAGCATCTTTATCTTAAAGTGTCAACTGCATGTGTGGGCTTGGTCCAACAAAGCAGCACCTGGGATAGCACAGGAGTCACAGAATGATAGAATCAGTCAGGGTTGGAAGGGACCACAAGGATCAGCCAGTCCCACCCCCCTGCCATGCCCAGGGACACCCTACCCTAGAGCAGGCTGCCCACAGCCTCTGCCAGCCTGGCCAAAAACACCTCCAGGGATCTGGCCAGAAACACCTCCCTGCAGGGCCAACCCATTCCAGCCTCTCACCACTCTCATGCTCAACAGCTTCCTCCTCACCTCCAATCTCAGTCTTCCTGCCTCCAGCTTTGCTCCATTCCCGCCAGTCCTTTCACTCCTTCATAGCCTCAAAAGTCCCTCCACAGCTTTTCTGTAGCCCCCTTCAGATCCTGGAAGGCCAGAAGAAGGTCCCCTGGGAGCCTCCTCTTCTCCAGCCTGCACAGCCCCAACTCTTTCAGGCTGTGCTCACAGCAGAGGTGCTGCAGCCCTCTCAGCATCCTCGGGGCCCTTCTCTGCACACCTCCAGCATCTCCACATCCCTCTTGTCCCAGGGGCTCCAGCACTGGATGCACTACTCCAGGTGGACTCTCAGCAGAGCACAGCAGAGGGGCAGAATCCCCTCCCTGGCCCTGCTGCCCACACTGCTCCTGCTGCAGCCCAGCCTCTGCTTGCCTTTCTGCCCTGCAAGTGCACACTGCTGCCTCATCTTCAGCTTCTCCTCCACCAGCACCCCCAAGTCCCTCTCCTCAGGGCTGCTCTCCAGGCACTCCCTGCCCAGCCTGCATTGGTGCTTGGGATTGCTTTGACTGAGCTGCAGGACCTTGCCCTTGGCCTTGTTGAACCTCATGAGTCTGGCTTGTGCCCACCTCTGCAGCCTGTCCATGTCCCAGCTGTTCCAGCTCGACACAAGAGGGGAACTTGACTGTAAGGGGTTATAGAACAATGGCACAGGCTGCCCAGAGAGGTTGTTGGAGTCTCCTTCTCTGGAGCCTTTCCAGGCCTGTCTGGATATGTTCTTGTGCAACCTGAGCTAGATTGTCTGCTCCTGCTGTGGCAGGGGGTTTGGACTGGATGATAACTTTGGGTCTCTTCCAACCCCTGACATGCTGTGATCCTGTGGGGTACAAGGCACTACCCCTGCAATGCCACAGGCTATGCTCATCCTTACTATTTGTATAGAAGAGGAGCCATAAGCCTTGGCTGAGATAAACAGCTCCCAGAGCTAACCCAGCCAGGCATGGAGGGAGATGCTGCTTTTCTGCAAGCAGCTCCAAAGAGGGATTGGGGGCCCGGGAGCAGGCCAGTGGCAGTTGGGAAGAGGACTGCTGAGTCCCTGGCTGGTGTGGCAGTGCTAGCTGACACTGTCTGGCAGGCTGTCTCGGCATCCTCTGGCAGGGCTGCAGCCCAAATTAGTGCTGTCTCGCTGCCTCAGCTGCCAGCCTCTGCTCTGGCCTCAATTAGTCGGGGGCTGAGCAGACAGCATGGGAACTGCTCTAGCACGTGGACTGGGTTATTCCTCCAGCATTGTTCACTCTGCCTGTCCCCAGCACCATCACAGAAGTAGGATGGGCCAGATCCTGGAGCTGGGACCCTATGCTCACTCCTGCTGCAGCCTGGCATTGCAGCACGGAGGTGAAAGCCACTTGGACAGCAGCTCTGCTGGGAGCCAGCTTTGGGAAGAAGTGTGAGCCAACAAACTCCAGTCGGGAGGCAGAGGAGCCCACCAAGAAGGGAGCAGCAGTGCTAGGGCTTGTGCTACGGCCAGCCCACCCCTGCGGCACAAGCCAGCCTCCCTGGGCTGCTATTTACAAGCCTCCTTCCTTCGTTTGTAGTCAGCAGGCAATGGGCTGATGGGGCTGTGTCTGCCACCTGGGCTCCTTATCTCACCGCATCCTCCAGCTGGGAGCTCAGGGCTGTCCAGCAAACATACACAGCACAATGGGGCCCTGGGCTGCTGGTGTTCTCAGCCAGTGCCCACAGTCAGTTGCACTCAGCTTTGAGTCAATCTCCTCCAGCTCTCAAGGGCTGATGGCATTAATTTCCAGCAAGATCCTTAGCTGCTCACGGGGCAATCTCCACCTCTATGAAGTGAGACTTTGATCAGAAGCAGAAAGATATGGAGGGGTTGTGCTGGTTTGAACTAATTGGAGGATTTGAGTGAGAAATTAGACTATAGGCTGAGAAAGGGAAACGCTGAGGATGTTACTGCACTCCTAGCCCGGGTTATTTCAAAGGGGGGGGGTGGAACTGCCAAACCACCACAGAGACTCACAGCAAGTCCCATCCTGGCTCTGGATTACCCAGCAAACAGCCACCATCTCCCTAGGTAAGGGACTGCTTGAAGGACACAGTGCTAAGCAGAGAAGCAGGTAAAATTAGACAGGGAGGGTGTGGGAGAGCCTGAACCTCTAAAGGCCAGTTAGTCAAGTCACAGGACTGGTTTTAGAAGGTGCATGCAAGGTCTTGGCCAGCAGTAACTGGAAGACAAGCAACTCATTGAATACTATCCCTTTCTGGCAGCAAGATCAGTGCAGTCAATTAGCTGTAAGATCTGAATCATATCTCTGGCAGGCAGGCTTGAAGAGGAAGCAGCTCCACCTTCCTGCTCTGCCCAGGGGAGATTAAGGTGTCCACTGCATGGTTCTGCTGACAGCAGCTTGCCAGACCCGTCACGGGCAGCCACCACAGCAGGGGTAAATCAGGATATTGCTCTCATCATGCAGCAAGAACTGCTCAACTCTGAGGCCTCGGCATGAGGTCACAGAATCACAGAATTAACCAGGTTGGAAAAGACCTCTAAGATCATTGAGTCCAACCCAGCACCTAAACTTTCTAATTAACTAACCCATGGCACCGAGTGCCTCATGCAGCCTCCTCTTAAACACCTCCACCACCTCCCTGGGCAGCCCATTTCAATGCCAATCTCTCTTTCAGTGGAGAACTTCTTCCTTAAATCCAGGCTAAACCTGCCTAAAAGCTTCAGACTGTGCCCTCTTGTTCTGTCACTGGGAGAAGAGACCAACCCCAGCTGGCTACATCCTCTGTAGTTGTAGAGAGCAATAAGATGTGATGGTTCAGGAGTTAGCTGCCCCACCACACTCTTGAATTCACCCGGACTAGACTCAGCTGGATAGAAGTTAAGGAAGGAAGCTTTATATTCACAGCTGAGCAAAATTTACAATAGATTAGGAATATTTACAGCTAGATACAGAAGTAGACAAGTTAAAAGTCATACAGAAACACAATGCCCCTCCCAGAGATCAGAGTGCCCTGGAGGGGCTCCCAACCACTCTTCCACTTTCTCCCCACCTTCCAATCTTATCCCAGAGTCTGCCTTACATGCAAGCTGAACAGGAAAGCCCAGCCAGGGAGGTTAGAAGCAGAATTGATTAGCTTGGTTACACAGATCCAGCTGGAAGCCAGGGAGAGACACAGACACCATCAGCCAGAGCTCAGACACAGAGCAGCTCTGTCCTATGCATGTTTGCATCCTTGCTTTTATACATCTCAGCAAACCCATGAGTGCAGCAGACATGAGCAATGTTTGCTTTTCACAGCCTACCATCTAATTTCTGTCATTAAAATATTCCAATTACCCACAAACTAGCACATAAGGTCTCACCTGAGCCTCCATATTCCCAAAACCCCATGCAAGAAATCCCTCCACACGGCATCATGTATGGATGGACATCCTATCTCCCACACTCCCCAGTGCCATTTAACTGCTAGCTTAATTCCTTCCACTGGAGTAGAATTAAGTCTCAACACTCCTGACTTTCATCAGGTAAGCTTTTAGTTGAAGATCTGGATCCATGGGAACAGAATTGCATTGTACAGTGACAGAGACACACTGGAGCAAAACTGGAAGGAAGAAAGAAGCCCACAAGAGGACAATATGCAGTCAACTGTTTGTGCCTTTGGGGAGCTGCTGCTCCCCAATGACTCTTTGGAGTCAACATGTGGGAATGCCAAATAATGAGGAGTCTGGCCTTGGTTCACATAGTTGAGGAACACAATCCAACACAGGTCTCTGGTTTACTTAACATGGCAGCTGCCTCCCACAAGGGTGTCAGAGATAGTGAAACATCTGGTTAGAGAATAACAGGTTATCATGAATATTAATTGTTGGGTTCATCTTATCACATACAGGCCTGGAATGGCAGGAACACATCAATATGATGGATAGGTCCAATACTTTATTAGAGACAGGATCATACTCTTACAGTGTTTCCTATCAGCCAAGGCAAACGTGCCCAGTTCTGATGGGTAACATAAGTTCTGCAGGATGCTGTCCATCCTAACCAGGAGCATACTAATTGGTTAGTATAATTAAGCACAATCCCTGGTAACATAAGTTCTGCAGGACGCTGTCCATCCTAACCAGGAGCATACTAATTGGTTGGTATAATCCCAAGCACAAATCCAGGCTGGGTGGTGAGTGGCTGGAGAGCAGCTCTGAGGAAAAGGACCTGGGGGTCTGGGTGGATGAGAAGCTCAACATGAGCCTGCAGTGTGCACACACAGCCCAGACAGCAACTGTGTGCTGGGCTGCAGCAAGAGAAGCATTGCCAGCAGGGCAAGGGAGGGGATTGTGCCCCTTTACTCTGCTCTCCTCAGACCCCACGCGGAGCACTGTGTGCAGTTCTGGAGCCCCCAGCACAGGAAGGACATGGAACTGCTGGAGAGAGTCCAGAGGAGGAACACAAAGATGATCAGAGGGCTGCAGCAGCTCTGCTATGAGGACAGGCTGAGAGAGTTGGGACTTTTCAGCCTGGAGAAGAGAAGGCTTCGGGGAGACCTTATAGCAACCTTCCAGTATCTGAAGGGGGCCTGCAGGGGTGCTGGGGAGGGACTGTTCACAAGGGCTTGTAATGACAGGATGAGGGGGAATGGGTTCAAACTGGCAGAGGGGAGATTTGAACGGGATGTTAGGAGGAAGTTCTTCACAGTGAGGGTGGTGAGACACTGGAACAAGTTGCCCAAGGAGGTTGTGGCTGCTCCCTCCCTGGATGTGTTCAAGGCCAGGCTGGATGAGGTCTTGAGCGACCTGATCTAGTGGGAGGTGTCCCTGCCTATGGCACAGGGGGGTTGGAACTGGCTGAGCTTTGAGGTCTCTTCCAACCTAAGCCATTCTATGATTCTATAATTCTATAATTAAGCACAATCCCTGGTAAAAAATTCTGCAGGATGCTGTGCATCCTAACCAGGAGCACACTAATTGGTTGGTATAATTAAGCACAATCCCATTCATTAATATTCATGACAACTTGTTATTCTCTAACCCAGATGTTTCTCTGTCTCTTACTCCTGTGGGAGGTAACTGCCATGTTATGGGAACCAGAGGCCAGTGCCAGGCTGCCTTCCTCAACCCATGAGAGCCAAGCTCAGGCTTCCTCACTATCTCACCCGGAAATTAATGAATGGGGATGTGCTTAATTATGCTAAGCAATTAGTACACTTCTGAATCGCATGGTCGGCGTGTGCTGAGCTCAAGCTACCAACCAGAATTCAAGCACGTTGGTTTGGCCTGATAAGAAAACACTCTAAGAGAACTATCCTGTGGCTAATAAAGGGTTTGACTTCATACATCATATTGGTGTGCTTGTGTCGTTCTGGCCCTGCATGATAGGATGAACCCTGCAACAACCTCTGAACCAACAGGGTTGTCTTTGCACTCCTCGTGTGCTGGCTGCGATGCTGCTCCTGGCATAAGCGCTGCCGGTTTCCATCCCCTGCGTGCGTCACTAGGGCCCTGCCTCCAACCTTACCAGCTGGAGCTGAGTCGTCTTCATCCTCCACAATGGAGCGGGGACTAGACTCAAAGCAAAGGAGAAGGTTTGGAGCAGAGCCCGTTTCAGCCTGTGGCTAGTTTATAAAAATACATTGCTCTCCAGCCAAGAGAGTTGCGGTGCCTCAGATGATTCAGCAGCAGCGCTGGAAGGAAACAGGGATGTGAAAAGTCCCTGTATAATTCCATGCTAAAATTAAACCTTCTGAGCCCAGCAGAAGGATGGAGAGTGGGAACTAGGGATCGTTCCTGCTGAGCCTGGGGGACTTGTAAAAGCTGGTAAATGTGGCTGTCAGTGGGTCCATGCCCAAATGGAAACCAGTGACAAGTGGAGTCCCTCAGGGATCAGTCCTGACCTGGTCCTGTTCAAGGTCTTTGTGGGTGCCACGGACAGAGGCATTGAGTGCAGCCTCAGCAAGTTTGCTGCTGACCCCAAGCTGTGTGGTGCAGCAGCCAGGCTGGAGGGCAGGGATGGCATCCAGAGGGAGCTGCACAGGCTGCAGAGGTGGGCACAAGCCAACCTCAGGAGGTTCAACAAGGCCAAGGGCAAGGTCCTGCAGCTGGGTCGAGGCAATCCTAAGCACAAATGCAGGCCGGGCAGGGAGTGCCTGGAGAGCAGCCCTGAGGAGAGGGACTTGGGGGTGCTGGTGGAGGAGAAGCTGAAGATGAGGCAGCAGTGTGCACTTGCAGGGCAGAAAGGCAAGCAGAGGCTGGGCTGCAGCAGGAGCAGTGTGGGCAGCAGGGCCAGGGAGGGGATTCTGCCCCTCTGCTGTGCTCTGCTGAGAGCCCACCTGGAGTAGTGCATCCAGTGCTGGAGCCNTGAAAGAGTTGGGGCTGTGCAGGCTGCAGAAGAGGAGGCTCCCAGGGGACCTTCTTGTGGCCTTCCGGGATCTGAAGGGGGCTACAGAAAATCTGGGGAGGGACTTTTTAGGTTCTCAGGGAGTGAGAGGACTGGGGGTAATGGAGCAAAGCTGGAGGTGGGGAGATTCAGACTGGATGTGAGGAGGAAGTTGTTGAGCATGAGAGTGGTGAGAGGCTGGAATGGGTTGCCCCTGCAGGGAGGTGTTTGGGGCCAGATCCCTGGAGGTGTTTTTGGCCAGGCTGGCAGAGGCTGTGGGCAGCCTGCTCTAGGGTAGGGTGTCCCTGGGCATGGCAGGGGGGTTGGAACTGGCTGATCTTTGTGGTCCCTTCCAACCCTGACTGATTCTGTGATTCTAAATTTTTAGTGGAGTTTCAGGTTGAGAGGGGAGAAAAAGGAAGGGCAGAAACCAGGGACTGGGGGAAACTCATGGTGAAGAGGCAAGACACAGCTCTGGGTTTTGGTTTGGTCACTGCAACTCTCTTAGCACTAAAAATGTGAAAAATCCTGTGGGCAAGTAAGGGAAGAGTTGGAGTGAGAAACCTCTAAAAACACATTTCCAGAAGGCAGCCTGGGAAATGGGAAGTACAAAGAGCCAAGGACAGTTTCAAAGCTCTTCTGAGTACTTTGGGGTTTGGATGTGATCCACATGTATTTTTAAAAAGGATGAGAAAAAGGAAATATGAAATGAAAAGTACCATGGAACTGCCCAATACAAATTAATTTCTGAGAGGGCATGGCAAGCCAAAGAGAAAATATTCATCTCTTCTGACCTCTTCCAGTTCATCATCCTAATGTGAGCATCAGTACCACAGTGAGCCTTTGCCTGCATGCAAAGTCAGCAGAGATGGACATCACTTGCACAAGGTGTAACAGCTCTTCTGAAATAGATTTCAGCAGGAGATGAGTGAAGAGGGCCAAGAACCATAAAACCTCTGCTGCAGCTTTAAATTACTTCAAATGCAGTTACTTGACAAATTCCTTCTCGATCAGAAACACTGTCCAGGAGAGAACAGATCCTCTGCTCCTCGCCTTTGGCACTGGATTCTAACACCTACTTGCCCTGCAGTGCCTGGGAGCACTGAATAAGGACAAGTGGCCATTTCTGAGCAACTCAACCAATGCTGGGCTGGCATCTTGTCCTGCAGAGCAGCCTCTTCCTCTCCTCTGACATTAACAGAAGGGCTGGCTGGAGGAGGTGTGGGAGATGCGGGCTGTGCCCTTCCTGCCCCACTTCACTTGGCCACATTCTGTTTCCAGAGCCTGGCTAATTAATCAATGCCATTTGAAGGCTTCTCTAATTTCAGGCAACTCAGAAAATTTGCTGTGATCCTGAGGTCTTCCCTTCAGAACTCAGTGATGCACAATGAATGAAGGGCCAAGAGGGTGTGGGGATTTTTAAACGAAAGATTCTCCCCCTCTACTCCACCCTGCTGAGAGCCCACCTGGAGTACTGCATCCAGTGCTGGAGCCCCTGGGACAAGAGGGATGTGGAGATGCTGGAGGTGTGCAGAGAAGGGCCCCGAGGATGCTCAGAGGGCTGCAGCACCTCTGCTGTGAGCACAGCCTGAAAGAGTTGGGGCTGTGCAGGTTGGAGAAGAGGAGGCTCCCAGGGGACCTTCTGGTGGCCTTCCAGGATCTGAAGGGGACATACAAAAAAGCTGTGGAGGGACTTTTTAGGCTCTCAGAGAGTGACATGACTGGGGGGAATGGAGCAAAGCTGGAGGTGGGGAGATTGAGATTGGAGGTGAGGAGGAAGTTGTTGAGCATGAGAGTGGTGAGAGGCTGGAATGGGTTGCCCCTGCAGGGAGGTGTTTGGGGCCAGATCCCTGGAGGTGTTTTTGGCCAGGCTGGCAGAGGCTGTGGGCAGCCTGCTCTAGGGTAGGGTGTCCCTGGGCATGGCAGGGGGGTTGGAACTGGCTGATCCTTGTGGTGCCTTCCAACCCTGACTGATTCAATGATTCTAAGCGTCGCACAGAGCTGATCCTCCCTCCTTACATCCACTGGAATTCCACCCCGGTTCTCTGGTAGTCAGAGCATGCTGCTGTACTCAGGCTGTCTTCTAATTCTTCCTGGGTTTAATTGCTGCTTAGCACTGCCATTTCAAAGGGATGCTTCTTTGCTCCTTCTTTCGTGGAGAGCCTGTTTGTGTTTTTTTTTTCCCCTTCTGTCTGGCTGCTGCCTCTTCCCTGGAGCCCTGGCTAATGAATGCAGCATGCTGATGACCTCCCCACTATAAATAGTTTAATATTTTAAAAATAAATATGGGATGGTGCCACGATTGTCTTGGGTATTTCTCCTTGCCTACAGCACAAGGAGCCAGAGCTGACAAAGGCAACCACAGCTTTATTTGTCATTCTGTTGCTTGTTTGTCATAGAAAGCAAGAGAAAGGGCCAAGACCCTGTACTGCAACGTGCGGCAGCAGATGTGTTATTCTAAGTATATCACAAGGAGCTGCTCCCTGTCCTGGTAAAGCAGATGGATGCAATAAAGAGGAAAAAAACCTTTTGGGTTGTTATTTGGTAAGTTGAAATCTGCAGGGCTGCAAAGCTATTGGCTGAGCCGTGGAGTGCATCAGAGGAAGGTGTGTGGTGGGGAGGGGAGGAGGGCAGGTGGAATTTCTGCTATTTCCACAGCAGGACAACAGAACTAACATGCACACTAGCCTGGCATTTTGCTGATGCAGTTTATTCCTGATTTGGGAGCAACGTTTATCCTGAGCAATAACACTAGAAAATCAGAAAGGGAACCTAACCAGAGAATCAGCCAGGTTGGAAGAGACCTCCAAGCTCATCCAGTCCAACCTAGCACCCAGCCCTAGCCAATCAACCAGACCATGGCACTCAGTGCCCATCCAGGCTTTGCTTCAACACCTCCAGGGGAGGTGACTCCACCACCTCCCTGGGCAGCCCATCCCTATGCCAATCACTCTCTCTGCCAACAACTTCCTCCTAACATCCAGCCTGAACCTGCCCTGGCACAACTTGAGCCTGTGTCCGCTTGTTCTGTCACTGGTTGCCTAGGAGAAGAGCCCAACCTCACCTGGCTACAGCCTCCCTTCAGGTAGTTCTAGACAGCAATGAGGTCAGCCCTGAGCCTCCTCTTCTAAAGGCTAAACAACCCCAGCTCCCTCAGCCTCTCCTCTTAGGGACAAAGGAACCAACAGGGACCAAGGAAAAGAGAAAGGGAAAGAGCCTGAGTTCAGGACAAAAGTTTCAAGGTGTTAATTAAGTCTTCAACTCATCAACTTCTTTTGTCCTAATTTCCCTTCTGGGTGCTATATGCAGATCACATGAGCTACATCCAAATTCACCTGACCCTCATAAACAGCTTCTCAGGCATTAAAAAGCTCCTAGAAAGTCACTCAAACGCTACCCAAGAATTGCTTTCAACGGGCGACTCCTAAAGGGCATAAAGCCAGGCCTGATGCTCCACCACTTCCATTCCCAGCCTACAATTTTACCATGGCATGGGGTGTGAACAGGGCCTGCTGCCAGCACAGTAATTTACAGCAATGCAATCCATCCCCATGGACAAGGAGGAGCAGCAATAGCTGATACCAGCTGTTCCCCAAATGTTTCCACTGACAAGTTTCCTTCTGGTCTTAAAAGCCCAGCTTCCAGATCTGAGAAACCCACTTGTGTGGTTGCAAGCTTCCTCCTGCAGCCCAGCATCCATCAGGCTTGTGGTGCTGCTTTGATGGGCACCTCTCCCTTACACCCAAGCTTTCCTCAAGCAAGAGAGCAAGCACAGCCAGCCCCGAGGATGTGCCCTCCTATCCTCTGCAGCCACACAGCTCAGATAAGCACCTTGCCCCTGCTAAGTAGCTACCTGAGCTCCAAAGCACCAAGCCAGTTGTGCATCCAGTTTTGGAGCTGCTGTTGCAAGAGGGATGTGGAGATGCTGAAGCTGTCCAGAGAAGGCCATGAGGATGCTCAGAGGGCTGCAGCACCTCTGCTGTGAGCAAAGCCTGAAAGAGTTGGGGCTGTGCAGGCTGGAGAAGAGGAGGCTCCGAGGGGACCTTCTTCTGGCCTTCCAGGATCTGAAGGGGACCTACAGAAAAGCTGTGGAGGGACTTTTTAGGCTCTCAGGGAGTGACAGGACTAGGGGGAATAGAGCAAAGCTGGAAGAGGGGGGAGATTGAGATTGGAGGTGAGGAGGAAGTTGTTGAGCATGAGAGTGGTGAGAGGCTGCAATGGGTTGCCCCTGCAGGGAGGTGTTTGGGGCCAGGTCCCTGGAGGTGTTTTTGGCCAGGCTGGCAGAGGCTGTGGGCAGCCTGCTCTAGGGTAGGGTGTCCCTGGGCATGGCAGGGGGTTGGAACTGGCAGATGCTTGTGGTCCCTTCCAACCCTGACTGATTCTATGATTCTAAGCCCAAGTACCATCAGCCTTGCTCCTTCTGAGTCTGGCTCACTGAAGAGCCACTCAGCCCATGCACACTCTGGACTTTTTGCACAGAAAAGCAACAACTAAACAGCCTCACTCAAGTGGATGGAGAATGAAGGTCACAGTTACTTTTAAGCAGCTTCACTCTGAGATTAATGAGGAGGCAGTGTGAGCTGTGCACAGCCTCTTGGTTGCTATTTTTGACCTTCCCCTCGTGTGCAACTTCCTTTAATGGTTGTGTTCCACTACAGTGGCATAAGGAGAGATGCCTCTCACATCAAGTCTCATCACCACACCTGCATTCACCCCTGAAATGGGGCTGCTGTGCAGCAGAGCACTGTGAAAAACATCACACTCACATGGCTTGGGCTGCAGCAGTCACTATTAGGAATGGGAGGAGATTAGTTGACCTCATGAGGAGCAAAAGCTGGCCAGCAACTCTCCTGCCCCTGGTCCTAGAGTAAAGAGAGGGAAACGTGGTGAAAGGCATCCTTTGAAAAAGAGCAGCTTGGCAGAAAGCAACCTGACACCTGCCTCAGCCAGAGAGCCTGGAGTGTGAGCTGAACCCAGGAGTACAGCAGAGAGGTGCAGTTCCCTAATTGCATCTAAACTGTGCCATTTATTAAGTGTTTTGCATGGTGCCATGGCCTCTGGAGGAGACAGTCCCTGCCCTGGGCAGCTATCCCCACGCCACCCTGCCAGTCAGACTGGCTCCCATGAGCTGAGGGGAGGTGTGCTGGTTTGAACTAATTGGAGGATTGGAATGAGAAATGAGACTAGAGGCTGAGAGAGGAAAGCACTGATGGTGCTACTGCACTCACAGCTTTACTGAGAAAGAAGAAAAAAAAAAAGTTTTAAGAGATGTAACCCAAACATAGGTAAGTCAGAGGGTTTCAGACCACGCTGGGCTGTGGCTGCTGTTGCATGGCTCTTTCTCTCTTCCTAGCTGGATCTGAATAATTTCACATTACAGAAGCACCAGGTCTGTCCTGGTTTGAACTAATTAGAGGATTTGAATGAGAAATTAGGCTATAGGCTGAGAACAGAAAGCACTGATGATAATACTGAACTCACAGCTTTGCTGAGAAAGAAAAAAAAAAAAAAAAACAACTTAAGAGTGGTAACCCAAATATAGATAAGGGAGATGGTTTCAGACCACTCTGGGCTGTGGCTGCTGTTGCATGGCTCCTTTCTCCCTTCATAGCTGGATCTGAATAATTTCACTAACTTCTTTCCTGCTGCTAACCTCCTTGGCCCATCTACCTTTGCTTATCTGCTGCATGAAAAAGCTGGAGAGATAAGATTGGGGAAGGAGGGAAGGTGCTAGGGGTGGTTAGAAACCCCTCTTAGGGATTTTGGTCTCTGGGAGGGCTGTGGTGTTTCTGTATTACCTTTTCACTGTATATATCTGTAAATATCTGTTATACATTGTAAATATCTGCTTGGATATTGTGCAGAGCTGTAAATATAAAGCTTCATTTATTAACTTCCAGCTGACTGAGTCCTAGCGTAGGTTATTTCAAAGTGTGGGGGGGTGGGGAACTGCCAAACCACCACAGGGGGTGACAATCCTTGAAGGGGCCTCTGGTTCACTCCCTCCTCTACTCCCAAATAGCCAAATGCTTTCAGTAGTTCTGGTTCACTGATTTCCCTGAATGGGGAGGGGGAGATGAAATTTTGAAAAATTAGACATGTCTGGGAGATTTAAACTTCCCCTGTGAGGCAGGATGGGCATAAGTACTGTGTTACTAACCACGGGAAAACAAACCTGAGAGCAGGGATTAAGAAAGTGGAGGGGTGGGAAATAAACCATTTCCCCCTCCCCAGTTTCTAAGCTGCAGTTCACAAAACATTGCCTCTCTAATTATAAGCCCAGGGAGTTTTTCATACAGAAGTGACTCCTGGGACAAGGTGTAGGTATTTTCTGCTCATTAAAATATCCTCTCGGCAGTTTCCTTGCCCTTAATCCTGAGCCCTAAGGTTTTCACAGGTAAAGTAGGTAATTAACACAAATTTCTCTCAATTACACAGCTCTCGCAGCATTGCAGGTCTGGCTGTACCAGAGCTGGATGCTGTGGGATGTTGAGTACCCCCAGACCTCTTTGGGTAACAGGGCAATGACAGGTGTCAGAGAATCAGTCAGGGTTGGAAGGGACCACAAGGATCAGCCAGTCCCAACCCCCCTGCCATGCCCAGGGACACCCTACCCTAGAGCAGGCTGCCCACAGCCTCTGCCAGCCTGGCCAAAAACACCTCCAGGGATCTGGCCCCAAACACCTCCCTGCAGGGGCAACCCATTCCAGCCTCTCACCACTCTCCTGCTCAACAACTTCCTCCTCACATCCAATCTCAATCTCCCCACTTCCAGCTTTGCTCTATTCCCCCTAGTCCTGTCACCCCCTGAGAACCTAAAAAGTCCCTCCCCAGCTTTTCTGTAGGTCCCCTTCAGATCCTGAAAGGCCACAAGAAGGTCCCCTGGGAGCCTCCTCTTCTCCAGCCTGCCCAGCCCCAACTCTTTCAGTCTGTATCCTGTGGTGATCTTGATTTCAGACTGCAGCTTGCTGGAAAGCTGCATCCTTGATCAGCTGTGTTGAAGGGAAAGGATTTCTGACCAAAAGAGATGAACAAACCTTGAAGGTGATGCAGGGAAAGAGAGGAACAGATCTTTGAGGGCATCACTTCACCAGTGAGAAAGTGTTGCAGAGCTGCCCCAAACATTCTCCCCTCCAAGCAGCCAAGCCATAGCTACTGCTCTGCATCACTGCAGATACCAGTGCTGCACTGTAGAAAACCTTCCTGGCAAGCTGGAGCTGGTGATAATGAGAAGATCCACAGCTCTCAGTTGGCTCAGAGGAATTCTCCACTCTGCAGTGTGCATCAGGGATGGGTTTTGGGAAGCCAGCTGCAGCAGGGAGGAGTGAAGTGTTTGAGCAGATCTGGATCCATAGGGAAAGCAAAGTCCCTTGCTGCTGAGCCCTCAAGGGAAATATCTTTGCTTCTGCAATGCAGAGGTCAAAGCAGTCACTCTCCAGCACTGGGAATCTCAATCCTGGAAGCAAGTCAGACAAGCTCCAAGTAGCCTCAGAAGAGGAGGAATAAGTTCATGACATGAGTGTAATGATGATTTATGGCACCTTGCACTCACAGGCACAGCTCACAGCATGTTTCATCTTAAAGAGGAAAGGCTTTCTGTGAGGTATTTCCAGTTCCAAGGAGAAAGGATGGGGTTATTTGCCCAGATTTATGCACCCCCCAAGACCAAGCAAGGCTTAAGCCCTGATAGCTGCCTTCCAGTGCTGCTTGGCCAACTCGCAGCCTCCTCTCCCTTTGCGTTTGAAACCTGAACACATCAAGCTCAGGGTTCTCTGCATTCATCACAGCAAACACAGTCCTCGATGCAATCACAAGCACTAGGAGGTAGGAGAGGCTAGAAGCAGCTTCCTTCACGTGGGAAGCAAAATTCCCACTGATACAAGACAACCTCCTGACCCCCAAGCTTGGAAACCAGCGTGCCAGGACAAGAGGCAGAGCAGGGCAAATCCTTTCTCCAGCTGTAAGATCCAGTCCAAAGCCACAACTTCAGGAAAGCTGAGCCCTTTTGTCCAACCCCCAAGGATGAGACTAGCATCACCTTACAGATCCAGCCTTTGCCTGTGCCACCCAGTCCATGGCACAGCTCCAACAGCAGGAGCTTCTGTGTCAAGGGGCAGTCCTCTGGGCCTCTGGCATCCCTGACCACTGCCTGCCCCAGCCTGGCATCCCTGGCCACATGCCACCACTGCCTGCCCCAACAGCAAGGGAGCCCAGCTCACCTCCCCGCCCCAGAGGCTGCTCTGAGGTGTGGTCCCCCTACTCCCTCCCAGACAGAGCTCAGCAATTTGCTCAGGAGACTCAGTGAAGTTTCCTCCAGCCCACATCGAGTGGTAGTAAGTACCCAGAAACTCCATCTTAGGATCATAGAATCAGTCAGGGTTGGAAGGGACCACAAGGATCAGCCACTTCCAAGCCCCCTGCCATGCCCAGGGACACCCTACCCTAGAGCAGGCTGCCCACAGCCTCTGCCAGCCTGGCCAAAAACACCTCCAGGGATCTGGCCCCAAACACCTCCCTGCAGGGCCAACCCATTCCAGCCTCTCACCACTCTCATGCTCAACAACTTCCTCCTCACATCCAAGCTCAATCTCCCCACCTCCAGCTTTGCTCCATTCCCCCTTGTCCTGTCACTCCCTGAGAGCCTAAAAAGTCTCTCTCCAGCTTTTTTGTAGCCCCCTGCAGATCCTGGAAGGCCACAAGAAGGTCCCCTGGGAGCCTCCTCTTCTGCAGCTTGCACAGCCCTAACTCTTTCAGGCTGTGCTCACAGCAGAGCTGCTGCAGCCCTCTGAGCATCCTCGGGGCCCTTCTCTGCACACCTCCAGCATCTCCACATCCCTCTTGTCCCAGGGGCTCCAGCACTGGATGCACTACTCCAGGTGGGCTCTCAGCAGAGCACAGCAGAGGGGCAGAATCCCCTCCCTGGCCCTGCTGCCCACACTGCTCCTGCTGCAGCCCAGCCTCTGCTTGCCTTTCTGCCCTGCAAGAGCACACTGCTGCCTCAGCTTCAGCTTCTCCTCCATTAGCAACCCTAAGTCTGCTCTCTAGCCAGTCCCTGCCCAACCTGGATTGCTGCTTGGGATTGCCTCGATCCAGCTGCAGGACCTTGCCCTTGGCCAAGCTGTGTGTGAGCAAATGCTGAGCGTCTAACAGCAGCTTTCCTACACACCACTGCCAGTAACTAATTCATTTCCCTCTGAAGCTGAGGATGAAAACTAAGACAGAACCCCAAACCGTACTGTGTTTATGTGCATAACTCCCAGTGCATCTGGCTAAGAGCATGCCTGTGGCCTGCAGAACACTGCAGCTGATTCTCATTAGGTGCTTGCCCTTCCTTCTTGCTAGGGTTTGATTGCTCTCCGTGACACACGGAGTTACAGTCAGGTTGTTCACTCTCCGTGACTGCCCTGGTGTGGCCAGGGGCTGCACAACCTCCCTCAAACAGATTCCTCACACAGCTTCTCAAATGACAGCTGGAAACAAAGCTCCAAAGTGAGTTTTGTAAATTGGCTGCTGGGGCTCAGTTTGCAGTACCCAAGGCTGGAGGATGGGATGAGGCTGCAGTGTGAGTGCAGCTCAGACAGCAACTGTGTGCTGGGCTGCAGCAAGAGCAGCTGTGGGCAGCAGGGCAAGGGAGGGGATTGTGCCCCTTGGCTCTGCTCTCCTCACACCCCACCTGCAGCACTGTCTGCAGCTCTGCAGCCCCCAGCACAAGCAGCACATGCAAG
>VWZI01022469.1:305214-321734 GCA_013396835.1 Psilopogon haemacephalus | reverse complement strand
TAATGTCCCCAGCCAGATTCAACTCCAGCTGTGCTTTGGCTTTCTCGACTTCATCTCTGCTTCCACGAAGAATGTGAATTACCTCTGGATTTTTCCCCCTTGGCAGACAGAATTTGAATTGGACATGGCCCATCTCTGCAGAACCCTGGATGCACTATTCTGTCCCCAGGGTGCTTCAGGGCAGCGGGTTGAGAACCATCACTAAGACCCCATTGCTCCCACAGTGATCTGTCCTCCCACATCTTACCACATGAGGGTGTGATTACTTAGTCCCCCTCCCCCTTCATAACCCGTTTGAAGCCCTGTCAACCAGCCCTGCTAACTCTTCTGCAAGGACCCTCTTCCCTCTTCGAGACAGGTCTTGCGTATATTGATTCTATTTCAGGTAGACAGCTCTTCAGCCTTCTGGTTAAAGTTTTGCTGAGTGAACTTAAAGCTGGTAGTTTTAGGAGCTGCTCAATACAACTGCACATGCAGTAGTGCCTTTTTTTGTTTTGTTTTGTTTTGTTTTGTTTTTCTCAATACAAGCATGTTGCAAAAAGTCTTAGATCTTAGAAAAAAATAACTTTACCTCATCTATCCTGAAGGACGATGCATACGCAAATCTCTTGATACTCATCTTACTATGGAAAACAATGTATCTATCTTCTAAGTTTGTTGATGTAGATCCCTAAATATGGCTGAAAATCTCCCATTACAAGTAGCAATCAATTAATTCCTTAGCAGCTTTACTGAGGTCAGTGAAAAGATTAAATGCCATGTTTCTATTATCATGAAGGAAATGTTTTGTGAGAATGTTATATCTTAAGAGTGAAATCAAGGGTGGTTATCTAAATAGGCTGATGATATCAAAGATGCTGTATAAGAAATGTTGCTTTAAAAGTTGTTAAGATCAACTGGGAATAATTTCAAATGTGAATAAATATCACTATAAATATTCTGATTCTACAGTGATATATCAAGGAGTAATTAACCCAGGAGAACCATTCTTCTTGTCGGAAAATAATCAGGTTTATAATAAGCATACCCTGGACATTCCATTTCATTCCCTTCCTCTCTTTCCACATGCAAACGCATTTGCTGCATGCAAAGTGTGTAATTTTTTTGCTTTTTTTATGTTAAACTAGCTATCATCTCATGGCATACAATGCCTATGCCAATGTCATGAGCAAAGAAGGCCAAATTAATCAAGGAGGAGTATTTAACATCAGAGTTTAAAAGGTTTTAGACATATTTCTGCTATGCCACTGGGCAGAGAGCTGTCTGTAATTATAAAGAATTTATTTAGTGACTGTGGCTATCTTTGAGCACAATACTTAGTCCTTTCCAGGATCTGCATCTCAAAAAAACAGCTCTTGTTTAGTTTGTAGAACTATTGAAAGAAGTATCACAGTCATTTGCAGTGCTTAAAAGGCATTAATTATTAAAGCTTAATCTTTGGATACAGACTAGTTCTCAGAATGATAATTCCTGCTTGATCCTAATTTGCAGAATCTAAGGATGAAGTCTTGATCCAGTTGAAATCAATGCAAACCTCTTACTTACATGCACACAATTTTATTCCATTTCCTCTATAACTTAGTTTTAATCCAGGTTTGATGAAGTTCAGAGAATTTGGCTCTTTCTATAGGAACGTGTTTGCTTATAAGCTAGCCCAAACCCACAGTATTGACAGTGCAGTTTTGAAATTACAAAGACGCCCAGAAACCAGTCTCTAGTATAGTATGCATCCAAATTTACTATTGCAAACCTACATGATGTTAGGATGCTGCTCCTGGAGGTTTTCAAGTGTTAAGGTATTTTTCTTAAAAGGTTACAACAGGTACAAAGCTCATTGGTTTTTTTTAATACATAAATACGTATATATTAGTGTTTTATAGAATAAAAATGTTTACCGAAAGGTAAGGGTTCCTACAGAGTAAACAGCATGCTATACATAATATAAATGCAGATATGTGGCAAAGTGGAAACTTTAGTGCACAGGTACGTAATTAGTCTGTACTTGATTATTTTGCCTTACAGAGTTTCAACATATATATATATATATGCTTCAGTGTGTGCCTTTTTTCCCTGGTGGAAAATAATATATATACATATATATATATGTGTGTGTGTGTGTGTGTGTGTGTCAGCTTCCTTGAAGCTACGTTTGGAAAGTTTTATCACAAATATTAGTTGCATAATTTGGTTCCAATCTATATTTTGGACTAATTACAGGTTTTACAGTTACTTGTACATATTAATATAGCTTCTAAATATTAATGACAATTTTGAAGTGGAACTGGATCCCTACCATTTACTCTTCATGTGCTTCTACTCCTATGTATTTTACATGACTAAGGATTAAAACATCATCTTGACATAATTGTTAGCATAATTTCACTCAGCATTTTCTCTCTACTCCTGTGTTTGCAATTAAATTGTTACTTCTCTTTCTCTTTCTCCCTTAGTTACACAATAAGGAATTTTGAATGTATATTGTCATCTAAGGTAAGCTTTCATATGATCCTTGCATATGAAGCTTATGTCTGTTTGCAAGTCATACAATGTCTGCCTAGTATGGCATGATTTTCATTATTTCACTTAATGAAAATGTTTGGGGTTTTTTTTAATTAGTAGCATGAATAGTTTTAATGCACATAAATCCAGATGTTTTTTAAATTGCTTGTTCCAGTGCTTCCTCTTAGTAGGACACACTCTACCTTCTAAAAGTGCATGTTTCAATGGAGATAACGGTGCATGAGTTAGCATGATTAATTAGCATGGATAAAATGCAAGGAAATGCATCAAAAGAGCATTTTGCATTTGCAGTCCGTTATTTTCATACAGGAGTATATCTCTACATAAATGAAATATTTATTCCACAGCTAATTTAATTTAAAAATTAATGATTTACATCACAACTTGCACTACAGGAGTTAAAAAGAATGCCAAAAAGCATGCTTTTTTTGGTTTGTTTTGGGTTTTTTTTAATTGGTGCATCTACCTAAGGTTGGAGCAAGCAGTTCTGCAACAATGATGGTGTTAAATGAGACAGTGCAGACTCATAATCACTAGTAACTAATAGCATTTTAATTGGATAATCCTCAAGTTAATAAAGGTTATAAACTCCTAAAATCTGTGCTCAGGATAAATGCTGTAAGTATCAAGTCAATTGCATATAGCTGAAGCATTCAGTGACAGTGATATCTTCATCCTGCCAATGTATTTTTGCTTTAAGGCTTTTGATGTGTTCCAGAAAAGGATCAGAAGGTAAGTGCAGTTATTACTAGGTGGGTTTGCACCATGCAGAACAGAATACTCATGCAGATTTTTAAGAGCAATTATAACGGTATGTAGCTTTCTTACAAATGCCATCATTCACCTCCAGAAAGGGCAGACTAATGTTTTTAGCAAAATATTTATCTTTTTCCCACTGTTCCTTCCAAATGTAACTACAATTTCAATGAAATTAACAGGAACACCTATGTGCTTAGCTTCCATGACATATATTTTTAAATGTCTTGGAAGTTCACTGCTAATTTGGATTATTTGTACTATGTTGCTGCTGCTACATCAGTGGGATCTGAGGTGCCCCCACCTGGGGTGCGCTTTGGTGTTTTAGACACTATATACATGTTTTTCTGGGCACTGAAAGAAGTATCTTAGAATCATAGAATCGGTCAGGGTTGGAAGGGACCACAAGGATCATCTAGTTCCAACATCCCTGCCATGGGCAGGGACACCCTACCCTAGATTAGGCTGGACAGAGCCTCATCCAGCCTTGCCTTAAACACCTCCAAGGATTGCTAAAATTAGTGTTTCTAAAAACCTTCTGCCATATTCCTTTTTCCAGAATGTGAAAGAAAACTTTGAATACTTCCAATGGCTTTCTTACAAGCCCAGGTTTCTGGCTTTGCAATGATTTTAAATTGATTTGGTTCAGGTTTTTTGTTCACAGTAGGCAAACCACAGGCATAAAACACAGTGAGCTAAAAGGCTGTGAACAGTACTTCTGATACCTATGCAGTGAATATGAACTCCAGCTATCAGAAAACCAGAAAGCAAACCCAAAAGCACTAGTTTCACAGAGACAGGAAACAAAGTTTTGGCAGGGCTAGAGGAAACACTTCATATAAAAGACCCCTGTTTATCACTGGGGCTTATGTACAGGGACACTTGCTGTTGCAGCAAAGGAAGACACTAGCCAGAAGCATGGAGCAAGTCTCCCCCATGGACTGGCACAGGAGCTCCCACAGCTTTGAGATCAGATACCAATAGCTTCGAGCACTAGGAACACTCCAGAGCGTTCAGGGAATAAGAATTTGGATCCAAGGTGACTGCATATAGCTTATTTTTTATTCAAAAAGCTAATCCAAAATGATTCTTCAGGCTTCCCCAGCAGATGAGTTTTGACTTTCATCACCTTTTTTTTTATATGATTCTTTTACATATATCATCTCACCTGTTATTTTCAAGCAACATGGTAAATATTTTGCTATATGTAAGTATAAGTCATTATAAGACTCAACATAATTTGAATGTCTGCATGTTTTTCACAACTCATCATAGTCAGGTGTTTTCTGCATTGTTCCCTCTGGGCTGACTTCCATCTCTGAATATAATGCACTCTGATGGAAACTGAGCAGGGTTATTTGAACTGAAGCTTATCACAGACGATTGCATGGGGTGAGATAAATGACTGAATATATGAAGTTCTAGACATGAAATTCATCCCGTGCAAGAGGACAGGATAGTTCCTGTACAGCACAGAGATTACATAGTGGTTAGTCTTCCTATTGGACTTTTGAACAGGGATGAATTTTATCACATCTCAAAATGAAATATGCAGCAGGGACTGTCTAAACCTTTGTTGCTTATGCCTGAAAATATAGGCACAAAGCTGTTGCTCTAGGGACAATGAACCTGAAGATTGTTTTGTTCCTTGTTGTAGGTGGGCTTTCATTCTTCAGACTACTGATGGATGGAGTGCCTCCGCATATCATTGATTCATATATGCGTGAAGTACAGGCAGGCAGAACTGAGGGGAAGTGAGAGTCTGTCCACAGCGTTTCCTCCCACACGCCGGAAAGTGGTAGCAGAATTACAGCATTTTAGCTCTTGCAATGACAGAACAAATGTGTGGTTGGAGATCTTTATTTCCCACCCCCTTCTTCTTTTTCCCTTTGTTTTCTTTCTGTCGTTGTTGTTTTGTTTCTTATTTGTCGTTTTGTTTTCCCTACCTGCTCTTACTGAAAAGAAAGAATACGCATGGATTGCTTTGTGCTTGAAATGAAACGAAATGAACACATGTGTTTTGCAATGTTCAGCTTTATTTTATGGTTGATACTGTGTTCTGTTTTTTTATGAGGAAAGAGAAGGAGCTGTGTAATAAACATGAGGCAGCAGGCAGTTTATACTCGGTGGTACAAAGTATATCTTTCTCAGACTGAAAATAAGTGGGTTAGCCAGTAGCCGTGCAATACCACCCCTGGAATACATACCTCTTTGATAAGGTATCTGATTCACCTGAGAATTGTTTAAGAGAATATGGTAATATTATAACATAATTAATACTTACGTATTTAATGATCATTTAAGCTGAACATATCCTTTAGAAGTTTTGATTTCCTAAAAACAACCCATCAGTCTCTCAACTGAACTGAAACTGTTCTATTTAATGTACAATAAATATGAAGTGTTTAAGATCTATCAAATTCTTGTTTACTGTATTTGTAGGGCCTTTTCTTCCTGTCTCACCTCATTTCTTGTTTAATTTCCACAAACTATAAAGTAGGAACCTGAGCCCACCACACTGAGGAAAAACAGTAACAAGCACTCACCTAACACGGGCTTATACTTCAAGACACACAATGTGAGTGAAGATACATGCTACAGACATGCAATTTTATGTCTGTATGTTTTCAATATTTTAAATATTATGAATGCCAACCACGAACAGCTTTCATTATTCTGCATCCATCTGCACACTCAGCAATTCATGTAGTTCTTGTAGATACCACAGTAGAAAAGGGACTTGGATCATATCACTAGTGAGTTTACTGTACAAGGCAAAAAAAACTTAGGTAAGTTAAAATGGCTATGTTACCTTTCCAATTCTAGCATCATTAACCTCCAAGTATTTTGGTAGTGGAGGTGTGTAAGCCTCCAGCAAACTCTAAAGCATGTGATACAAGGTCACACATAACTTGCCTGGGTTGCTGATTCCCTTTTTTCCCTGTCACTTATTTACCAGTTCTCACTCTAGCCGTATACACGGGGTAGGTTATGTGCTTAATGACTAATGACTGATTTCCAGTTATGGCTTATAAGATAAAGGCCTGCTTAGGCCAGTAGTACATGATGAGATGGTTATTTGACGTCAGTACATTTTAAAACACCCAGCAGTCAGTAATTATGTAATAATAAAAGAACATGTCACTACAAACCACCCCTGCTGAACTGGTGTTTTTGCAGTTGAATTACCACTTCTTTAAGTCTGGGACTCTGAATGCATATTCTCACTTTGTTCTGTAAACCACACTCACTCCAAGATCATTTTTCTTCTTTCCTTTCTATTTTTGTGATTTCTTCCGTGGTGAAAATTGTGCAAAGAAATTCTCTATTCCCAGTGATCCTGGACATCTCTCTACCTGCGTTTGTTTCACTCTGCTCCTGACAAAATAAATTTTTTCCTACACTTTCATTCACATCCACACATGAAAGAAGGCAACGCCTCTGCTAAGAAGAATTTTTAAATAAATAATTAGTAATTTATTGCATCCGAGAATCAGGACTTCATTCATCTGTTTTGAAGCACACAAGGCTGTGGGAGAGGGTTAGTTTGAATATAAACAGTGTAGGCTTAAGCATTTAAGTACACAGCCCTCATATAAAATAACTTCAGCCTGTGGAGATATATTATAGCACAAAAAAATAGTTACTCTGAGTTTGTGCTTTTCAGTAAGCTGAAAAAGGTCGCACACAGCCATCTGCACTTTGCATGCAAAGATGTTTACAGCCTCAAGCTTGTGTATCTACCTGCCTCCTCAATCTCACTATACTGTGTATAATAACCTGGACGCCAGCATAAATCTCAGCTTGTGTAGGCTCCCTGCCAATGGAATTAGCTACTCTAATTTCTGCCAGATGCCAGAAGTGTTAAAAGACAAGCTGAACTAAGCTACTTTTCACCCTGAGTACTGTGAGCACTACATTTGACTGCCCTTAATTCCTCCCCACTTGCGTCACCCAGCATTTACCATTGGTTGTCCCTCAGGCCAATAGGAAGCACTGTGTACTGGGCCATGGGTAGCATCAAGATGAATGGGCATTAGTGTGCTATAAATTCATTCTCTCACTAACTATGCTGACCAGCCAAGTCTCTGGATTAAAAATTAATTGAAAATTACTTTGAGAGGAATGATAAGGTAGGAAAGGGATTCCTCCTACATCTAAACCAGGTTACTGTACCTTAAATAGAGAATAACAAAACATAAACTGTTGGTTTATGGCAATTTGCCTAATGAGATTCTTCAGTGATGGTGTTTGATAGTGTCATGGGTTGAGACTGGGATGGCCATTAAAAAATCCTATTAACCCCTCTCTCTTCCCAAAAAGAAAAAGGCAATAAGGGAGACTTATGAGATGGAAGGGGGAAAAAAAACACAACCAACCAAACCAACCAACCTAAAACAGTTTTAATCAATACAAAGAATATAAAAAAAAATTTAAATGTTCAGAAAATAATGAAATCTATACAAATACATACAAAACCAGTATCAAACTCCCTCAGAGTCCAGGCTTAACTCAGCAGCAGATGGGACTTGGTATCAGGAACACACCAATTGAGATTGAAGGCAGAAGGAAGAGAGTCCTCCTCAGACACTGGCCATTCAAAAAGAGGGCCTAACCCTGGGCAATCTGGTTTAGTGTTGATACCCCTGCTGACTGCAGGGGTGGGGCAGACTAGATGACCTCCATAGGTCTAGACCATTCTAGGATTCTATGATTTCTAGGCTTTATACTGGGCATGACATACAAGGAACAAGATACCTTGTTGGTCACGTAGTTTGGGTCACTTCTCCCCTGCAAGCACAACCTTTTTGCTTAAGACCCTTTCACTTACAGCATTCCAATGTGGTACACAAGATTTAGCAGTGATCTTGATTTCTATAGAAGCCAGTATAAGCAAGGGCCTTTCAGAATACAAATTCTTAGTAGTAACTGGAAACACTAAGCATTGTCACTTCGGGAGACAGACACTATCTACAAAAGTATGCTATTAAAGTGTGGTCACTTAGAACTAGCTGAAAAGTACACTCACTGAGTAGACAATTGGTTCTATTCTAGCTCAAACAAGACATATAAATGATGCAATCAAAACCACTGAGTTAAGAAAGTGTTAATGAAATGTACAGTTAAGACCAGCTTGGGAAAACAGACATGCCAAAGACAACAAAATCTACAGGCAAAAGAACCCAGCGAGAACAGAAGCAGCAGAATATAATGCTGTAGAAGATATGACCCAATACTCCCAACAATAAATTTCTCCAAAGTCAGTTCTCATGGAATTTCCAGGATATTACTGAGCCTGAAAGAGTCCTGAGGAGTAACAGAGGAGAAGAAATCAAACCTGGTTGTATGAGATAAAGTAATAGCAAAACGCAAAAACTCTAGCAGAAGTGAAACTAGTAGTGCCTTATGGCTTATGGTTGTGTTCCCCAATTTCTCACCATACATGAAACCAGCTGAAGTCTTCATCTAGTTGCATTATTCATATTGCTGTGTATATTCTCCATCACTAATATCTTCTGGAGTTATGGTTCAGGTTTTTACTTTCTGCACATGTTTATATATATGGTAGGAATTTCATGGGTTTTGGAAACTGCCTTGGTGTTCAGTTTGATTTATACAGGTCAAGGAAAGTTATTACTTGGAATAAGAAGGCAGACCCAAGCATTATGCACGCACAGATACATGCAGAGAAAAAAGACTCAAAGTTAATTAACAAAAGGGTTCTGTTTTAAGGAAGCTAGAGGAAAATATTTTGTCATCTCTTGACTTGCTCTCCTTGCCCATGGAACAGTATCTGCCATATATAAATGTTGTATAAATACAGATCCACTCTCAAATTGCTCTACGTAGAGCTCGACGCAGACATTGCAGCTACTCATTCGCATTAAAAGACCACGGTCAGTGACAGTCCATTTCTGCTTCACACAGACCCATGAATATAGAAAGAAAAAATACACGCATATCTTTTAAAAAATGTTTAAATTAAGATACGTTGTTTACAAAAAGGCCTTTACCGGAAGTCAGATTTTTTTTTTTAAATGTTTTTATTAAAAACATTAAAAAGAAAGAAGAATAGCGCTGTCTTTTACACAGCCTTGTCAAGGGAGGCTTTACTCTACAAACTTCTTTTGCGGCATTTTGAAATTCTAGAGCAAAAGGCATTCTATTTTAAGCACAGTGTACTCACTGCCACTTGACTGACAAGGAAAGCTGCTGCTTTGCTGAAGCAGAGCACACTTGGAAGAAAAATCTATCCTGAATACTGAGGAAGTGCTTGAAGTCTCAACGCATTGGACTTTGATTCTATGTTCTTTCTCTATGTTTTGTTGCTGAATACTTTTTAAATTAAGACAAATCTTTTCCAAGCTCAGTAACAAATTCAGTAAGGAATCTATTTCTTTCTCTGCCCATGCTGTCACCACTTTTAACACCACGTACTTTCCCCTCCACTTCTTTCCCTAGTCTGTTTTCTCTTCTAATTCTACAGGTATCACAATAAGCTTATTTAACCTCTCCATAAATACCATTACATTCACTGACAACAGTGATGCACAGCATATTAAAAGAAATAGCATTTTATCTTTTTCCAAACCCTGTAAATCCAGTGGACTGGAGATCTGGGTAGTTGTGCATTTAACTGTGACATTTCCCTTTTCCTATTCTGCAGCTAGCTGCTGCTGAATCTTTGTTATGTTATGTACTACCCCCTCCTTTTCAGGCAGTTCCTCTCTTCCCTGTTTTGATCTCTAATTCCAATTGCCATATCACACTTTATTTAGTGATCTCTAAGTGCAATCAGCACTTAAGAGATCAGAATCAAGGGATTCTGAAACAGCCATTTTGCACATGTCAAGCATCCATAACATTGGCAGTAGAGATTAATTTTATCAGACAAAGTGAATCAGCTCCATTTGAGCAACAGGAAATCACTCTGCCCAGAAAACTGTTGTGTTTGGACAAAAAAATGCAGCCTCTGTATCATAATGGAGTAACTTAAAAAATTATTTCTCATTCTAACATGCCAATACTCACTAGTGGCTGTATTTTACACCTTCTACTTCATTCTTCAAACAGTGCTCACCTCTCCTTAGCCACATTCAGAAACTGCATACCATCCTAGAGATTCAGTAATGCATCTAAAATTCATCATAAGACAAATTCAAGTAATTTAACGTGTCACCATTTCTGAAAAGGAGTCTGTTTTGAAGCACCTTCTCCAAGCTGGTCATGGAGCTGACCAAGTGCCTTACAGCATGTAAGCCTGCCAATCATATGATGTTGCAAGGATAGAGTTAAAACGTTTAAGGGTGAATAACCTTATAATGAACCAGTCTGAAACAACAATAACAAGAATGGAAGGCCCTTAAGACTAAAGGACAAGATAACCTTGAAGGTTAAGATACCACAGACATGACAGAGTAACTAAGAGCAGTATCTAAAGACAGTAAGATTCTGTCAACTTTTGTAGATGGCTCATTATGGCTTGGACAAAGATCAAAACATCAAGGTGTCCTCTACACAAGATACAGTGATTTTAACACTAAAATTCCACGCCTCTAGGAAAATTTCTATGTAAGACCAGATTATTATAATTAACAGTATAACAAATTAGATAATTAATTGAGCATACATACAAAGACGTCAAGTAAAATCATACGACCGTATAGAATTTCTTTGTAATTTGCACTGTACATAAACCACTTTTTGTTTGTGCTATCGTTGGGCTTGCTTTGTGGCACTACCACCTAACACTCATCTTTGCACAAACTTTAAATAAATACCTCTGCTGTGTATGTGGGCTGTTACACACATGGTGAACCACCTCTCTTTTGAGCTAATAGCTGGTCAGCACGTCTCCTCCAAATAGTGGAGGACTTCTTCGTTGATATAGGGGGGGATCCCCTCCCTCCAAGAATGGCTGTGCTGTTCTGCTGACTGCAGGGATTGCTGCCAAGACCTCCCTTTATGCTTTGCTCAGGCAAAACACCTACCCAGCCACCTGCCGTGTGCACCCTGGTACGGCCCTCAGCTACATTACAAAACGTGAGAAATCAAAGTAAGAGTAACGAAAACCACAAGGCAGAGGGGAACTCAACCCACCACGCCCGCATCCAGCAGTGGCGAGACGCAGGCGCACAGGCTCTGCATCAGTCCCCAGCAACGGCCGAGACTGCCCAGGAGCCTGGGGAGATAGCAGCAGGCAGGACGAGCCCTCCTCAAGCGCACCCTCTCGACGACCGTGGGCTCCCCCCGCCGCCCAGGCATCCCAGCCCTTCATGGCGAGGCCGGGCTGTCGGAGCAGCCACAGTCAACACGACACGCCCTGAAACGGGGCTCCTAAAGGCGGAAACAGCGCACGCAGGGCGAAGGAGGGAACAACTGTCCAACGACCAGGAGGACGCCAGCCCCGCGTTAGCTGTTGCGGGGTTCTGGCTCCGCTCCAGTGAAGGCGCCACTGGGCGTCGGCCTCTTCCGCCTCCCGCCGCTGTCCTCAACTCAGCCCCGCCCCGAACGGCGGCGGTCTGACCCAGGGTCCCATCTGGTCGGCGGCGAGCGGCGGCCCCCGCGGCGGGGCGGCGGCGGTGGTATGGCCGTGCACTGGGCTTTGCCCGCGCCCCTCAGCCCGGCGCAGCTAAAGCGCCTGGAGCAACATCGCTACAGCTCGGCTGGGCGCTCGCTATTGGAGCCGTGGTTGCAGCCCTACTGGGCCTGGCTGGTGGAGCAGGTCCCGCTGGGGCTGGCCCCCAACGCCATCACCCTGGGCGGCCTCCTGCTGAACTGCTTGACGGCGCTGCCGCTCATCGCCTGCTGCCCCAGCGCCACCGAGCAGGTACCGCCCGCCACGGCCCGCCGCTGTCTCTCCGTTAGACCTTGACCCTTTCCCCCGCCTGCCACAGCCTTCTCCTAGCATTGCCTCGCCTCAGCAAGGCGGCCTCGCCCCGGCCGACGACCCGCAGGGCCTCTGTACCCCTCTGCCCTTCGGTTGCTGCAGCTCTGCTCCGGGCGGCCGAGTGTGGGGGAGCTGCCTCAGGAACAGTACCTGGGGCGCCCGGGCCCATGCCCACGGCAGGGTGCGGTTCCCTGCCACTTGTGGCTCCACCGCGGTAATCGTGGCCCTTCCTGTGGGAGGGGAGGAGGGATGAGGTAGCGTTGCGGATTTGCCCTGAGAAAATCAGGGGAGTGGGGATGCGGGAGTGACGCTTTGGAGTCGAAGGGGGCAAACTGGAGATAAGTGTTGAGATTTGAATACTTGAAATGCTTGGGGGGGGCCCTTGACGTTAAAACGGCAAGTTTCAGTGGGTTAACCTCTCCTCTCTTAGCCTTCGGTGATCAGAGCATCCCATGGGGCTGGAGCTTTGATCGGGTGCTTGGCCTGCACCACATTCTGTGGAACAGGATTGTAGGTGGGCTTACCAAGGTGCGTGGGACCCCAGCATCCTTCAGTCTGTAACAGAGGGTACCGGGATGTTACCAGGAGCAGGGCAGAGCTGACCACTGCAGCATCTGCGTTCAGAATCGAAGTTCAATTGCATAGCAGACAGATTAGTTGACAGTAGCAGAAATGTTCCCCATCCTCACTCGGGAAATGTTCCGTTGCTTTAGCTTCTGAAGGGGAAACAGGCTTGTTAAGATGGGCTGATGCTGCTGTCACTTAAACTGGGTTGCCTACAGTTGCTTTATGTAGTTAAAACATCTTGGAGGGTGGCCGTTGTTTTTCTTGCATTCTGATGGTCTTAAATCCTAACGGCAGGGGTGGCAGCTGGGTTGAGGTTTCTTGGTAACTTCTATGTACTTTGAGAGTCCTTGTTAACAGAAGAACCCTTCTTTTTCTCTAGTTGCTTTGTCCTTTGTGTTAGCAGAGATGTTTGTATCAGGAAACGGACCCGGATCAAAGTTCCTTGTTTGGGTCTCACCCTAGTCACTTCCCTGAAGGCTGTAGAAGGGAGGATATAAATGAGAGTGAATGGTTGGAAACTGCAGATTGTCTTATAGTGGCGCTTCCAGAATGAAAATGCTTGTGGAGCTGCTGTGTTCAGCTTAGTTTTGTGATGTAGATAGCAGTCATGTGCCAGCTCGGTGTCTGGATGTTCATTTTAGCTTTTCCTCTTTGCTATTCAGACAACAAATTTTAGAAAGTACAGAAAGTACATTTACAGTTGGTTTGACTCTTGAGGGTGAAAAGAAGAAGGTATTAAAAGAAAAGAGTTGTGCTGCTATTCCTTCCAAGAAAGCTCAAGTTGAGTTTTAGGAACTTTACTGTTTGGCTATTTTTAATTGTGGAAGCTGAATTGTGTAAGAATCTACAGTTTGGACAGACAATAGTATATCCTTTATAAACGTGTACTGTAAAGCCAGGCTCCTTACCAAGTTGCAGTTTTTTGTTGCCTCTGCTCCGTGACAATTGCCCTCACTCTTGCCTCATCACTTGGATCATCATTACTTCTCTTCTCCTTGTTTCATGACTCAGATTGCCTTCCACTCAAGATGCCATGGTTCTAGGTGGCTTTGTTAAAAAGCTAAAACTGTTGGAACACTAAATGGGTGCTATATGTACTGTTGTAATACCTGCTTTGTACTTGGATGTGCGGGCTGGAAGGGCTTGGAGGAAGGTGGAGCTGAAAATATTTAAAGGTGATTGAATCCCTGGCTGATCTAACAGCATAGTGCACTTCAACATCATCTGTCTATATTGCCAAGCCACCTCTTCCATTCATAAATGAGTCTTGATACACTAACAAGAGCTTGTTATATTCTTTGTGGAAGTGCAGGAGCACTGTATAAAAGACTCACATGAAGTAACCAGCGGGTTTGGGGTTTAGGTGTTGTGGTTTTTTTATGAGTCTGTTTGTACAGCTGTTTGATTGCTTGGTGGTTTTCAAATTTGCTTTAACCAATGTTAAGTATGAAGGTTATGTTAGGTTTTTATTGAAAAGCACAAACTCTTGATGTTTGTATAAACCATTCAAAACAAGTAAGACTGGTAGCGGAAATCATTCAGAGAGTAGCTGCTGGCAGGAAAAAAAAAAAAAATCTTTCTCCACTATACCTTCCAGCTGCCCAAAAAAGACTGGTGTAGAGGTTTACCAGCAAGGGATTCTACTTAAGTTATTTGCTAGAACAGGAACTGATAGACTTATTTCTCCATAGACATCTTTCACCACATGATTTTGTAGTGAACTCCACAATTTAATAATACTTTCCTCAAACACAATGTAATTCATGTCTAAACTGGTACAGTGCTCCCTTGTTCTACTCTGTAGCCATTATTTCCTAATACACTATTCATTTCATCTTCATTAGCATCGGTAGCCACTAACAGCCAGTTTGTTACTATCTGGCATGATATGTTTTGGCTTTATAAAATACTGTCTGCTGCAGTAATGTCTTGTTTTCTAGTAGGACCATTGCTGTCTCCTGTAAATGCACATTGCAACATAAGTCTTCTATTTGTAGCTAAGCCACCTAGCACCCCTCTAGGCCTATTGTAACTGAAAGCTATGGGTAGATTTTTGCGGAATGTTTGTCCAGTTTTCTACCTATATAATGTAGAACAGGAATTTGTAGAAGTAATATATGGGACTGCTGCACCAGGTGTTGTGGTGGGGAGGACACTACCTGCACTTTTTCTGTGGAGGACTGAAACAATTTTTTCACTGTGACTGCAGTCTGGGGTGGTAAGGTAGTTCTGGTGTTCCTGGTTTGTTGTTGTTGTGCCAAAAAAACCCCAAACAAATTATAAAATATCTAGGAATCAAAAGTTTTTTGCTGGCTTTAACAGTGTGTATTTGCTGTATTAGAGTAAAATGGGCGCTTCTGATGTGAGGATTTTCATTTTAGGCCCCACTATCTGATTGGAAACTCTTCTGCTGTACTGCTAACTGACTGAAGTAGCTACAGGTATTTCATTAGGCTTTGCAGATTAATCTCCTGTATCCCTTCCCATTCTTGGGAAAACTGACATGTTATTTTTTTCTTTACATCAACACTAGAAATAAAACTGGCTAATTCTCCTTCTTTTCAAAAGTGAGAAAGGAAACTGATCCTGCTACCTTCATAGTTGCACATGGGGTGGCCTAGCTTCAGTAATCTTTCAAGCACAGTCACAAGTATCTCTAAAATCCCCTGGGAAACTAGTATTTCAGGGCAGAAGTTCATGCTAGCAGTAATTATAAATCTGTGTTGAATTTACATCTATTAAAAAAAAGAAAAATCTTGTAGTGGTTACAGCAGAATCTTAAGCAGTGAGCCCCCCCTGAACTTGGTCACAGAAGATTTCATCCAGTGATAAAAGTTTGTCCTCCTGGCACTCATCTTCACAGGTTCCATCATGTCTCACTTATTTGAGTTGCTTAAAGTCTTTGTTTATGTTGTCTATAATTTCATGGAGCACACTGGGAATAGAAGAAGACAGGAAGATAAAAACATGGATTATGGATTTGCAGTTTGGGCAGTGACGGCAAAAGTGGGCAGGAGTCCAATGGTTCTCATGCAGAGAGGTGGAAGAGAGGCCTGTGATGGCTAATTCTAAAGAATTTTTAAACAAATGATGTATTGAAAGGGTGCCATACCATGCTGAAACGTGCTATTTACAAAGCCAAACATCTAGAGAGACCAAAAAGCAGGGGAGGGTCTAGGTGAATGCAGCTAGGTCTATATTTAACTATTTGGAGCAACATTGGTAAGGTGCTGTCTCTGCTTCTTTCTTCTTTAAAAAAAATCCCATTGAAATACCATTACCATCATTCCAAGCAAAAAAAACCCCAACCCTCCGCCTTTTAAATTGAAAGAGGAATTGTCTTGAGGTTGTTTTTTTTTTTTTTTTTCCTGTCAGAGGGGAGGAAGGAGGAGATGATATCGACAGGTATGACATTAGGTACATAGCAGAAGCATAACTGAGCTTTGTGAGCGAGACAATGAAGAAATGGAAAAGAGGATAAACTGGAGGAGCTGGTATGAACCAGTTGGTATGGGGGTGTGAGAGTGTGAAAAAGCATTAAGCCCCTGGCCTAGTAGAGGAGAATTGTGAAGCAGAGTGGAGTGTGAGATCTAGACAGTATCCAGGAGTGAAGAACAGAGTACTCAGTAGTGAATGGAAGAAAGAGGTGTTTGGCACAAAATAAGACAGCAGTGGTTCAGAAACCCCAACACAGGACAGGAGGTCTTTCAGAGGGAGCTTGTTGGGGAGAAGAACATGCAGGGAATCCATGGTGTGCATGACATGCATTTGGGCTATAGTATAATTG
>VWZI01022469.1:276151-303089 GCA_013396835.1 Psilopogon haemacephalus | reverse complement strand
TGGGGGCTCCAGAACTGCACACAGTACTCCAGGTTGGGTCTGACAAGAAAAGAGTAAAGGGGGAGAATCACCTCCCTTGCCCTGCTGGTAATGCCTCTCTTAATGCAGCCCAGGACACAGTTGCTGTCTGAGCCGCGTGTGCACACTGCTGGCTCATGTTGAGCTTCTCATCCACCCAGACCCCCAGGTCCTTTTCCTCAGAGCTGCTCTCCAGCCACTCACCACCCAGCCTGGATTTGTGCTTGGGATTGCAGCGACCCAGGTGCAGGACCTTACACTTGGCCTTGTTAAATTTCATGAGCTTAGCCTGGGCCCACCTCTCCAGCCTGTCCAGGTCCCTCTGGATGGATCCCTGCCCTCCAGCAAGTCAACTGTGCCACACAGCTTGGTGTCATCTGCAAACTTGCTGAGGGTGCACACGATTCCCCTGTCCATGTCACTGATAAAGATGTTAAACAGCACTGGTCCCAGCACTGACCAGTATCAGAGGTATCTTGAGCTATCTTTTTGTAACTAGTAGAAATATGTCACAGTAAAGATGCCTTGTCAAGCAGTGCAGGTCCCCATTGTGGCACTTCACAGTAATATTGGCAATAAACTTGGAAATGTCTTTAAAATACTACTTCAAAGGACTACAGTGAAACCAGTGGCTTCTCCTAGCCTTATAATGCTTCATTCACAGGTCAGGAGCGCCTTGTTTGGGAGTATCTCTTATACAAAAAAGTCATTCTGAAAAAGCCAGTGGTACCTTTGGTACATGCATTGTATCACAAGTAAAATGAGCTTACCTTCACCAAGGTCCTAGTAGTGCTTTTATGTTCTGAAATATCTGAGCAATGGCTGACAGGCCTGTTTTGGAAAGGAAGAACAGGAGTCAACAGGTTAGCTGCTGCCACCCCACAGGACATCTGACCAAGAAAGCTTGTACAAGGAAGAGACCATTGAGCTCTCTGGTCCTCCATATGTCTCTTGTCTCTCAGTGATCCATGAACACAGGGTGGTAGTAGACTGCTCCTGTTGTCCACAGACACTATCCGTCCCCCGAGTTTAGGGAAAAGAAGCTATTTCAAAAGACGGCCAAGAACACACTCCCTGTTTAACCGCATCCCCCAAGATGAAATTCATTTAACTGGACTAACAAGGGAGAATAAACCTGAATAATTCTGCTCATTTAATTGGTAAACATCAAATTATTGTTGCCATCATGTGACCTGGATTTCTATAGGGTGATAATAAGGGAGGTTTTTAGATACCAGTATGTTCACTACCCATTGGAATGAGAATATCTGCTTACCTGTTTTCACCTGTTGAAACCTTCCAACATAATCTGAGGGTAATATTTTTCTTAGGTTCTTGTTTGGTTGGTTGGTTGGGTTTTTTTAATATTTTTTTCCAGTTTTGAGTAATTCTCTTACGTTTTCTAGAGATGTCCAGACTTATAACCTGCAGCTGGAGTCCCTAATTCTTTCACTCTTTTGCCTCAAAGCTGTCTGAAGCAGCTAACCATTTGACTTTAAATGGTGGAATGTTTTATTAACAAAATTATCCAAGCACCGGGTAGCAGAAAAGTCATAAATCTGCTGACAATTTTGTTTCCACAAAAGTAAGCAATAACATAGTGTACGAGCCAGTCTTGAGTACATTGAGGAAGTCTTAAATAACAGCAAAAAAAGCTTTTCAGAACTAACCTCCCTTAAACATCCTGGTTCTTGGGAAGGATGTGTTTTGTGATCAGTCCAACTGGAGGTGTAGCCTTTCTTCTAACTCAAGTCAGTGAGTGTAACAAGAAAACAGATCGCCTGGAGAAGGCACTCATATAATCAGCATTCTTTTGCAGCCTTTTTCTGTCCCTGCTTATGAACTGATTGGGTTTATGTGGCCAAATCTCAGCACACTGAAATTAGAGCTATTGTTTAAATCTGCTTCATAGTCTTTAGCAGACTTAGGAAATAAATGTAGTCATATTGGTCCATTTATGCTGCAGGAGAGGAATTGCAGAGATGTGGAGTCACATCAGCTGTCCCTTACCTGGGAGTGGGAAAGAATCCAGCTCTGTGACTGCCCATGGCTGTTCACTTGTTTAACCTGCACGTTGCATTTCCAGTATTTATGCCTAATTCTAATTCTCTTTTGTGAGCAGTACTTCTAAATGTTAAGGATACCAGTGGAAACTACTTGAGGCAAAAAAGTTATTTACACAAAGACATACTGATTGTGCATGTGAAAATAATGCTTTTGAAAAGTACTACAGTAGGACAGTTCCTTTGAACTTTAAGACTGGTGTTAATGTGATTCATAGCTTGCTTTGAAACTGATAGTCTGTATTAATTAGATAGTCACTCCTTCATATTTAATGAGTTACTTAATTTCTTCATACCCTTACCCAAAACACCTATGTAGTCAATTTCTGTATGCTGGAAAATAATCTTTCCCTAGAAGGTGACATCTTACTTAGTAAAATGTAGCAGGATTTCATGTCTGTACGTTGTAAATTTAAGCACATCATTTAAATGTCTGTCATGTGAACTGTGAAGTGCCTTGCTATTATTTTCTTTTTTTGAAGATGAGTTTTATTTTTGTAACATTTTTCAGCACAAAGAATATAAATAATTATGGAATACCGTGGGTTTAAGGTGGAAAAAATAAGAGAAGAGAGGTTAAAAGTTGTTTGTTGGTTTGTTTTTTTCCAAGTAACTGTAAGGAGCTGTGTTTCCCTGGTGTATCTGGAGTAGTTCGTTGTAGTAGTTACTACAATCCATGTAGAGACTAACATAAGGAATTTTGTTTCTCCATTAGCTAATAGCACAATGTAGCATAGTTTTCTGCTGAACAGTATTTTAGCCTTAATGAAACAGATTATCACATAAGAATTTGGGAACTGCCTAGTGACCTTTCATGTGAATCTCTTTCAGGCACCTTTTTGGGCATACATCCTGGGTGCATTAGGACTATTTATCTACCAGTCTCTGGATGCCATTGATGGGAAGCAAGCCAGAAGAACTAACAGTAGTTCTCCTCTAGGAGAACTCTTTGATCATGGTTGCGACTCGATTTCCACAGGTAGTCATATCCCACTTGTACCCATCCTAGTTTAAAAAAAAAAATGTTTTCAAGAGGAGCTGATTAGTCACAGATTTGTTGAAGTTGAAAAGCACCACTGGAGATCTTGTCCAATGCCTTTCTCAGAGCAGGGTCAGCATATTCTCATCTTTTAGGATAAATTCACCATCTGCAGCCAAGGCTGACCCCTAACCTTTACATCTTGACCAGGGAGGATGTTTTACAGCTGCCTTTAGCAGATACTGAGTAACATGTTCTGCTCATACTTACTGTGCATCTTCATGTACAGTGCTCTTTGAATAGCTAGGTAGTGAATAGAATAGAGACTGCCCTAAAAGCGTGTTTAGAGATTCTTTACTATACATAGCCTGTGTTTTTCTGTCAGGTACAGGTGATGCCAAATAAAGGTTTTTAAGGATGTAAAAAACTGGTGCTGGCACATGAAACTAAGGATTCTGCTTTAGGAATGATGTACCCAAATCCAAACTTGGTAATAAGGCATTTAGCCTGGCACTGAGGATAAGAGTAACTTTTATTCCTTAGACAAATGAGCTTAGTAAAAGTTGGAGTCCTTAAAAAGTAAGCCTTGTGCAGCTTTACTTTCTATAACTTGGCTGCTGTTGGTGGCAATGCCTTTATTTCTATAAAACCTTAATGGCTGAAACATTTGCCCAGGAAGCTCATTCTTTATGCCTCACCTCCACGAGAAGTGTGACTACCAGCTGCCTGAGCCGAGCCCTTTTGACAAAGCTGTCAGTGTATGTGGGAGACATGAGATGGCAAGGCCAGGAGTAGAGAGAATAACTACTGTAGGCTTGAAAGTGGGGCCCTTTCTTGGAAGAAAAGGATTCTTGTGTTTCTGTAGCTGTTTCGGAAGTCCTTGAGGTTAGCTTGGCAGTAAGTATCAGTCACATAAATGCTTTGTTACAGTTATGTCAAAGGCCTTGTGATTTTTATTATTTTCTCTTGTAACTGCAAGAAAAGAGGGTATACAACTAACATGTTCGTTTCTGCCTTTCAGTTTTTGTTGTCCTTGGATCCTGCATAGCAATCCGACTAGGAACAAATCCTGACTGGTTGTTTTTCTGTTGTTTTGTGGGACTATTCATGTTCTATTCTGCTCACTGGCAGACATATGTATCAGGCATACTAAGGTTTGGAAAGTAAGTAGGTATTGTTAGAAGTACATGTGGCTTAATGTCTGATTTCCATTTCTTGTTTTTTTTCCCTTGCTTGCTCTTCATCTTAACTCTCTTACTCATCATTCTTCTCCCCTAGCATACTTGTGTTTTACCTGACATAAACTCTAAACCCCTGCTTAATGATGAATAGAGGATTTTTTTTTTTAGCAGCTTATTTTAGCTGTATGCTTTGTTTTCATGTGTTTGGCTCTTTTATCTGCAGATTTGTTCTCAGAACCCATACAAAGAGTGCACATGCTTAGGCCAAAGGGGTCTTGCTGCAGTGTAAACAAGCTTAAGTAGGAGTTAGGGGCAGAGCAAGCATCTGCATTACCTCCCTTTGTAATCTCCCAGCCACAGAACAGTTCCAGCCCAGGGTACTCTAAATGATATTCATTTTTAGAGATACTGAAATTAACTCTTGCATCGGGTGCATCCTTTAGCAAGCAGTTCCACAGAGTGATGGCAGTACTTGAAGAATTGCCCCAGGTTTATGTGGGGGCTTTGCTTTTAATCTGGCTCATGCTGCCTTTAGATTTAGTGTTAGGTCACTGTTCTAGAAATTAGTGTGATGCTGTTTGTGACTGCATGTGTTCTCACTGCAGTGTAGGAAGAGGAGTCATGATACTCATGTAGAAGATAACAGTTTCAATTTGACTTCTAATGGAGTGGGATTGCTGCACCCTCTCACAGATGTGCTGGTACCTAGCCATGGCCTTTTGCTGTTTTTAAACCACAGCTGTGTTTAGTAATGATTTCTGCAAAAATCAGAGACTTATGTAGCAGCAAAGCTGGAAGTATGTGACAGACAAAGGCTATCCTCCTGCTAATTGTAGTCACTTGCTAAGTCACATGGTTTTCGTCCTACTCACCTCTGACCTGCAAGAAGCACCTTAACAAATCTGAGCATCATTGGGCACATTGGGTGATGAGCTATCCTTGCATACTGTTCAATGTCTGTGTTAAAATACAGCTGTCCCTGTGATAATGCTAAGAGCTTTTTTATTTTGCTGATAATGCATTTTATCACACAAACTAACTCTTCCGCCTGCCTACCCATCCTGCTTTTTTAAAAGGACAACCTGTGCTGTAAACAAAAATAGATGCCTTAGAGTGATGGCTAAAATGGGAAATTTTTACATACATGACATTGGACTACACTGAAGGGAGATAGACTATGCCATGAGCTCTGGGATTATGCACATACGATTTTGTTCAGAGGATGTTTTTGTGAGGAAGATTTCCCTACATCAAGAAGGCACTGAGACTCCTGTCCTACCTAAAAACATCTTCATTAAAACCCTAATGGTTTCTGTATAAATACAGTGATAGTGCACAGTACAAGCTGTTTGTAATGGTCTGGTATTTCATGCTTCCTGTTTGAAGCTAAACAGACACAACTGTTCTCCAAGGTAACTTAGTTCTGCTAAGTGAGAACAGGCCAGATTTTTTTTTTTTTTAAGGCTTGTGTTTTTATTTCTTTTCAGCATAAAGGTGGGTGTCTAAATGAGGCATTTAGTATATTGTTCCCAATATGATACTGCATAATAACATGGATGGAAGCTTTCACTGTTGCTCTTCCTGAATTAGCCACACTTTAGAAGTCCAGTGACAGATGAGAGAGTCATAGTGCTGATGGCAGGGAAAGATCAGAGCCAGTTGAGTGCCGTGCCACTATCAGATTATGTAGAATACTGCAAAGAGTCTAATTAAAATCTTGGGATTTTGATTTGGTTATGTTCCAACCAACAGTCTGAGCCTCTGTAAATTTAAGTATTGAACTTTGTCATATGTAGTGACTCAACTTCTAGTCTGCTCCCACCACCAGCAACAGCAAAGGTCTAGGTTTTCATACTACAGAGTGCAAACTGAGTGCTTGCACTTGCATACAGATGCTTTTGCATGATTTAACTGAAGAGTTTAGTTGGTACAGATATAGCCATGACTGGGCAGATATAACACTTCCTCCCCAGTACAGTGGAGAGCCCACTCCCAGCAACTCTGTCTTGTTTCTACCCTGCACAGACTGTCACTTGGCTTCAAGCCAATTCACAAAACAGGCAGAAGATTAAAAGTTGATTCAAGGCTAGCAAGCTGAACTGCTTTACCTTAAATCTGGTATAAGTGAGGGGGCACCACAATGCAGGAAGGGGAGGACTTCCCATTCCAATGACTTTGAGCAGTGACAAGCATCTCAGCATATCATCTAGTTGTAGTTTAAACTTTGGCTTTTCTGAGACTAAGAGTCTGAAGCTTGTGATGAAACTAAGCGTATTTTATCACTACCTTTCCAATGAAAGAAGATACTGTGATTACCAAGATCAGATAAATGTTTTCCATTAACCAAGAGCTGATTCCTATCTCCCTTTGAAAATAGTTTCCTGTGCAAACTGTTCACATGCTAAGCAAGTAACAATACTTGTTGACTTTGGTTGTAATTCCTTAAAACCAGTAACTTCTTCTAACAGCTTAAAGAAGTGTGTTTTACACATTCATTATCACTGTCTCCTAGTGACTTCAGTACAAAGATCAGGTGCCTGTCTCAAAACCTTTGGTGAAATAAGTTAGCGTAGATGTACACATCTACTTTTTAAAAGTTTTGTAGAAAGTCCAATTTTTTTTTTTCTCATGAGCCTCCACTTCATTTCTTTTTTTAAAAAATATATTCAGGTCTTCTCAAAACATTTCATCAATCAAATACAGTAATAAAGAGTTAGCTATCCTGTCTGAGGAAGAAAATAAAGGTGGAGATAGAGTCTACGCTTTAGAGGGTGTACAAGACCAATTTTTAAAATGTTTTAATGGAAAAAAACAAGATATGACCTCTGAAACATATATTTACTGAATCAATCCTCAAAATACTGCCCTCACGTTTTGCAGGCTGTATTTGTCAAGTTTTCATGATATGGTGACTGACAGAAATCCCTTCCGTCCTAGTCTACTCTTCACAGTCCATACTTTTGTATTATATGTTTTTAATGGAAATGTTTGTTTGCATTTACTGTGAGCTTGCCTTAAACTTCCATTTGATACTCACACATCAGCAAGTCTGTAAATTCATACAGAATCCTCAAATAATTACCAATGTATTTGTTAAGGTTTGTAGGTGTATGTAGCTTGCTCTAGATAGGAGCATTTAGTTTTGTATCTTAGCCAAATATCTGCTCCATACAGAGTAACCTCAGTCAAGGAAAATCATATATATGAGATAATTTAAAGTCAGTGGTTGTTTTTATTCCCTTCCTACCCTGCTGTCTTACACTTAAAACAAAAAGACCTTTTCTTTAACTCAATTTCCCTTTTATTTTTCCTCCATAGAATCGATGTAACTGAAGTTCAGATAGCCATAACAATGCTGCTCTTGATATCTGCATATGGTGGAACAGCAGTATGGGACTATAAGGTAAGTGTTACAAGATTTCGGACTTCTGATGAGTATTTGGTTCCTGTTAAGTATTCAGTGTTCCTGTGGTATTGGAAGCTATCCTGTGCAAGTACCATCAATGCCTACTAGTGGTCTAATGTTGTGGTTTAGTTTACTGTCCAAATGTAGGTTATCTTTATGTTGTAGTTAATTTAGATATAATAGTGTGACTTCCTGTGCACAAACTTGGGAAAAAGACCCCATCTGCCACATAGGAACTTCTTATCTGGAACGAATACTCTGCATATACTTAAGGTTTAACAAATCAATTTTTAGTTTTATTTCTTCTGTATATTTTATTGTAAGACCTACATTTCAGTTAAGTGACTTCTAGGATGCTTTATTTTAAAATTTAAATACAAAATGCTTTAACAAAACCATGAGATGAAGGGGCTAGGTAATCCATATTTACGTGTCAATGGAGGTGTACTCATTATTAACAGTTATGTCAGAGCCAACTTAAATGTAAATATCCATATATAAAGATATTTTTTTCTGTCCAAAACCATTTCTCTCTCTCTGGCTTGTATTCTGATCTTTAGCGATGCACTTAGGTGGATGGGATCCTTTCTAGGGTCTTTACTCAGAAATATATAGTTCTGCTTGATTACAGTACATGGAAGAGCTGAAACCATTCCATGCTATTGATAAATAATGCAAATTAAATCACCAAGTAATTAAAATAAATTCATGAGTTTACTTAGCAATTAAAAAATGTTTAGCAAATTTTTTTCATTTCCCCATCCTGTAAGATGCTTTTTCCTTTTTTAAGCTTGTATTCATGTTGGAAAAATAAAGTAGGTGGACTCGTTGATTGATTTTTCTTCAGTATTAACATATGTGTTAGTTATGCTGTATCTCAAGATATTCTCAAAAATACCATCAATGGTTCCAATTTTTTGCAACTTCTTTTTAAATCTGCTGCTGCCTTTGGAAGTTTCCTTGAAACTGCAATATATTCTGAAAGGTAACTGCTTAATTACAATTGTATCTGGAGACTCCTCAAAGATACAGCATACAAATGACAAGTTCCAAAATACAAAGCAGGCAGATGGTGGTTGTGTTTCCTGTGGTTCAGTGTTGTGTTAACCAATGAAATAGAAGGAACTATCCTTTTCCCCCATGCTTTGGTGATGCAGCAGTCTGTGTCAAGTTTTTGCTTATGTAGTAAAAATATGTGAAGGACATCACAAGGAGAAACACAGATTTATCAGAATTTCTAGACCAGAACTTAAGTACTCAAAAGTTGAGTTTAAACATTACAAAGGAATTGTCACCTTAGTAAGGAAACTAATTCCAAACACTGTCCTCTTGAGCTTGTTCGCAGGAAAGTGAGTTCAAATAAAACAGTTGTTTAAAAATGCCTACTGATACCTACTAATTACATCTTTTAAAAAGTGTTTATTTCTAATATATTTTTGTTATTTTTCCTGCAAAGGTCCCCTTGGTGGGCTTAGAACTGAAGTTCTTGGCAGTTTTTGGCATACTGTGTGGAACAGCACTTTCTTTTTTCAATTACTTCCGTGTCATCTTTGGTGGAGGGGTTGGAAAGAATGGATCTACAATAGCAGTAAGTTGCTTTAAAAATCTGAGTGAGGATTCAGTACTTCATGCCCATAATTTATTGCATTTCAGGTGGTCACAAGGGTTTTATCTGTTTAGCATTTAAGCAGAAGACGAGTGTTGGGTGGCTAAAGCAAAGACTTCATTATCTACCTTTTCTAGTTGTTACTAAATTTGTATTGCAGGAACCAGCAATGAATTTTCTTACAGAGTTGGTTAGAGGTCACTGCAAAGGATACTAAGAGCATTGGCATAGTGCTAGTGGCCTTCTCCTGAGTTTGACAACTCTGATTTTGTTTAATGGGATTTGCTATATATATAAAACCTACGTGTGTGACTGAAGCCTAAGACAATTTTTTCTGTCCAATTGTATTTCAGGGAACAAGTGTTCTTTCACCAGCCCTGCACATAGGACTACTTATCACATTGGCTGTTATGATCTACAAAAAGTCTACAACTCAGCTGTTTGAAAAGCATCCTTGCCTGTACGTCTTGACATTTGGATTTGTGAATGCTAAAATCTCACAGAAGTTGGTGGTAAGAAATCTTGCTTCAGTGCTAAAGTTCCTAAAACTAAGCTGATTCATGGCTTAACACTTACTGGATCAGTGGTCATGGCAAGTTTTCCCATTCTGCTCTGCTACTGTATTGCCAGCTTAATTATGATCAAGACCATGAACTAGGCTCATGCTCCTACACCAGGATTACAGATAGCACTGGTGCAAACACGTATTTACCATTGGATGTATGGGTTAAAAGTTTGTTCTGTTTAACTTACTCCTAAAACTGTCTGCCTTCAGCATAAGTGTGGTCCCTCAAGCCTTACTAACAGTGCTGTGACATCTGATTTAATTATGTAAAATAGGAATTTAATAATTACAATGAAGAGATACTTATTTTTTAGCCCTGTTGTAATGAAAAACCTCGTCAGTGGATTAAAAAAATAAAATACCTGCTTTAGTCTACATAGTTGCTAACAACAGTAATCTAGCTAGCTGGTTTTATTTGGTTTTATTGGTTTTTTTTTTCCCTGGCATGACATTTTTCAAACACTAGAAAACAGGTATTCTACAGACTTTCTTTCAGCAGTTCACCTAAGTGAGCTACTAACATCTTTGAAGAGAGAGAATGCTGGTAAGAAGATGGAAGTTTAAGGTTGAACTTGAGGGAGTTCATCTATTTTATGAAACCCCTTGCCTCCTTTGCTCATTTGGAGGATCCCTTAATAACCTGAATTCATCACTGTGTGTAAGTTGGTGCTTTCTGTGTAGCTTTGAGAATAGCCTGCTCCAGAGGCAAACTTGTAAAGGCAGTGGCCAAAGGATTTGAGGGGTTTAGTTCTCAGTTTTCTGAAACTATTTCAGGATGTCTTGTTCTTCAGGCACACCAGAGTAAGCAAACTGCAGTAGAATCTTAAGCTGTGACCAGGTGGGAGACTCAGTGGAGACATGAGCCAAAGTCTGTTAAGTTTGTGTGGATGTGCCAGAGCTGCTTTATGGATGCATAGCTGTTGTACATCACACCAGACATCAGCCATGAGGTGCTCCCTACTGCAGATCCCTTTAGGAGGGGAGATGCAGCTTTAGCAGGCTTAGAGTTGAAGCCTTTGTCAGCTCTTCTCTATTTTTTCTTTAGACTGGAACACTCATAAGCTTTTCTATGAATGCTGCTGGTCAACATGATTTGTATTATCCTAAGAGACCTCTCTGTTCACAGGAACCTCTTAGTACATCAATCATGCCAGGCATCCACAAGGAAGGAAGGAAGGAAGGAATGACAGGGTCATTTCTTATGGCAGACTTGGTATTTCTACTACCTTCCTTCTGCCATGTTTGAGCTTCCTAGTATGGACTCTTCATGTGTCCTTTATTAGATCTCCAACTTCTTACACAAAACTCTCCTTCTGTTTCTCAGTTGAAGGTGAACTTAAGTTGTTTCTAAGAATGCCAAATATGGAAGGATCAAGGTGAGGGAGGGAGAAACATTCTGTCCCCAGTGATCTTTTTTCTTCTCTTGGTCATTCTGTAAAGAGTCTCTACTCAACAGTGAAAGCAAGTCATGTCAAGCAAAAGCCTGAGTTTTAGTTAGCTTTTGGCTAAGTAAGGCCAATGTTTTCAAGCTAGATTTTTAAACATTTTTTCAGGCAAATAGTACTTACTTTCAGTAATACACTTGCACAGTCTTGCCTTTCAAATGCTGCACTAAAAAAACAGTGGGAAACCTGCAGTTATCTAAAATGCTGTGCTATAGATGTAACACATTACAAAAGAAAATTGAAAGACACAAACACATTTCTTACTATATAAATTTTAAAAAACCAACAACTAACTGATACTGCAAATAGCTGTTATCACTGATTAAAGTGCTGTGTGAATAACCTGGAAAGAGGTTACTTGGTCATTGGTAAAGAAACTGTCAGGAATCAGCAGGCCCTGGCACATTTATGAAGCCCTTAGCTTGTCTGCTGATCACTTCTCAAGTCAGAGACAGCAGAGTATTGCTGGGTGAGGACATCAGGATGTCATCATGCCCTTTCAGAACTAAAGAGATTTTCTGGTAGGTGCATTGCTGCCTCTCTCATTATTTTGTCTTCCATGTTTTCTTTTTTTTTTTAACATAGGTGGCTCACATGACAAAAAGTGAAATCTGTCTTCAGGAGACTGCATTTATTGGGCCAGGACTTCTGTTTTTGGACCAGTACTTCAACAGTTTCATCGATGAATACATTGTTCTATGGATAGCATTGGTAAGTACTTCTTTCTATGTTCTTCATTTGGAGCATACCAAAAGGAGCGGATTGAAAATTACCCCTGTTGTTCTGGCTGGCTTTGTTTCCTTGAAACAGAGATCTGAAAGTAAATTTAAAGATCTCTCCTGTATCTATACTTTTCGTTCAGGTGATTTAAGTTATCCTGCAAACTAACATTTGTTTATCAGACCTTAAGTGTCTTCATTTGCATTTTGTTTGTTTGTTTGCTGGTGGTGTTTGTTGTTTGGGTTTTTTCTTCTAAAATAGGCCACTCTATGTTAAAATGCTTGTTAAACTTGTCACTTGGATAGATTAAAGTATAGATTAATTTATAGATGGAATAATTAAAAAACTATATATTATTTTTAATGTGCTGTGTTTTGTTTTTTTGAAGTTCATATCCTTGATTGATATGCTGAGATATGCCACTGGTGTATGCCTGCAGATTGCTGCTCATCTTCATATACATGTCTTCAGAATTTCATCTCATCAAGCTCCTGAACAGGTTCAGAACCATAATGACTGATTAACTAGGTCAAGGACAAGAGAAAGGGNTTTAAAAAAAGTTTTATGAGAAATCTCATTCTATGCCACAGACTACCAAATGTTAGAATTACTAAATCTATAGTCCTTCAGATTCTATTGTGATCAATAGTTTTGAACCGGGATGTATTATTTCCCCCTGTGTTCTAGACATTGCAGCTGCTCTTTCATACCATGAATACCACATTTGAAACTTTTGCCATTTCCTGTTAGGAAACCTTAATTTTGTACTTCTGGTCTGCCGAACGTAGACTGCAAACCAAAGTGCTACCAATCAGAAGTCAAAGAGGAATCTCACTTTTCCCTAGAGCATGTGACGAATCTTCTAGAGTGTGTTTCTTAATATTCTTGGAACTGCTGTGAAATGGTAGTCAGAGGTATCAGTGAATACAGTACTGCATTGTCAGGACTGGTAAAATGAGGCATCCATGAGGTAAAACCACTCAATCCATTCGGGTATTTTTGAAGAACAGGCTACTGGATCACTAGGATGAAGGAGGTATAGCTCAGGAAAATTTTCTTCTATTTGAAAATACCATTATGAGTGCCTTTAGGATTCATGTATTCTCTAGGATCTAAGTACATTACTACTGTTAATAAATGGTTGTAGCTTATCTTTGCTTTCAAGGTCACATTCTGGTTTTGTGCCCATAATGTTTGCTTCATGGTACTCATTACCTAGACTGACTATAGGGTGCATTTCAAGGACACTGACTTTAACTACCATAATTTATATCTGAACTATACAAGTGAATGACAAAGTTCACTGATAAATGACTGTGATTGTTTTGACTGTGACAATGCATCGTACCCATAATTCCCTCTGAAGTATGTTTGCTATTACTGCATTTATCTACCTTATCTATGTAATTTGTCTTGTAGCTATCACTGTACTTTGTCCAAACAAAACTCCATGGAGCTAAACCAATCCTACTGTATAGTAAAACTCTCCAGAAAAAGGAAGTCAGGACCATTATCAGCTTTTCTCTTTCTTTTAAGAACAGAGGCAGTGACTAATATAATGTGGCTGGCTAAAGGGTTGTTGTCATTAGAGAAAAGATGAATAAAAGCAGTTTATAATCTTTATGAGCAAATCATGACTTGTAAACAAACCCAGTAAGCTGAGGCTCATTTGAAAAGGTACTCTTGGAATAAGATTTTTGTAAAAAGCTTTTGAATGTAAGTGTTGGTTACCGGTTGCAGTTGCTGATATGTAGCTAAGCTGTATAAAGTCCTTCCTGAACTGTACAATAAAGAATGGTTTGTTATTAAAATATTAGCCTTGCAGCTCTCCAGCTGCACATTAATTCAAAAAGACTTTGTGAGGTGCTCAAGGAACTTTAGAAATGGTGTATTGCCTGCTAAACTCTGTGCTGGGCCACTTATGGGTAACTGTAACAGTAACTTTCAAATTAGCACTCTTAAGTCACTCATGAATTCCAAATTAATCCTGCTAGTCTTGTTTGAGACCATGAAAGACACAGCACCTGCCCATGAACTGAAACCAGGCCATGGACAAATAGAAGAGAAGATGACAAAGACCATATCAGTTTGCCTAATGAAAAGACGTAGGCAGCTTTTTTAGAGAGAATGCACAAAAACATGCCACGTACCAGTAGATATAAGCAGTTTTAAGGATATGATTGAGATATGTACATGATAGAAAACTAATGCAGAAATCTGTCAGAAAAGCAGAAACATGAGGCAATACTAACAAAACCAAAAACTTGAGTCAATACTGACAAATAACCTGGTACTGAAGACAGGAAGCACACACTGTTAACTGCATTTCATAAGCATCATCTCATCATCCTTAGACAGCTGAGACTCATCAGCACACTTACAAATTAGCATCATTCTAGCAATGTAACTTCTTCCCTGCATCTTAGCAGATGCAGAACAAGACATCTATGCCAGTTGCTTGTTAAGCTTCCCTTGCAACCTTACAGCTGAAGTTTCTATAAGCTATCCCAAATCTGGCTCCCAGAACTGGATGGCTACCATCAAATGACTTGATTCTGAATAAGAAGTGATAGTGAGCTGAGGAGAAGTATCTGTAAGCACTGGCTTTAAAATACATTGTTATCAAAACGTAACTTTGGTGTGTGTGGCTGTGTGGATGGCTTTTGTTTTATCTATAATCATATTAAATCTAAGCAGTAAATATGTTACAAACTGCCTTATTTGTAAAAGTGGCTATTCAGACATAATTGCTTTCTGTAAAAACAAACTCTGTATGAGCTAAGCCAAGTGTTGAATTGATAATGATTTACTGTAATGAGATACATGAAATCCTTTATCCTTAAAACATAAGCCTTCCCTAAGGTGCTAATCATATGGAATTGCAAAAGGTAGTATTTGACACACTGGAATAAGCTCCCCAGGGAGGTGGTTGAATCCCCATTCCTGGAGCTGTTTAAAAGACGCAGAACAACTCCATGATTATGTGATCCTAAAGGAATGTAATAACTTGAATATAATATAGTAATAAATGAGATAATTTACTTCTAGCAGTGGTTCTGCAACAACCATATAGTCTAAAATGCATAATGTTTAATTTGGCTTTCTGGAGCAGATGTCACGTAAAGCTGTGACACAGCTAATCATTCAACAAAAGAAATCTGCTTTTTGGCTGAATCACAGCAGTTCCTAAATCTGTTACTAGTACAGAGACATTACAATGCCAGCCTAACAAAGAATTTTAAAAAATCAATTTACTGTAGCATCATCTTGAAAGAATCTTGCATGAGCTGTGTCATGCTCTGTGAAATTCTGTAACTGCTGGTATCTGAACTGGTTAAATGTCAAAATGATGAAAATCTTAAAGCCTGCAGTTTCTGAAAAATGCTTCTATTTGCACAATGCGCCTAAAGTTATTATGTAAAATCTGGGTAATTAAATTGTCAGTAATTTATCCCATTGTTAGGATTCAGCATTATAAAAGGAGAAACAATTTAAGCCAGTCCAATGCTATTGGAAGTGAGTATTAAATAGTTAAAGATTAATTGGACAGACAGTGAACTGTTTGGGGTCCATAACCCCTAGAGTAATAAATTTATTAATACATGTTCATACAAGAAGATTAGAACAATCCATGAAAGGATTAATTAATAGGAACTTTAAACATTTAAATCTTAACATACTTCTCCATGGCTAATGCCTGTACTTGTATCATGTTACTTAGGTACAAGTTGTTTCTCCAGTGAGCCATCAGAATAACATGGACTGAAGAGACTTGCGAACAGTTGCCATCTCCTGCTGTTGCTGTTACAAGAAAAGGAGATAACACTGAACAAATGCCATATCAATACAATTCCTTGGAACTAATTAAATTAATGTCAAAGGACATTTTTATAGAATGTTCTATTTTTGCATTTGACTAACTTCTTCATAGATCTAATACTCACAGTGTCCATCATAATCTTCTTCTGCAACATAGCCATTTCTTTGCGAAGTTCACTTTGTGCACCAACTAGAAGATTTTCATTGGTCTTCTCCAGCTCTTCCATGCTCTGCAGTTAAGAATAATCTTAATTTAGAATTGTTCACTGTCAAAGAGTTAATTTAAAACAAACAAACCATGATTGAGACTGCAATTAATTTTTACAGCAGCAGGAGTCAGATAATTGATGAATTTTGTCATAAGTTTGACACACAGATCATACAGGACTTTGCACTTCAGTCTACATTCCTGGTCAAACAATATGGACTGTGTGAGGTAAATGGTCCACTCCACTCAGCATCTGTGAACTCTCACCTAGCAGTCCTATGTTTCAGTAAAGATAAGAGTTGTACAAGAAAATATTAAATATGTGTGCAGGGAACAGTAGGGGTTTAATATTACAGCAAGCTTGGAGACTCAAGGTAAGGACTATAAAAGACTCTTAAATTCCATTCTCTTTGCACATTTGTCCCCAAAGAAGCCAACTAAAGATCTCTGCTTATCTTCCCTTTTCTTAAGTGATACAATGATAGTTGCCTTCTAAGAAAAAAAAAAAAAGATCGTACCTTTAAGAAATGCTCATAGAGTTGCTTAATGGTTTTCAGTCTCTGACTTTGGACTATTCTTGCCTGTTGAAAAACTTTTTGTTGCTGACGAAACACATTCTGAAGCAGAAGCAAAAGAAAAAAAATATTTGCATTAGTTAATTGAAAGTGCTTGGGCAGCAACACTAACATAATTTATCAGAATCAGAAACTGCCTTCATTGGAAATCTGGGTTATATAATACGGATCTCTGCCCTGTTCTTATTAATGAGGGAAAGACTAAAGATTGGATTAAGCCCTGAGTGTGTTCTGAAGTCCCTCACGAACTGAATTATCCCTTTGAGATCCTACAAAGACTGCTGTTCAACACAATTCTTGAGGATATCCCAGGAAACTTGCCGCCCAGGGAACACCAAAAACTGCAAATGCATTGGGACTAGAGATGCAGGAACACGTTATTATACATTGCATTGTATATGGCTCATACCCTATTTTAGTGTTCAAATTCTCATAAATTTATTACAAGCAGGCATCATTTTAAGCAGCACATGCTGAAAGACAACTACTTTAGTCCTTTGGTCCCTGAACCCAAAGACTGAATACACAACCAGCACACATCTTCCTTCTTTATAAATGCTCTCAGCTTTCTCAAGCTGTGTGCTGGCCTAGCCATCACTTACTGCCATTTATAAACTTGCAATGAAATTTAAAATTGCACTCCAACTCAAAATATATTTCAAAACTTACACATTTCAATTTTGAGAGCTACCAAACTTGAATTAATTTAATCAAGAGGCAAAAAATCATGTTGTCTTAAGCCACATAAACTGTTTTCAAATTTCTTGAGTGTCAGAACAATACTCCCTCCCTGTGAAAACACCACAAAAATCACACTATGCTCAAAACCCACCGCTAGTTTTTCTTCTTGCTCCTCTGCTTTCTGCAAATCTACATCCCATTGCTGAAATAAATTCAGGAACTGCTGGGAGAACTCATGATTTAGCTTCAGCCTACAAACAGATACTAGCCATAAGTATGACAAATGCTGTGAAGAATTACAAGGAAATCAAGGTTCAGCACACACATGGAATAGAATAAAATGAGTTGGCACAGTTAAAGTCCCTTCTGACAGCTGAGCCTGACTATCTTGTGAAAAACTGAACATGCATAGACACACACTTCCTGAGTTAATGTGGATTATAAATCTATAAGGAGACAGCACTCATACAAAAGTCAAAGTTAAAAAATTACAGCTTTTGTTCCTGACAGAGTCAGGAAATTCCAACTGAAGAGGAAAAATATGATCACTGGTTTAAAAGACAAAAACAACATCAAAGGCAATTTTCCATAAAGCAAAACTATCTCTTTAAGATACCTTGCTCTTAAAATTCCAAATCTTAAGTTTGTTTCTCCATTCACATCAGCAGTAAGCTGAACTACTACTCTCAATTTAACCATGCATACAACAGCCTGAGGCAGCAGAAAACAGAGGACCTGAGGAAATACTTAGCTAGTAGATACATTACTTGCTGTTTAACTCAAGAAGATGGACCAATTATCCACACTGTGACACAAAAAGGAATTTGACTTCACAAGTTTGAAAAACAAGGGTAAATGTTACCGTTGGTCTTGCTGCATTTTCCAAACGTGTTCTATCTTCTGGTTACTGGTTTTGAGTGAGGCTTTTGTATACATCTCTAATCTTTTCCTCTTTGCTAAGAGAGCCTTGTTAATGTCAGCTAAAAAACCAAAGAATACTTAGAAATCAAGTATACCAAAACACACTGTGCCTTTTATTTAAAATGTTGATGAGTGTTGCTTTGGTGAAACAAATGGGGCAAATTCTAATGGAAAGAGGCTAATGTAATCCAGGCTTCTGGCTGCTGTGTTTAGTGCCCCCTAAGCTGCTGTTGGCACTGGTGTGAGAGCTGCTTCCCTAAGCTCACACACCAACTACTCCAGCATCTGCTTGGAGTCTCACCTCTCAGGGTACTAAGCAGGACCCACCAGGCTGTAACTTAGCTTTACCTTTTTTCATTCTGGGGAGAATGGTAGCAGGAATGGTGTAGACACACACAGACATAGAGCAGACACACACTGAGAACTGAAATTCTTCAGCAGTCTGAACTCATAGTAGCGACAGTATTTCTATTACATACTTATTCTATACATACTGTGATCTCCTACTGATTATTATGGCCCAACATGGACTTCTAACATATATCATCATACAAGAAGCACACATACATGCTTGCAACACCAGAAGCACTTTATCAGTTCACACTGATACCTCACAGTCTGTAAATTCTTCAAAGATAAGGGTACCTTGCACAAACCTGACTGTATATGGACATAGAATCATAGAATCATAGAATGGTCTAGGTTGGAAGAGACCTCAAAGATCATCCAGTTCCAACCCCCTGCCACAGGCAGGGACACCTCCCACTAGATCAGGACGCTCAAGACCTCATCGAGCCTGGCCTTGAACACATCCAGGGAGGGAGCAGACACAACCTCCCTGGGCAACCTGTTCCAGTGCCTCACCACCCTCACTGTGAAGAAAAATCTACATCCCATTGACATGTTGGTCTTTAGAATCTAATTATGTCTTCTGAATGTTCTCTGTGATTGGATATGGAGCAATGAATACAAACTGGAAGACAGGAAGTTCCACCTCAACACAAGGAAAAACTTCACTTTATGGGTAATGGAGCACTGAAACAGGCTGCCCAGAGATGTTGTAGAGTCTCCATCTCTAAAGACTTTAAAGACCTGTCTGCATACATTCCTGTGTGATCTGCCCTAGGTGATCTTGCTTTGGCAGGAAGGTTGGACTCCTATCTCCAGAGGTCTTTTCCAATCCCTAAGATTCTATGTCACCCAATAAAAATCCTCAATAGTTTAGTTGCATGACTGTGGTGCCAGCTCAGAGTTTGCAGACCTTCAAGGAATTTAGTTATGCTGACACTTTTTAATGTATTTTTTAATAGAAAAAATACATGTTCCAGAGTAATATTTGGATTACTTAAATTTATAAAGGTAGCATGTGATTACTCTGAGAACATTAATGACAAACTATTTCTCATACTTTGGAGAGAGTTTATAAGTATTTAAGGTAATGTAAATTAGCATGTTTGTTTCACATTAATTTACATCTGAAAATTCAAGGAGTCACAGCTTAAGGTCAATACAGCAATACAAATCACTGTAGATTTCAGGAAACATCTGTCAAAACTCTCTCAAATCTGCTGAGGCATCTGCCCTCATAATGCCAAACCTATTATTTTTGAGCTCTCTCTGATCCATTTACTTTCCTTCCATCCTACCTTTGACTCTTCAGTAACAAGCAATCCTAGCTTTTCAACATTGAAATCCTCCTATCTAGTTTGCTGAATCTACAAAAGCATTCTAATATGTATTTTAGCAGCAATTCATAGATTAATTATGGAATTCCTTGAACTTCATTTTCACCTATGATTTACATGCAAGTAATGACTCTGTACAGTATCTTCTTGTACATAAAATGAAAGTATTAAGTATGCAATGAATCATAGAATGGCTTAGGTTGAAAGGAACTCTACAGATCATCTACTCCGATCTCCCTGCCATGGGCAGAGATACCTCTCAACTAGACTTGGTTGCTCAAGGCTTCATCCAGCTTGGCCTTGAAAACCCTCAGACAGGAAGCATTCACAACTGCCCTGGGCAACCTATTCCAAAGTCTTACCATCCTTGTACTTAAGAACTTCTTCCTAAGATCTGTGGGAAAGTCTAAACCTCCTTTCCTGCAGCATAAAGCCATTCCTCCTGGAAATGTTAAGTGCAAGTAAAGCCATCTGAGGCTCTGATTATGATTGAACTAAATCCAACTTGGTGACATACATAACCTCTCATTACTAGATGACTAGCATTACTTGCTGTCATTCTTTAGCTCTTCTAGTAACTTCTTTACTGTTAAAATTATCTTTTCTACTGATTCTTCTCTACATTTCTGAAGGTACAGACTACAGTCTAATCTCTACCTCATTCCGTATTGCAACTACACTCTTAGTTCCAAAATTCTTTGTCTAAAATAGAAACTATTTCATTCCATTTAACTGCTTCTATTAACTTGTACTTGTCTCTAATTTTCCACTCAAGACTTGCACTACAGAGTCTCTTCTATGTCACTGCAACAAAAAATAAGAACAACTCATACTGTCCCTTTCCTCTACAATATAAACAGTACCTCTTAAAACTTCATCTTGAAATTGGAATTCATAGTCAAAACCACCCATGCATGTTTCCTTTTTTACTTTGTAATTACCTACACCAATATATTTGATATGCAGGTATTCCCTTCTTTCTCTTTGCTCTACTTAGATATAACTTTTTTTGTTTTTTAATAGAAGGTTTTGTTGGTTTTTTTTTTTTTTTTTTGTCAGAAATGCTGAGAAAATTGGTTAACTTTATGTAAGTCTTGAAAATTATTTTATCATAGAATGGCTTAGGCTGGAAGAGACCCTAGAGATCATCTAATCCAGCCTCCCTGTCCGCAGGCAGGTAAGGAATAGTAAAGAATCACTGCCAATTCTTCAACTTAAACATGAATTGGCTTTTAATTTATTAGAATGTACACATACTTACCTCCAAATCTTTCCAACATATTCTGTACTTCACCCCTACAAAAGAGTGTTTAAAATTTTTATTTGCCCATTTTCTATCTTCAGAATAAAGACCTGTTATATACGATTAAAACTAAGTTTACTCATGTGCATATTACTTGCAAAATGCTGCTACTGTTCTGCAAGACCAAAAAATGAAAAATGACACTCCTCCTGCTGGGGGAGGTCTTTCTTCTAGAAGCAGCTGCTTTAAAAGAAATTCAATAGAATCTAGTAACTTACTCCCCAGTAAAAAGGCAGCATTAGGCATTTAAATGGTCTTTAGGGAGGGATGACAGTAAATAAAATTGAACATTCCTTAAACAGTGAAAGAAAACACTAAAGGTATGTAGAACATCAAAGGAAAACAAGTCCATGAAAGTTAGCATGACTGGCACAATAAGAAAACTCCAACACAAATAGTATCCTGGTTGTTTTTACAACACCTTTAAGATGATAAAACTAGTGTGTAAGGCAGAAAAGACATGTTAGGTAAAGCAAATGTTTAGCTTGGTTTTATAGCATCTGCTCTTCTGTTTTATAAGAGTTAAAAAACAAAACCCAAGCAAAACCCCTGTAATTTCATACTATTTTATCTATAAAGATAATTTATTTTTCATGCACCTGAAGCACTGTTAATATCTTCAAGCAATTAATATCAGAGAGAAAAAAATAAGTTATCCACAATGTAGGCTAAAACTTAAATGACCTTTTAAAACAATTTTAAGGACTCATGCAAATATGTAATTTTTAATGCATGGTCAAGAGTATCTACAAAGAAACTGCAGAACTGCTGATTTTATAATGTAACATTTTTTACCTATAGCTACTTGTCCTGGCTAAACCTATGACACTACTGTATTATGTGTCACTTGCTTTTTAAATTGAATTCTTAAAAAAAAAAAAAAAAAAGCAAAACAATCATAGTAAATAACTTAAACTGGTACCTATTTAGAACTTGCTCATTTTGAAAAATAACTAAATAACTAAATCCTAACCTTACCCCACATCATCTGCAACAACATGAGTATTCACCAAAGGTCTCTTCTTTCCATGCTTGTCCATGACTGGTGTTTCACCTTCATACAAATATGAAAAACTTAATAACTTCTATTTTGGTGATGTCATTTAAGTTATTGAAAGTGTAACTACTTCTCTGTAATACTACTTCCCTGAACATGGGTCTCAGTTCCCATCCATAATACACGCAGCTCCTAGAACTCTGAATCTCAAGCTAACATACGGTAGTAAATTCTGCAAGGCTAGATTGGAGCTGGCATCGCCTTGAGTTCCTCTAGACTGGTCTCAACCAGCTTTTGTTTTTCTGCTCCCACTACACCCTTACTCCCAACTCAAAATGTATCAACCATCGGAAAGACAACAATAAATACTGCATATTGCGTAAGTCCAATTGGTAAGAATGTAGTTTTAAAAATAAATACTGAAATTGTGTACGCTGACCTTTAGAAAGGCAAAATCACAAATAGATACTTTATTTTTTTTTTTTTAATTATAAATATTTGGCTCTCGGATTTATGTTAACTGGGCAGGGGAAATTTAGTCTGAACAAATAAAGGATAGGAGACATTAAAGTGACACAAACCCTGAGATAACTGCTGAGGCTAAATGAGGAAATGGAGTTACATCAAACCACAAAAAACAATTGTGTGATGAATGAGACCTGCATTTCAATTAAAGTCCAAATTTTTTTTTGGCGATATGCGCTGAAAATTAAACAACAATGCATTGGTTGATTTCTTTTTTCTTCAGCTTTATCTGCTTCTTCCTCTTTTTTATTTTCTTTGGTTCGGATTCTTCCTGAAATACTCTTAACCCTGCCAGCATTAGGTCTCTAACTCCCCTACCCAACTCAGCACACCATACAAGCAAGCAGAGCTCTTATCTCACAGTGTTATAGGCAGCCAGGTGGTGGAAAGCATTAAAATAAGGCAACAAAATCACATAGCAAAATCCTACTCTGTTAATAGTCCAACTATAATTTTAAGACATAGTAGTATACCATACAGAGCTATTCTGTTCTGTTCTCTTAACCAACCAAATAACAGGACCAGGCAAGTATTATGAACCATACTAACATCGAAGTGTCCTCGTTTCTATTCCCAGTCAGAAATACTATAACTTTCACTTTAAACAAAGAAACAAAAATAAATACCACATATGCACCTTCTCTAATATCTTCCTCTGATGCACTTAGCTCTTTTCTGTCCTCAAAGTCATAAGCAGGTAAAGGTCGATGTTCCTGTGCTGGTTTACCAGCTTTTCCTCCATGCTTTCTTCCTGATGGTGCCATAATGAAATTTTCTTCCTACTCAAATATACTGTGTATTTAAAGATGATGTTTCTAAGAAACTGATCTCTCTTTTTCACCCTGCCTGGAAAAAGAAAAAAAAAAAAAAAAAAGGTAAAATAAACTAGTACTTCTGAGAATTTTTGTGGGGTTCTTCATCATGGGCGGTCCACCTGCTTATATCTCAAGCAGCAAGGGAGACTGACATAGAGCACAATTTATTTCTGAGGGAAGCCCTGGGGTGTAAAACGCTGAGTAGCACCACAATATCTAACCCGTTCCCTACTCTCTGCCCCAAACTTAAACTTTTCATTCCTCTCCGTCTGCCCTCCGATGGCCTCTTCCCATTCTCACGGTCTCACCTTCGTACAGCGCCCTTGCGGCCTCACAGGGAGGGGACCCACCAGCAGCAAAAACACTGCTCAGTTCCAAACCCCTCACCACCAATCGCGGCCCGCACGCTTCTTTGGACACCACCTGCCCCTCTCCGGGGTGAGAGGAAGGCAAGGATAAGGCAGAGCTGCGGCCGCGCCCGCGGCGGGGAAAGGCGGGAAGCCGGCGGGAGACCGAGTGGCCCTCACAAAAGGCTGGGGGCACACGGACAGTGACGCCTACCATGGGCTCCTCAGAAGCCCGGGCCCGGCACATTCAGCATTAAACTCGTTTAAATCTCACCTGCTCTTTGTTCTTAAAAAACTTTCGTTTTGCTCTTTGTTCTAAAAAAATCCCTTTCTCGTTCAGGACACAAGGAAATTGGATGGACGTAAGCTAGAGTAGAAGGGCAAGGAAGAAATTTTCCCTGCCTATGCAAATAAAGCAGTGTTTTTCCAGATTAATATTACAAACTACATGGGTTATTTTTCAGATTTTTGTACTGTTCTCACAGGCCCTTCTGTCCTCAGCCAGTTCAAGTGCTTTACTGAGGAAGACCAAATACAAAAATCTATATTAAAACAATCCTAACAACCATTTCAATTTTCAGTGTTCTCACTAACCTCAACCATTTGATAAATTTCACTTGCTATTTCCTTAAGTTTCTATGAATCTGGCGCGGGTCGAGGTAACTTTACCTCAAAGCAGCCCCCACGTTGCTGCATTTTATACTGGTGACAAAACAGTGCTCAGTAAAGCCTGCCCAGGACCTGGTGCTGAACAGGGCCTGCCTCTCCAGCCAGAAGGACGGAAAGAGAGGGAGACACAACTGTGCCTGCTGACCTGAACTGCCTGAACAGATACTCCATGCTCTGCAATAAAAGGTGGATGGTTTGGTCCTTTCAAGGTGGCTGTTGCTCAGAGGCTGGTTGGCCGCTTTCAGGAGGCAGAGTATCTCAGTATCTCACTTTGCAGCACTTGGGTTTGTGTTTCTTTCTTCCCCTTCACTTATTAAACTGACTTTATATTATAACCCACTGGTTTTTCTCACTTTTCCAGTTTCCTCTGTCCTACTGGCCACCACAATACTGTTTGCATCTTAACCTGCTTCACTTGCTTCCTTTTTTTTTCCTCCTAAGTACTGTGCACAAAGAATTTAGGAGTAAGTTTCAGTGAAAGCTCTTGTACTGAAAAATACATGAATGTACCTTCAAAAAGTTGTTTAAACAATCTGTTTATTCACACATAACTTCAGCAGAAAAACTGCCAACTATTTTGATTAAAATGCCAAATATAATTTAAAAAACAGATCATAGTCAAAACTTGAATACACTTAATAATAGTTTGAAGTGTAGGAAGCTATCAAAGCTTTCTTGTATTTCTTGAAATGTTTCATAATCTGTTAGTCCAAAGTACTGTATATTTAATATACTATATATATTGTGCTGAAATAGAATATTGCTAGCATGAAATAAAACCTTAATAATTAAAACTGTTTGCATTTCTACAATGCTCAAAATTTTGATTCTACTTTGAGAATCCATTCATGCTTCAAATCAACATTAAATTACTGCTGAAAGTTTTTAAAGGGAAAAATAATAACTTTAAACAAAGTTTAATGGCTGATTTATCAAAATGGGTGAATTTTGGTTTACTTTAAAACAGAAAAAAACAAAGTGAAGCGATACCACATTTCAGTCAAATTCAAAGCAAACTGATTACCTTTACAATACATATACACGTGAATTTTGTACATCATCTGATTAAAAAAAATTAATGCTTTTTAAAAAATACTGCTAATACAATTTATTGGAGATACGCCACCATAAATTTCTGCTTGAAAAGAGGTGTTATCCTTTCCCACATATAACTGCACTATTTTGATATCTCAGCAAAATACAAGGCCAAGCCCTGTTAAATTTTAAAACAGCAAAGCTTTGTGTCCTTACAAATACTGTTTTCTGAAGTGAAACACTGCTCCCACACTTTGCTAAAAGCAGTTTATTACCCATTCAGATAGAGAGGCACTTTTGCTTTTATATTAACAATGTTTGTAAAATGCCATACCTTGATCAGTTTCATTTGATTACAACCCTCTTTTGTAATCAAACCAAGAACTAACGGTATCTTATTCTTTGGAACATAGTATACCAGATATAAAGTAGCCTTTGAATAACCACTAGTTGTTGCATTAATATATTTTTTATTAGCATACAAGTCTTCAAAATCCCAATTAAATATTACAGATACGAATTGCCACTATGCTTTAAAGAATATCCACATCCATAAATGTGTACTACATCTAAATGACAAGCTACATAATTCTCAATTTTCCCATAGGGTCCATAAATGTGTACTACATTTAAATGACAAGCTACATAATTCTCAATTTTCCCATAGGGTCCATAAATGTGTACTACATTTAAATGACAAGCTACATAATTCTCAATTTTCCCATAGGGCTAAAAAAGCAGCAAATTTGCAAAATGTTTTGGAATGCAAGATCAAGGACCTGTTAAGCTGATCCCAAACAATTTTGCCTTCCAATATTTTATCTAGTTGGCAACATCCACTGCAATAAATGCAGTTATATTTCTTTAGGTAACCCTTTTTATAAAAAAGGATAACATGGCCATGAACTAAGAGCTGGAAAGCAAGATCTGTTGAAATCTGCCTATGTACAGATTTCTTGCAATTTTGTTTGTTTGTTTGTTTTGCATTGTCACAGCTCCAGCAGTTTGTATATCATGAAGAGTGTGCTGTGGAGATTCAAACTGTAGATGCATGATTGTTTTCTTCATATCAACACATTTAAATGTCAAACCATAAAAGACACTTAAGAGAGACTTCAAATGTTTATCACATCTTGAGGTAGACTGATCTCCAAAATAAAGCTCTTCTATACTTTGATTTGTTCATGACCAGCTTCCTTTTGGATCCTTCTCCTTGGAAAAATCTTTCGCTTAAGTGCAATTAACTGAGAAGAGAAAAAGAATACAGTATTTAGTTCTCATCTGGGCTAGAGGTGTACTGCTGGTCAGGCTTTCATCCTAGAAAATACAAAATCTGTACCATCCATGGTAATTAAGTTAATAGTGTCTTTTTTTT
>VWZI01022469.1:243279-276095 GCA_013396835.1 Psilopogon haemacephalus | reverse complement strand
GAATGCTTTTTTTTTTTTTTTTTTTTTTTTTTAAGAGCACAGAAAGGAAGTTATTTACTTAAATTACTCTATTAGGTGTGCACATTTCAAACTGAACTTCTCAATTACCCACAATACCAGCAGAAAGTGAAAAATACAGAATGCCTATGTTCTGACTATTTTTAAATTAATGTGTGTATTTAATATAACATCAGGAACATTCAGTTTCTAAAAGATCAATACAACACTAGTAACTTAAAACCAGTATTTATATACCTAGCTGTACTACTGAAGTTCAGTACTCCTAAAACCAAGTCACTAATAGAGGCCAAGTTTTCTACTCTATATGAAAGTCTGAAAATCAAAGGAAAGATTCATGCAAAAGTTACAGGTGGGAAAAAAATATAATCAAAAGCCAACCTTTCAAGAATTACACCCTCTTCATCAGACCACGGAAAGTGTTACTTAAGGACCCAACCTGCAAAGAATTACCCATATGATTTGTTCCATTGACTCCCTCTAAGTTTAGCAGGATTAATCATGTTCAAGAAAGCCATTTTATGCTTGCAGAAGAGGAGGGTTTTTGTCCTTTGAGTCGGATTCAAAATCTTTTACATTCAATAGAAGTCTCTGCAATTACTTAGGAATGAGATTTCTATAAGGCCTCTAAACACCTGAAGATTCTCTTCAGGACTAGGAAGTATTACTACTACTTTGATTTTCTTCCTGTCAGCTTTGCAAATTTACCAGTATTTGTGTTAATAGGCCAAGAATGTAAAAGCATCCAAATTTAGCACACTGACAAAGGACTTGATAGCCACAATGTGCTTGAAAACGGGAATACACCTCTCTCCTTATATGACTTTAAGGAATCTCAACATAGTGACTTAAAAATTGAAGCAACCTAATTATTAGTCATTTAACACCTTAATTTCTTTATGAAAGAAAATTCCTAGCTATTCTTCAAAAAGCCCACCCCATATTTTAAGATACAGCAATCTATTGTTACATATTTAGTAAGATTTTAATTTTACCTGTTCAGCAAAAAATGAGATGACTGTGAATACAATAAGTATTACTAGAACACAATGGGTCCAGAATTTGAGCTTGTCTCTATATGCCCTCCTGTACAAACAGAGAAGAAAAACAGCTTCACATATTATAAATGCAAATATATTAAGTTTCCATAAACAGGTAAAGAAAGTTTCTTCAGTACTTAGAGTGTGGTTAGGAAAAGAATGGAGGCTTTCATTTCATATGGAGATTACCAAGGGACAGTGGAGAGTGCAAGTTGGGCTAGGTGAGGTTTCATTCTCATATCTGAAACATTTTTGTGCAGCAAGAACAATCATTTACTGAACAACCTCCTCAGGGATATAGTGGACTCTCCACCACTGGAGGTTTTCAAAATTCAACTGGTTGTGGGTGCTAGATCACAAGATGTCAGGGGCTGGAAGGGACCTAAAGAGGTCATCCAGTCCAAGCCCCCTGTTAGAGCAGGACCATACAATCTAGCCCAGGTCACAGAGGAATGCATCCAGACAGGCCTTGAAAGTCTCCAGAGGAGACTCCACAACCTCTCTGGGGAGCCTGTGCCAGTGCTGTGACCTTTGCAGTAAAGACGTTCCCCCTTGTGTTGAGGTGGAATCTCTTGTGCTGAAACTTACGCTCATTGCTCCTTGTCCTATGACAGGGAGAAAGTGAGAAGAGCCTGTCTCCTGCCTCCTGACACCCAGCCCTCAGGTATTTATAAACATTTATTAAATCCCCTCTCAGTCTTCTCCAGACTAAAAAGCCCCAGGTACCTCAGCCTCTCCTCATAAGGCAGTGCTCCAGTCCCCTAATCATCCTTGTAGCCTTCTGCTGGACTCTATCCAGCAGATCCCTGTCCCTCTTAAACCGACGAGCCCAAAACTGAACACAGTATGCAATATGAGATCTCACCAGGGCACAGTAGAGGAGGAGGAGAACCTCCACTGATCTGCTGGACACACTCTTCTTAATACACCTCAGGATCCCATTGGACTTCTTGGTCACAAGGGCACATTGCTGTCTCATGGATAACTTGTTATCCACCAGCACTCATTGATGAAGATGCTGAACAGCACTGGACCCAGCAGTGATCCCTGGGGAACTCCACTAGTTACAGCTCCTCCAGCTGGACCTGGCACCATTAATGACCACTCTCTGAACTCTATCTTGTAATCACTTCCTAATCCACTTCACTGTGGACTGTCATCTAATCTCCCTTTCTCACAACACGTTGGACTAGGTGGACATGTTTTGAGGTCCCTTTCAAATTGGGCTGTCCTATGAGATTCTGTAAAACATTTTGATAAACACGAATTTCTACCAGCATTTCAACGTGCTTTAGCCCACCTAGGTAGAAATCTGCTTTGGCTATAAACAAATCAAAATAAAGTCTTCTTGCAAAGCCAACAAAATCTTGTTGAATATCATCAAAAAGGGAGCCAACTGTGTGTCTAACCCTCCAGTACAAATATTTAGAGTTGACTGCAGAAATGGGCTTGCCCCCAACACTCTCTACTGCTGTCTGCAGTAGGTCTTGTAGCACTGCAATCCACACCTGTTCTTGTCAGGTACAACCCTTCTGATTCCTTCTACCCTTCCTCTAATATTTTTGCTTTGCTAACTAACAGCTATTTCCCATTATTTGGTGATTAGCAAAAGAATTACTATCAAGTCTCATACTTATCACTACACCTGCCAAGCTTTTGCTCATATTCTCCAATCAACCACTCCAATTTCTGAAGTTATTAAAGTGTCAAGAGGTAAACACACAAAGATTTCACACGTTACATAAAAATTAGAGACGTGTATCTTTTCTGATCATTGTCCAGCTGATTATTGCAGACAGATTCTAAAAAACTAAACCATTTAGTGAGAAACATAACAGTGTGTGTGTATATATATATATATTCCCCTGTGCAATGGGAATTCCAAGCATTGGCATTTTGGGTTTTTTAAAGAAAGCTTTAAGTCTTGAATGGCTTTTTTTTTTTTATTAAAGCACAGCTTTTCTGTGAAGTAAAGCCAGTTAATGATTATGAGCACCAGAAAAACTTAAATCCTGCAAACCTCAAATTTTAGTCCATCCAAATAGTTTCTCATCTTTTCACATTCCTTCACAACAATATTGGGGGTGCAGGGGAAGAGGGGGAATGGTTTATATCAGTTTGTTCTAAAATGGTATATTTTCACACAAAGAGAAACTTGAAGAGAAACTGTGCAACATACCATTCTTGGAGTTCGTGCATGTGAAGAAAACGATTCCGATATTCTCTTGGCAGTTCAAATTGGGAAGGTATTGGAAACATTGATTCATAAAAATCTCTAAGCACTGCTTTTACTGTCTGAGCATCCTTATGACTGTGATCAATATTGTCATTTAGGCAAACAAATTTTCTAGAAAGTAAGAAGTTGCTGTTAGAATATTCCTTTAATAATTATAGCAAAGGCATTGGCAAGCTGAGAATAGAAATACAATCTTTTTAAACAAAATTGATTCAGTATCCTTTTAAACTCACATTGATATATTTAATACTGGCAGTTTTCTTATTGCTGCATTATTTTAAATCGATTTGATTTTAATTCTAAGTGCACTAAAGCCACATTTCTCTCTCTCTCTCTTTATATAATGCTGCCATCTAATGGACTCTAATCTGCTTTAATCCAGCACCACCACTAGCTACAGACAGCAAGTAAGAAGGCCAGCATTATGATTCAGGTAAATTTGTTATAGTTTAGAACAAACTGAGCTCCATTATAGAAGGTAAACATACTAAAGTTTTAGTACTTTACTGTGTATGCTACACTCTTCAGAGAAGGGTCAACATAAAAAATAGAGAGACTGTACAAGAGAATGTAACATTTGGTCCCCAGGCTTGTTCCTTGGTCCAGGCTTTGGTCCCTCAGTGTTACTGAGGACACTACATAAACTGGGCATGACATGACCTGAGTTACATACTCAAAGGTGAACTTGTATAATCAATGAAAACAGAAACAACCACCACTTGGACAGAACCTACATGGAAATCACAGGACCAAGTAAGCATGCTCACAATAATGCATCTTGCAGAGAGTTATTGCTTATATAACAAAGACACAACTATACAACCTATTGCAAACTACTGAACCTAAAGCAGCAGCTAGTGTGCTAGACTGCTATGCACCCTTGGCCACTCTGACCTGGTGCTTGATAACAAAAATTCTCTTTCCCACACATGGGCAAGGTTATGTGCTTTATTTATATTGTGAGATACAAGACTCTTATGTTTTTCCCCAGAGGGAGAAATCATATCCTGTGACATATGCTTTGTAATTGCTAACCTTTGTAAGTAAGTAGCTGTGGTCAGCTGCATTCTCTACAGTATGGGGTGTTCTTTTTGAAGAGCAAAGTTCACTCTTCCTGTGTGAAGCTGGTAATAAGCAGGACACAGGAGAGCATGTGAATTGGCCTGCTTACGGCATTACCGTTGTTCCTAAGCCTGTACTGAATCTAGCGTAATTGGCAACCTTGCTCTAGGCAATTACGTACAGAGGATAGACAATCCTTCAAATTGATACATATGACAAGAAAAAAATTATGCCTCTCCTTTTCAAAGATGAGTAGCCTATGTCTATGCTCTCAATTAACGCTAACCAAAACAGCTGGTTGTGGCAATTGTGTCTACACTGTAACCATTTTGGGAGTTCACCTTGAACCATTCCTAGCCTTGTTTCTTGGACTGGAAGGTCATTAGCCCTGGGAATGCAATAGCTGCACTCCTGCAGTGCATGCATCCCTGTTTAGCTTCATTTGAAAAAGATGCAGTTTATGGACAGAAGGTCGCTAAGCATAGCAAAACAAAGCACAGTAAGTGGGAGCAAGGAGACTATTAATCCATTCCAAATGTAAAGAACTGTTTTAATCCATCCAAAATAAACAAAATCTGTTTTTTCTTTGGATATTCTAGAATTAATGCCTAGACAATTATAGCTCACTTTTCCTTACGGACGCAAACCAAACATTTTATGCAGATCAGCAGGTGAACAATACTTTTAATTCATTCTAAAAGAGGTACTGAGGAGCTGGTTTTAGAGACTGCACAATTACTGTTTTCTACTCAGTGACAACACAGCAAGGAGATGGAGACAACTCTTTTGCTAACAAGATGTGACTACATTTTGCACGAATAGAGTCCAAGCAATTAAGTCAACCTTACTTCCGAAACCAGCCAACAATCTGTAACTATAATACACTATTGTTCCTTAAGAGAAAAAAAACAAACTACAAGAACAACAAAAGGATATGCATATGCGGAGTTTTGAGCTGAGTCCATAATAGCATGTAAGTGCATCATATGCAAATTAAGGAAAATCCAAGACAGTTGAGCTCACCTGCCTCATCCTGCCTGCTGAGTTCCTGAGACAACACAACTAGACACTCCTAGTAAAAAACACATCATCTAAGGAGGCAGTCACTCCACAGAACATCGAGCTCCATTTTGAATTGCTGGAAGTCCTCGATCCATTAGGCATACTCATATCACAGCCAACACATTGTCTAGTTCAAGTCTGACATCAGCAGCAATGATTCAAGATAAGAAAACAGTAATTGCAAGCATGAACTTGAACACTGCAGGTAAGAAACTCATGTTATACGCCCTTCTTGGGCCTAACAATGCTTGAAATTACACCTACACTTAAAAATAAAGTCCTAGAGAGCAGATACAAAGAAATGGAGAAAGTAGTAGTAGTGGTAGGACGAGTTAGAGCACTGCTCACTGCAAACTGGAGAAACTGAGGACTTCCTTCCAGCTCTTGATCATTTCTCACCAAATATTTAAACAACCCAAAACCTACCAAACAAAACAACCATAAAACAAAACTCCAAACAAAAAAAACCTTCTTGCCATGTAGTAATAGAACATGAAAGCATAATAGATAGGCAAAACTGATTTTGTAACAAAACACACCCAAATTTTAAACATAAGTAGATGGTAAAGCAGATTGAAATGCTCTTCCTTTAAAATACGATTGCTTGCAGTATAAATTGTGTGCTCTCTAGAATGGCAAAAAGTGAAAGCCTCAAAAATAGCAAAGTTAATCTGTAAGTTTTCCAAGATGTGTCCAACTGTCCAAGATGTGGACAGCTGAAGCAGAAAATTAAAACCACCCCAAAATTTCATAAAAATCAAGAAACGGGGTACCTGGGATTTTTTCGTATGTCATCCAGCTGACCGACCACATGAGAAACATTTGTGCGGATCATTTTGAAGGCAATTTCCTCTTCTCCCATGATTTCAAACCTTATTAATAAATAATTATATGTTAATAAAATGACCTAAAGCCAGGTTAAATAAATACTAATCTTTTATATAACAACTTGCTTCTAATTTGCCTTGCCAACTTTCATTAAGTTTGCCATTTGCTTTCCATCAGTACATTTATAATTATACTTAAGATGAAAGACACATTTATATTTCCAGCCCAGAAAAATCTTAACATAAAAATCAAAGTATATAAAGCTACAATCTTAAATACAAATAACACTTCCCTCACCCACTTAATCATCAACTTGAATACAAAACTATTATATCAAATGCAGAATTGTATAATCTCTGAAGGATACCTTAAGATTGAAAGGAACATTTGACCCCAGTTTACTAAAGGTACCACTTCTATTTTTCACCTTTCTTGTTGATTTAAGAAAATCTCTTGCCCAGTCCTTGAAGTCTCACCTGAGAATCTGCTCCATTTATAATCTCACACAATTAATAGTTATAATTGTTTAATGTGAGAATTCAATGAAACAAAACAGAAGTGTATATCATAATGATATAAATATATTTAGCTATAAATCTGTACAGCAAATCCTTGCCCCCAAGTCAACATTTTTCAATCTCATTGTGTCAGATTTTCAGTTTTTGTATAAACTCTCCTGGGTAGAGAACTGTTTATAGTATCATACAGCTTATAGCACAATTTGATGTACTATGAATTAATGTATAATAACATTCGAAAACTACCCTAAGCAGCATCTGTAACCTTTTTTTTCATTCTGCAGCTTTACTTGACTTTGTGGCCTCTCCTGCATGCTTCAGAGACTTCCCCACCACCCTCTTCTGCCCAACACTGCTGATGCAGCAGTGGACAGGAGACAAAGCTGCAAGATTCACAACAGCAAAAGTTCTCACTGGCACGTGATGGATCTTTATTCCATGAAACTTGCAAACCCGAGAACCTAGTCTCAGGCAGACCTAAGCAAATACAATTACTTAAACCCATGCTCACCATAATTTTTAGTCTTTCCAAAAGGAGATGAAAACTTATTCTTGTCATTCCCTTCCCCGTCCCTGCCCTCCCACCTGTTATTCCTCCTCTGTGCAGAAAAACTGCAATGTTGTTTGTTAGCAAAAATGAATCAGATTTACAACTTCTAGGTACCAGACAAGCTCTCTCATTCTGTTTTATGCTACTTTAACTGCCCTCACTTAACACATACACAGTCAGTTTACACAGACACTTAAAGATACTCTTACTGTTGCACACCACCAATTAGGATCTAGCTCAAGATGACAAGTAGCGCAGAGATATTTAGTCTACTAAATTAAAAAAAAAATTACATCATTTTACACAACAAAACATACATATGATAAGTATCAGTATGTTTCTTCAGCTACACTAGTAAAATAAATTGAGATAAGGTTTGTTAACATGCACATACAATCTTTGGTGATGAGTGCATTTATACTTTTTCCTAGTGCTTTACAAAACCTAGCATGACTTTCCACAGGACTGTAACAACATACCTGTATTTGTTTTTGTCCTTGTATGCTTTACGGATTCTGTCAGTCACAGGTTTGCAATTGGTCACTAAGTTTTTAGTTACTGGAGGCTGGAAGAAAACATTCCTTAGATTATAGGTTACTGAAAATTACAGTCTGTTACAAAGATGCACTTTGTAGAAAAGTTGTATTTCAGCTATAAAGGTCTGCATATGCTTTTCTCTCCTGGAATGAAAGGCAATAGTTTCTTGTAAAATTTGTGTTTTATAACACTGCAGGTACACACAGATGGAATTTTTGTAAATAAATTGTAGAAATCAAACCAGCTTTTCAAGAACAGTAAATACATGCTCAGAAAAGAAACCAAGCGCCATTTAAGACCAATTCTTCTTACCAGATTGGGATCATAATATGCTTCCTGAGTTGGTGGAATTACATGGATCTGAGTGATGTTTGCAGGAAGAGCTTTAGAGCAATTTATTAGCATTTGTTCTAGACCTGTCAAATCCTAAAAGGGAAGAAAAAAGAAACAAAAAAAAGATAATCCTGTTTTCTCACTGACAGCTCTAAAAATCCAAGGTGCACAGAAAGAAAACATTCAGTGCACAGTTGAATTGAGACCAGATAAAGCTTATGATTTAATGCCATTTTCATTTAAAATTAAAACCACACCTGTCAGGACAGTACAGAATTCCCAAACCAGCGGTGCCATATTAAATCCCAAATCAAGCAAAGAAACAGATAAGTGAACTGGAAGGACAGGAAAAAAAACAACTTTCAGATTAAGGTACAGGCTAGGAGCACACTAAAGCCGAGAGCTGTATTTCAGCTATGCCAATGACTTTGTGTGCTGTTCCAAGGAGAAATTATTTATTTGGTTTGTGCCAACTGTTCTGTGGACATCACAAATAGTATAATTTGCTCTCAGCCAGTTGTCTATAAAAGTCTATGTCCAACAAAGACCATGTTTCTGGTAAGAAGTGCAAGTCTTTGTGTACCGTTGCAGTATTTGCTAGTATGACTTCGCTACTGTTTCTGGCAATTCATTATTTAGACCACAAATTCCTCAGGGCAAGAACTGTCATTTACTATGAGCAAGAAGAAAAGCAAACACAGCAAGATCCCACTCTTCACAGTGGCTTTTAACAAATTCACTTTTCCAATGCTGCTAGAATTCAATTTAATTGTTAACTCCACAGAAAAATGGTAAAGTAGAATATAATGTCATACTCTTCAGGTAAAATTTTTAAATTGTCAAATGTTGCAGATGCTATACACAAGGAGAAGTGACTCATTTTAACAGTTTTGGGCTTTAAGAATGAAGTTACTCTGAAAGTTATTGATAAGGAAAGAATACCTGCAAACTTAAAGGTAGTTCGTGGATTCTTGTAGCCAACGTGCGAATCTCTCGGTCAGACAAAATGCCTGACTGGTCCGTGTCAACCTCATCAAAGATCTGAGAAATGTTCAGTGGTTGGACTGCACTCATAAGATAATAGAAATACGAAAAAGCAAACTGCATATCTTCTGAATGCCGCACTTTGTGAAATGATGTCTTGTCAAACTCCTCAGGAAACCTATGTAAGAATGGAAACTTATACTTAGTACTACATTTTCTTCAGCTAGAATGTTCATTACCTAAAAACAAGTTTTCAGCAATGGTTTTAAAAGGTCCTCAAAAGTTTCCTTATTTTACCACAACCTCCATGTTGTAATAAATTCCTTATTTCCTCATTCAAAATACAATTTTATTGAAACATCACATTGGAAACAGCTATAGCAAAGCACCAACAGAGAAATCATCTACCATTTCACATTACTCCAAACAAAGACCTACTCACATATCCTGTAGCTCTTGCATAACGGTGCGGTCAATCATGTGAGGCATGTGAGCAGGGACCTTCCGAGATGTAAACCCAAATTTGCTGTTTAAAAGCTTATTTACATATCGAAGGGAATCAGCAAATGTATCTTTCAGCTGCCTTCCAAAATGTTTACCATCAGTAAAGTAAGACATTTGTTTGAGTAATGACTCTTCTTCCTAAACAGCAGAACAGGTATAGATCAGGATTACATCACTAAAAAAGATTGGAAACATTAAACATAGGAGAAAAAAAAAAGTCACATTTCATCTAGGCACCAACTTCTTTCAGTATTTGAAAATGGAAGAACTTTTGAATATTTTTCTTTGTATACCTTTGTTTCCTTTGGAAAAAAGTTGACCCCTTCCTTTAAATGTTGATAGTTTGATGATAAATAGTGCATAAAAAAAAAATTGTGCTCTGTGAGCTCACACAAAAAGTCCCTGTTAGCTATTGGATTTATTCATAATACTGCCTTTTTTTTTTTTCCTGATTGTTATTATTTATATGAATATAGATTCCTTAGGCAAAATTCTGTCTCAGATGAACAGAAAGATGTAGGGTTTTCAAAACATAGCTCCTTTGCTATCGGGAGTAATGCAAAGCAGTTGCTATCAGCTGTAGCACAACATCTCTTCTAGAGGTTTTTGAAACTGCCAAAATGCTTTGACTGGAAGCAGAGGAAGCTTCCTACATGTTTTCTTGATGTGGTCTAGACAGTCAGTTTTGTTGGCAGGCCTTCAATGTAACTTTTGGAACCCAAGTATGTACCATTATACACAGTTGTTACTTTTTTTTTTTAAAATAAACTGGATCCATTACTGGCATGAAAGCAATCAAAACAAAATGTAAGCTGTTACAGTGTTATGTATGTCTGAATAATAGCACTGTGCCAACATACAAGGAATAAACAGTAAATCTGGCAAAAAGAAAAAAAGATGCTGTAGGAAGGGCAGCAAAATGGCTAAGGGAGGCCTACAGCACAAGTAAATTAGATTTTGTAAGAAAAATCAAAAGCAGCTTTCAAAAAAATATCAGTAATCACTTCAAAGGCAAGGCACATGCCAAATGTACAGATCACATTAGCAATATTGCACTAAATGCAGAAAAATGCAACTACTCCAATAAGCAATGACATGTTAAGATACTCACTTCAAGAAGGTCCTGGAAATACTTCTTTTTCTCCCATGGCAAAAAGCCTTGGTAGCTTCCAGCATAAGACTGTAATTTTCTTCCCACAAATCTCCCCCTTACAGTAGTACCCATCTGCACATGGCCTTTTCCTCCTTCCATTCGCTGCATATCTTCTCCAGCATCTAAATTCCGAGTCTGCTTTGATTTTTGGGTTTCCCTTAATATGAGCGCATTCAATATTTTATTTGTGTTCACTGTCACAACAGTCCTCTGTGTTCCTGTAAGCTTTGAAGGATCTTCTTCATTTGATTTTACTGATTTTATTTTGCCATTGTTTACATCCTCATAAAGATTCTGCCAGCTGGTATAGTTCTTCTGAGCTTCTGAATGATTATGCATGTCCTTCTTTTCCAGGCCTACAATACTCCTCATTGTAGTTAAGAACTGGAAAGGTCTCAGGAGAGTAGCCTTGGATAGGTTAAATCCTTTCTGAGTGATATCACCATTTAACAGTTTTAAGTCCAGGCTTTGCAGTGCTAGCTGAACATCTTCAGGAAGGAGAGAGACATTTACTGATGGTATTATCACCTCTTCATGTAGATTCTCTTTTGTGCCATTTCGATGTCTCCTGACTTTTGGAAAACGTTTTTCTTCAGGAATATCTTCAAATATCAGTTCAGCTTCTGGTACTGAAGTTGCAGCTTTAACATCAGAGTTAGATTTCTGCATGGAAGTTGCATTCAGTTTTGGTTCCTCTCTAGTATCAACTTCAACAGCTAACTGCATTTTGAATTCTTCATCATTTTTGTTTAGAAATGTGAGGTTGAAATATATTACAGTTGCATTCATGCCACTGTGCATTAGGAGGTGGATAGTCTTCCATTTGTTCGCAATTGAAGCATGTCGGATAATTGGATTATCACTGTATGTACCCTCAACTCCTTTCTTGGCTATTTCACTGAAGCTGAAGTAGGGCAGACATTCACCTTTGGGGATAATATAGTAGGTCTGATTAAGTTGAAGCGTCACCTTATACATCTCCTCAAAATGATCTGCAGAGAAAAAAAAAAAGATAAAACAAAAAAAAATTCTGTCAAATTGCAGTGTGAGAACTACTCAGTCTTTTGAAAATGTAGCATGCCCAGCTAGATTCACTGTATTACCAGGGAGACAGCTTTCTGAAAGAATATTTACTGTAGCTTTATTTCTTGCTCACCTATCTTTAATAATTAACGAGCAGGACATATACGCAGATATATAAAGCTGCCAGACTTTCCAGTGGTAATTCTAAGTGTCTGTATAATTTACTACTTTCAGTCTCTAACTGCAGAATAGCTTGCTATCACATCACTTAAAATTATGTATCAGTCACAACTTAAATGTCCATGCTACATTTTTTACCCAATTTAGTATATTAATGTTACACTGGTTGGATTTCTCTGCAAGACTGTATCTTGATTTCAGACTTCTAAACTCAGATGAGTTGAATCCAACTTCTTCCTCCTTCAGTAGAAAAGAGATTATCCATCATCACAGAAATAAAACCTCACTGCCAGCAACAGAACCGTCAAGGTTTAGACACAGGGGATCTTCTATTCTTCCAAACAGACAATTCTTCTACTTCTGTTCCCTTGCCTATACCAGACAGCACTCTCAATCACTTCATTCACTCCTGCTAGTCTTTCACATCAAAATAAACTTTCAGCAACTTCACAGATGACTGAAAGTAGCCTTTTGTGAGACCAGAGCCAGGCTTGAACTTGTGCTGGTAATCATCAAGTCAGCTGTCCTTATTCAGGTGATGACTGCATAGCTGAAATGTAATTTCTTCACTTAAAACATAAGCCTCTTGGGACAAGGACTTCAGTGCTTGCTGCTCCATAAAGTATCAAGTATCCCATACATGCTTGGTCAATAATAGTTTCATTAAATAAAGTAATACATAATACTAAATACTAATTCAGGTTTGAAGTAGTGAATGTAGGAAGCATCTGACATCACTTCAGCTGTACGCAGCACTTCTCTGTGACTCTGTACAGGGCGTCTTAGTCCAGTCTGAGGGTAACAACTCAAAAGGTCAGATAATTCAAAAGAATCCTTACAGAAAGTTTACCCACATACCCTGGCCACAGTCACCAGCGTCAAATCCACAGGAAATGACATTGCAGGCCTGATCACAGAATTTGTCTGCTAGCCAGGAATTAGCACAGCCTTGGTTACAGTAAGAAACACCACTTATTCCTGCACCAAACTGCCATGGTGGTCCATTCCCGATACCTCCAATAGCACCTCCACCAGCAACATAGCGACTGCCCCCACTGTTACCTACAGGGAGACAAAACAAAACCAAAAAAATCCAGACATTTCAAATCCTTCCTTCTGAGAAAAGGCACATGGTAAGCCACAGTGTTAATGCTAGAATAAAGGTCTTATCATCTGTGAAATTAAAATGGGACAAATACTAACCACACCTCTGTGAGGTAGTGTAAAAATATATGGCGTCCACAACCTCAATGTAGAAGTTCAGGAACCAACTTAAAGTTGCAACAAAACCCCCAATATATTCTGTCTCAAATACAAAAAGGCAAGCAGAAAACTGATTTTGTTCTTATCATGCTTGCAGTCTTGACATTACAGACTCCTAGAGTGGCATAACTTCCTCAGTTAATTCCATTTCCCTACATTGCAATCATAAAAATTCCATCTAGAAACTAATGGTGCAGCTTCACAGTCTAGTTATTAATTGGATTATTAATTGGATTCTAAGTACAATAATACATAATTTTGTGTGTATATATACAGATATATATTATACAATATTAGCTGACAATAATCCAAATTTTGAAAACCTTCCTTTCAGCTAGTCATACCTGGTACCAAAAGAAAGATTTTCCTGTGCCCTACTATTTGCTGTCATTATCCCCAGAAATTTGTAGTTTGCAAGAAACAGTTTGTCATTCTCTAAGCACTAACACTTTGTAGTTATAGGAGGACAAACTACAGAATTATTCTTGTAAGGAAAAACAGAGTTCACTTTTTCTAAATTGTTGTCTTACCAATGCAATCACCTCCATCCCAATCACACGCTGAGTTATTACAGGCTTTATCACAGTAACCATCTTTAATCCATGAGCCAGGACATCCTTCAGCACAGTTTGGCACAGGCCAAGTCAAGTAAACCTGGAATGATGTTACAGTCTGAGACAAGGGCTGGCAAACGGAAGTCATCTAAGCTTGTTTCTCGAAACACGGATTTAAAAGACTGCCTTCCTTTGCCCTAAATATTCACATAGCTTTACGAAGAGCATTTAAATCCTTCACATTATCACATTTGAACAGAAGGAAGAATTCCCAAGGTCATGCAGCAAGTCAGCAATGTCCAGAAAGTGAGACTTCCCAAATCTACTTCAGCAAATCCTGTTCCACTGACAATATTCTAACTTTTATAAAGTGACAGAAAAGTAAACTCTGAAATAGCACCGCAGCTTGCTTGTTCTCCTGACTCACAATGTTTCATCACTAACCAGTCATGTGATAAGCAGCCCATGTTGAACATAATCCCTGAAGAATTTGACCCTTTATGACTTAAATAATTCCAAGGATTGCTAAGATAAAAGTATGAGAGTGTGGATATTTTCAACTGGAGAGGCATTAAGAACAACACACATTTTCCTTTAGGCCTTGTTGTTTTGGGATTTGAGCAGCCAGCCCATTTCATACTGAAACACTTCATCATCACAACAGGGCAGAATAATTGAAGAACAATAAAAATACACTAACATATGATTTTCCAATTTTATTCCTAAAGATTTTTGTTACAAATTATGCAAAATTAATAATTTATATTAATTTTAATATCCAGGCAAAGACTGTTAACAACTATGAAAACTGTTTATCAACATTAAATCTCACCAGAAAACTTATTTACAATGTCTGAAATGCAGCGTTTGGATACTTATACAAACAGGGAACAGGCAAAACTAGAACACTAAGAAATGACTAGCAAATGCAAACAAACTTAAAGCTGAAAAGAGGTTCTTAGTTTCAATTATACCTCTTGCCCACCAGGGGCCTTGAGAGGCTCTGTTCTGCTACTAAGGCAGAAAGGCACATGGGAATCTAGTTACGAAATTTCTTAGAGAGAGGCTTCAAATATTTACCCACAAAAATAGTATCAGACAGTACCCAAAACTCAAAGGGAATTGTGCTGGCATCTTCAAAGTCATTGCAGGCAAAGCAGAGCATAATGTGACAGGGCAGAGCAAGCAAAGCAAAAGCAAAAGCAGCTAAGCATGTGGCAGAAGCCTATTTATTGTTTTGCCCGCATGTAGTGGCTGGCTTGGCCACATAAATCGACCAATCACTTTGCCAAAACTGATCATATCAGGCAAAGTCAGGAGCTTGTTTTCCCTTATTTGGGAGGAACAAGTTTGGGCAGGTCTTGGACCTTCAAAGTGGGCCAGAAAATGCATCTTCCATGTCAATTTTAAACAACTGAAAGCCTCTTAATAGTCTCAAGTACTGAAATAATCTTCAGGTATCTTTAACTTTGTACAACCCTTATCCACATGTGCACAAGTATGTACTGCTCTTTGCATGCTATGTTCAATTCAGCAGTCTCTTATATCTTCTGTACTTTTTTGCTTTAATACAAGTAAGTATACGTAAGAGTAATTTTATTTTTATGTCACCCTTGTAGATCAAATTCATGGATGAAAACTGCTAACAACCAGAATTTTCATGCATGACTACTGCTAATGTCTCCTCAGCCTGCTTTCCTTCCTTAACCTCAGTTGTTTAATATGTCAAATGTGCAACAACATATCTTGCAGGAAATTATGATAAATACACTTACATGTAGGTTGGGCAAAGGTACTATGGATGTCTGGAACAGAGATAATTATTGATATATTTAAGTATTAGGCCAGTTTGAATGTCATCTGACCTCAATGTTCCCAGGAAAGACTTGATTCGAAGTTTTAAGGATTTCCCACAAAGCAAAATTAATTTATAAAGGGGGAAAGACTGACAGCTGTCAGACATCACATTGGTCATACCAGTGCTCCAACAAAGTGAGAGAATCAGAAAATGATACTGAAGATAAAGCAAGTAGCCTGACAGAGGAACCATAACACTGCCAGAAACCTGTGATTGAATATTTTAAAAAAGTAGTTCCTCAACCCGAACATCACCACAGGACAGAGATGAAAAAAGACAGAGCCCTCTCCACCCTGGACCTTTGTTAACAATTGTCTAATTATGAATAATGAGCCTTCAGAGGTAAAAAGGGGAGTAAAAAATGAGGAGAAATCACCTCTCCCTTTCAAAGTAGTATTTATTTGATTTTTATTATATTAGCATAAGTTTTACATTTACATCTGGTAGAAAACTCTTTCACAATGGCTTACCTTTTGACCTTTAGAGTGACTGTAAAAATCATCAGGCCAAACATCCTTCCCAAACATAACATCATCATTGAGATAGATAAACTTCTGAGACAGGCCACTGATACGATGAATGTGACTTTCAATAGCTGGTGAACTGAAGGTAGGCAAGTGACTCACATTCTGAAATATTTCCTAAAACAAAAAAGCCACCAAACTGGTTTCAGAAGGTAAAAATAAATTAAAAAACCCAAACCATAAAAATATCAGGCACTCCAGATATATTTGATACCTATCTACTAAACAAGAAAAAGTGTTAACAAGAACAAGGAGAGATACGAAAGAAAAGGGGAAAAAAGAAAATATTTCTGCAAAAAAAGAAAAAAATTGCATTTCTCCCTTGAAAACCATTTTCAAGTCTGCTGCTTAACTAAAAAAACCTGCACCTGGTTCAATGCAAAGACAAACTCCTCTTCTGCTAGGTACTGGATCAGGCCCAGTGTACACATATTTACACTTCTCATGCTGTACGGGTTGCACAACATTTCAAGCAAGTTGAACCTGTTCCAGCATTCAGAAAGTCAGGATTCTTCCATCTGTTTCAACGAATTTCACAAGTATACAGCAAAAGAAATCTTGCTACCACTTGGGTTGCTCAGGGCTCCTATGGCACGTCCAGATACCAAAATTGGTCCTAAACTGGGAGTAAGAAGCTACTTGAGTATTTTTGTTTCACTTACTCAGAAAGCTTAAAGAATTCTCTTTGAGATTTTTGCAGACATCTCCTTAAAATGGATTACAATTACTGGAACTATCTCAACAAAAACTTCTTAAGTTCTTGCTGATTCTGTAAGTGTATTTATGAATTCAGATTAAATTTTCTTCTTCCCCATTTTATTAAACCCCACTACGTCTTTGTATTTTGGCTAAGCAGATAGTTGAAATATATATAGACATATATATATATACACACACACATATATATACACACATAAGCCTTCATTTAGTCCACTTCTCCAAATATTGAGACTTCAGCTAATACACACACACCTACTTATAAAAAGCCTGGAGAGAAGTGGTCACATCTACCTTCCAAATAAAGGCAGTTTATCAGAAAGGGGGAGTTAACTCCACTTCAAAACGGACACAGTCTTTTACTTGTGTCACTTTAATGCTGGTATTTTTGTTTGATTGTAGGATTATTTTTTTTTGTTTGGCTTTTGTGCAGGTTTTACCTGATGTGTCACTATGGTTATCCGAGGATTATCCAGGTTAAGCCAAGAAGGGATCTGCCCATTAGTGACGATGAAAATGTGACGTACCCAAGGGGCATGTCTCTCTATTGATCGTAATGAGTATCTCAGCTCTTCGTTATCTTCAAAACGGCTTGCAGAAATATCTTCATCCTGTTTAGACTACAAAAAGATAAAAACGTTTCTTGTGTGAACCCAGCTTTTGAAGAAAGAATCCTGAAAAAAAAAGCCTTGTCCTCCTGTTTTCCTGGATTATTAGGTTCAGTTATTTCCTGATCTTGACCAAAAGTCAAGTTGCATTTCAATTCAGTTACATCATCTTTCAGCAATCCAGTTTAAAGAGGCTGGGGCCTCCCAAGTACACTGAATCATAAGCCATATATAAATGTCACTTAATACAGATACACTGGATGTATCTTGAGGTAGCAGCCCTTCAATTATTCCCTGATCTCTTATTTTCAACAATTTCAGGAGAAGATTAACCAAATTTAGCCTAATGTTCACTATCACATAGCTGCATGCTACTCGTGCTTTTGTTAGGAAGAAAATGTTTTAATGAGAAACTCATTAGGTAAGTAATAAAATTGGGTTATATGACACTGTAACACACATCTTTTCCAATTTTTGAAGCCTTAATGACCTCTTCTAAAAGCAATTACAGCTGCCTGAAAGGAACATTTCTAGAAGTATGCCCAAATAAAACAAGCAAAAAAAAAACCAAACCAAACCAAAACAAGAAAAATGAGAACATTTAACAATTACCATTTTGACTGCAGATTCTATACACTGTAAATAAGGTTTCTTATTTAATATGTACAGTAACATAGCTTACACATTCTCAAACCCAAGACAGCTGAACACATTTCAGCAACACCAACATTCATTGGCTAGGTATCCATTTACAAAGCAATGCAAAATTTCAACACAAGGAAGTGTAAGATTTGAGTTCAGGTTTTGTATTAACAAAGAGAAGTTCCCCAAAAGCAAGGCTCACAGGGCACAAAGAAAGACTGCAAGCTTTATGGTGTGGGCATTTACTGAAGTCCAGCAGGAGGAAAAAAAATCCAAGATTTTAGAAGATCTTACATTGAAACAGACACTGTTATATTATTTCCTTTTGCTAAACAGAACATCCTTGCTTGCATTGAAAGTATTAGAAGTAAAACTTTCCTTACAGACATCTGCATTTCAGGTCTTCAAAATCTTTGTGAGAGAAATTTGCTTTGCCCTTAAGAAATGTATCAGGAAGAAGACAATGATGTTTGTTAATAGAGCACTCTGCCTTCCCCACACAAGAAGCCTTCCTATCTGACAGACAGCATCAGTTAAGCTTTTCAAGACTTGACTGCACACAACTTTATCAGAATATACAAAGAGGTAAAAATTTTCCATTTGGTAGAGAACAGGAATCTCAACCAAACATTACAGTGTCTTCCTCAATTTCAGAATGACAACATTCCTGTCATGTTTTCTCCTAACACAAAAAATACTGGAATTTTTAACACTTCCAAGCTTCTGGAAGAAATCCCATGTTCCTTGTCATTGACTAGTTAGCCTCTGTTTGGCAGGTTTAAATGCTGCAACCTTTACATTCTGTAGCAGAATTTACCTACCTGACTGATAGAGCTGAGGTCCCATAGTAAATAAGCAGGATTAAGCACCAGTTCCTTTCCATCTATAGTCATATTCTTCTTTGCTTGCTTGCTCAGTTCCTGGAAACCCTTAGGGTTATTCAGTTGTAGAAGAGCAACACTGGCTTCTGAATAAAGCTGCAACTATACAAACAGAGAAAATAATTTCTGGCATGCACCCACAGCAGCACTCTTCCTTTGCCAATTGCATCTTTTGTCATATTTTTCTTGCTACAATTACTAATAATAGCAACTGATAAACACTGTTTTTAAAGAACTACAATTTTGTAGGAATACAAAACCTGTTAGTAAAACAGGAAATGAAAAAAAAAATTCAAGACACAGAACACTTATAGATCCTTAATTTCCCCTTTCTAAAGAAAATTTCCCTATATGCCATTATCCAGCAATAGCAAAGACATCTATGTTATATTTCTGGAGTTAGTGAACAGGAAGTCCTCAATCATTCTGCCACAATTCCAATAACAAATTCAGAATTTTATTACATCTTTATTATATGACTGAAAGAATTGTACTTTTTTATCTCATCTTAATCTAGCAATGCTCTTCACAGAAAATTAAGGTCACCAATTCATTGCTGCTGAGAGAAGCATGAAATTTTCAGAATGGTTTACAGATCAACCTACAGCTCAGAAATCTGAGATACAAAGGGCTCCAGAACTAATCCACGTGGGTCTCCAAGTCCTTAATAGTAGTTGCCAATATACTGTTAAGGTCGTTTCTTAGTTGGGGACTGTTTGATCTGTTTGCTGTTTTATCTCTTGCCACTAGTAAGTCTATGCATCAGATTTCATAATGCACAGGATAAGAAAGGGCTTGCACTACATACTTTCTGGAACAGCTAGTATAGTTTACAACTTGCAGGGTGTCAAAACAATCCACTAGAAACATAGCATAACCCCCAAAAAATGCTGTGTTTACTCTAAAAAGCAGCATGAGCAGACACAACCAGAAAGCAGAGCTGTGCTTTGATTCTCAAAGTGCATGTTTTCAACAGATTTGACCATAAATGCAGCTAGTGATTAAGAATATTTATTAGACACTAACTTTTGTTCTGTCATGCAATGTAAGACAAATAAGCATGGCTACCAGACTTTAAGTTGCATAAGATCAGTAAATGCAATTCCTAAGTTAAGAAAATTTAAATACTGTCATGTTTAAAACCAGCAAAACTTTATTTTCTAACACTGTGATTTTTTTTTTCATTTATTTTTCATTAAAACTGACCCTTTCTGGTCATTTTAAAACACCACTTGTCCCAGAGCTAGCACCCCTTCCCTTAGCTAGACCAGCTGTCCCACTTGTGACATTTTAAAGCTGGTGATGCTTTGACTCATATGCTATTTGAGATCTTTCAATCTGACTTATGAGGCTTGCCATTAGAAAAATCTGATAAATCTCAGCCCTTCCAGGGAATCATCTGAACCTACGAGTGGAAAGGATGGCTTCGGTAGCTAAATGGCTGAGGTATAGTTACGGACTGCAGCTAGCAACCGCCAAAAATATCAGTATCAAAATGCTACAGATTGCAAAGCTGCCATCACTGGGTATGTACTTTATTTAGCAATACAACAGTGTCACACAGCCCCTTAGAATGTTTCATTTTAAATATACATATAACACACCAAACCCATTACCATTCTAAATCTCTGAAAGCATTAAAGAACATTCAGTTTCTCCTTGTTTCCACCAAAGCCAGCAAAATAGATAACAGTACCACAGATTCTTAAACATATTTATTATAAACACTTCCCCACACTAACACACTATATATGTTCCAGGATTTAAAATATATGAGATTTCACACACAAACAAGAAGTAGTGGAAAAATGTGCTTCACTGCTCAGCATCAGCATTAAGATAACTCCTACAGTGAGTAGATTATTTCAGAGTGGCCATAATCATGTCAGATTTCAGTGAAGTTAGCTGGTGACATAACTAACTAGATTTTAATAAATTGTGAGTATAATCCTTTCAATCACTTTTCAGTGTCTCACAGATATTATCATCCTATGCAAGCAACTGCCTTGAAATATCTTCTAGAGATCATCTTCATCCTGACAAAAGAGGCCAGGAGATACAAAAATACTGCGGAAGTAGAACAGAAAATCAAAGTCGGTAGATGTATAGAATCGCTATAATCAGGTAAGCCTCAGTCTTCTAACACAAGAAGGCTGAAAACGTCGTGTGGGCACACACACAGACCACTACCTGTGCACATTTGTGTTATGTACTTGAAAATGAGACAAGTTGTTCCTCATGTACAGGTGCAACGTAACATTTTCACAGCCTTAAAAAAAAATTTGGGGTATGGCAGCACACAACTGCACAAGAGCAACACCTCCATCTAGTGGCTTACTAATGCATAATTAAGAACTCAAGCAAAGTAAAAGGCAGCCAAATGTCATTTTCAACCACATCTACCATAACACAACTTAAAACAATAGATCCAATCAATAGACACACTGCCGCTTACCCTCCATACCCAAATAGACCTCCAAATCGTTCACTACATTACAGTGCAATTAGACTGCAACACACATAATTTAACTTGGAAATGCTTCATTATACATTAAATATTCACAATTCAACCTCCTCTATTTGATCTCAGCTGGTTTTCTCAGAGATTTTTAGACTTTTAGAAGAAGGAACACCTGGTCCAGATTCCAAATAATTCTGTATTCAGAAGTGATTTCAATGAAACAAACTGAAGCAATCCAATTAAAGCAGCACAACATTCAAAGCACGCTAACAGCTACACTCCTCCCTTTTTTCACTTTTCTTCCCTTCTAATTTTAATGTTATTGAAATTATCTATTATTATTCTTTGTGTCTACACTGCACTAAGAAACAGGCATGTAGAGCATGCAGAAACCCATTAAGCATCAGGAGGTGGCTATCAGACACATCTAGCCTAAATTCAGGTGCAACTTCTCTCCACTGTGAATCTCACACCACTTCACGGACTTTAGATTCCAAAAGTGATTAATAGCAGATGAAGTGCTGCAGATCACAAATGAGGCTGTAAAAAATTGACGAGTCTTCTATTTAACTGTAGCATCAATCTGGTATCTCTCTTTGGTAAGGAGAAAACCGCACTTCGTTTTGCCTACCATAACTGCCTACCTATAATATCCACTGAATGAAGAACTGATTCTAAGCTAGGATCTTAGCAAAGACTTCTACAGAAACAACTGCATCCACACTTTGTATATAATTTTTTTTATCCTTGAAAATAAAACATTTCTTACGTTTATATACATATATTCCACTGCAGGTATAACAAATTGCTGCTACCAAGAACAGAGAACTGGTCAGGGAAGAATCCAGTGCTATGACCACACAGGCTACAGCAATCCCAATTTAACTTCTGAAGTGTCCACAACCAGGAAAATAAACAGACAGTAATTACTACTGGATAAAGAAACTAGAGAATACTGTAAATACATGAGAAAAAAACCTGTCTGTTCATAGATATGCCTAATCAAATTCCAGAAGAGAAGCTCTTAGGCACAGATAATGACCAGATCACAATCATAATTTTTACACAAAAGTAAGAACACACCCAGGAAAATAGAACCAGCACAAACAAAGATTTGTGATTAACTGGGTAACATATGACAGATGACCAGAAGAAAAACACAGGCAAGTTAGGGTAAGGAAAAAATCAAGTAAAACTGAAACAAAAAAAATTCATCGATCATCATATTTTCTGCAGGACTAATTTTTCTCAAAGAGCCTAGTGGAATGGAAAAGAGATATAAAATCATAATTGTTTCTAAAAGTGATCATCTAATAATTTTTTTTTTTAATTACTGCAATGAAAAAACCCTTCAGGTTCAAGCAGAAATGCCCCGCAAGTCTTAAAACCAAAAGATAATTTAAAAAAACCAGCAGATGGTTCAAAAGTAATTAGGAGAAATCTAAGTATTTCCTTCTTCCAAAGTGTTCATGACAGATGGAAGATCTCTACTTTAGCACAGGAAATACGGGCTAGTCTAAGAATAAAGTCTGTTCTTGACCTATTTACAGCACAATTCCTGAAGGAAACTATGAACATCACAATGCAGAAAGCAAAAATCCACAGAGAGGTATTAATGACGCATATCATCCACCCTGACTTGAATAGTAGATAATGCAACTGGAGAAATAACAACTAATAAAGAAAGTACCTGGGGATAGCTGAGAAACAAGTTAAAAAAGACAAAACCGCATAAAACTGCAACAGCTATTCTTACACCAAAAGAAGTATAACATACTATAATAAAGTAATTGATTTAAAGCAAAAGTATTTTGGAAAAAAAAAACAGCATGAAGCAACATTCTCTTAAGGACTAAGAGATAGAGAGTGAAATTCCAAGTGTTATTTGAGAGGGGAAACAATCTTCTGAATGATGTTTCTATGAGAGGCTTTTATCTATGACATTAAGCCAGAGAACAAATATTGCCCACAATGTTTCTCCAATTTACTCCCAGAGGTGGAAGCAGACAGATGTCTTCTCCACCAAATAATCCTTGAACTGACAGAGGCAGTATTATTTCAGATACCAATTTGTTAATTAATGAGAATGTTACAGAATACCTGCTCCTAGAAAATAATCTTAAGTCAAGAAACCAGCAGCTAATTGATTTTAAATTTAAACAGGAAAAAATTCAGGAACTAATTTCTTAAATGCTGAAGGGCAAATTTAACAAATTAAAAGAGCTGATAGTTAAGTTACAGGTGTTCTGAGCCCTTCAGCTCCAGTAAGTCAAATGTGGTAAAATTACCAGGAATCTGTAACCTAAAGTGCAGTGAGGAAGCAGAGAAGCATCAAATTCAAATGGATGAACATGCACTTAAAGAGCTGTTCAAAGCCACAAAGATTTAACTAAGAAAAGATTTAACTTGTACAAGTTTGAAGTGAAGAACCTAGCATCTCAGACAGCAAAAGTGACATACCATCTCCTGCTGGGAAATAATCACATTTCTCTACAATAACCACACCATTTCATTGATTAAAAAACCCCAACTTCATAGCATTTAAAATAAGCAGAGACTGACAGATTTACTGTATGAGTATCTACTGCTATTTAACCAATAAGGCAGAAAAGAATGAATGTCTTGGCCACACCAGAGCACATCTGCCATCACTCAAACCAGGCATCAATTCACAAAAGTAAGAAACAATTTTTATGAACAGCACCAACACACAGCAGAGGAAGGATGTGCGAGAGGTTAAAAAAATGTGGCAGCACTGTTTGTAATGAGCATAGTCCAGCACACAGGAAGCCTTTGAGTTTCAGCCAACCTTAGGCTACCTGCTATATATTTTTCACTGTGTAAAACGTTTTGCTGATGCCACATTCAAAATGCTGTATAAAATTCCAGTCAATTGTGTTGAAGGGAGCCAAATCCACAATGGATGTGGCAGGGAAGGGCTGTCAGAAGGATAAGAGGAATGGAGAGACAATGATGTGGGTTGAGCACTGCTTGATTAGCTTTGTAAAACAAAGGCTAGGAAAAGCCATAGCCACTCTATGAATACACTAGAGATGTAGGCAAAACGCAAAAGCAAAGATCTATTTAAGCTTAAATAAGTGTTTACTTGGAAGTTTTCTACCATCAGCAAGACTCTAAGCCTGCTAACACAAGCTGAGACAAGAAAAGATATTCAGCTTGAATTAAAGTTGGAGTGTGACCAGCATATGAAAGCAATTACCCAATACCATCTCTGCAATAGAAAAATGCATGGTTCGTTCACATAGCCTGATTTAAAAAAAAAAAACAACGAAAAAAAACCCCGGAAATGAAGTTACGTTCACTGAAGCACCAAAAACCAGTCTTAAAGTGGATAGACACATCCTATACGTGACCATCAGACCACGAAAGACAGATCACCAATGGACTGACAATTCTTTATCCCTGCTAACTCCTCCTCCTTCACAAGCTTCCTGGCCTCTGCCCCTTTCACACCACCAATCATATTTCATTCCAAAACAGAAGCCAATGATTTTCACAGACTTTTTAAACTTTTGCCTATCTGTTAAACCTGTCTATCAGCAGTGGAAAAAGTGTCCAAACAACATGGGAGAGTGGAAGGCATGAAATGTTAATGGATGGCACAGTCACAAAGTTGTGATTTGGCACTGCTTTGTAGCTGGGTAAGTGGAAGCGCAACTTGCTCAAGACTGTAGGAAATACTTTGCAGAGAGAAATACAGCATTTAGCTGTGAAGCAATACAGTCTTGTATTGCTATTCAAATAATTCTTCTAAATGCAAAAAGAGACGAAAAAGCTAAGAAGTTACCTTAAAAAAAATAAATTGTTACATTAAAGAAGCCAGTGATACAGTATACTTCAGCAAAACAACAGCCTCTAACAAACTTAAAGAAACTTTTAAGGCTGATACTTTTAAATCAGCTGCAGACTGGCAAATCTCATGTCTAATAATTTCTAGTGACAGGATGCACAGTTGACCTTTTGAAAGCAACTGTTTTAGTCACTATTTTCTACTCTTCACAACTCAAGAAAACAGAATTACAGTAAAAAGTAAGAAACATTCTTAGTCTCATATGAATCATAAAGAAAATATTTTAAAAAGCAAAACAGCAAAGTCAACCTTTCCTCCAGACCCTTACCAGTTTTACTTTAGAGGCCAGGCTATCTGGTAGTTTTGTTCGCAGTTGATTTGTTTCTTTGAACGTAGCTGGAAATCCACTAAGGAAGGCTAAGTCTTGCATTAATACTAGACCTGGAACTTCTTTATCTGTAGTCTAAAAACAACAGAACAGGGCATAAAGATAATTTTTATCTATCTGTCACGCCTTCACCAGCTGACACATTTACAAGTGTTTATTTTCTCCCAAATTTTGAAACTGAAGTAAGGGTTATTTAAAAAGCTTTCATTTCCTACCACAAATAAAACTATGGAAAGAGCAGAATAGAAACTCTCTCCAGAAATGTACAAAAAGTTTACATACACAAACGCTAATCAATGTATTTTAAAAATACATACCAAGTAGCCTCTCCATACTATCTGTTTGCTGTTGTCTTTTAACATTCCAGAATGGGCAGCATCAGCTAGGAAACATAAAATGCAAATCAAGAACTGAAGGTCACTTCCTTTATGTATTAGTAACTAATATACACTTAGCAATTTAAAAATATTTGGATATTCCTGATGTGAAGAGTTGTCTTTGTAAGTGGTAAGTCATTTTCAATGGTAAAATAAACATGACTGTTTGGGTTAGTGGGTGGTAATATTGGGTGGACACTTTGGACATATTATCCAAATAAGCAGTTTATAAGTGCTCTAAGATCCTACTTATATATAAATGTTGAACACATGGGTTATTGAAGAGCTTTGAAAAGTCACAGAACTGTTTCAAGTTATGTAGTCCTTTGAGCAAGGGCAGAATTTATTGCACAATATTCAAACCAGACTTCACAACAATTAAAAGAGGATTTCTGGAACTAATCTTCCCTAGTCTAAATGTCAGTCTTCTGAGATTATCAGTGCAACACAGATATTCAGATATCAAACCTGTTTTGCAATAGTCTTTTAAAACATGCAACTCTTATCACCTGTAATCAGTTGTCTGGGAGATAAGCAAACTGTCATTAACATCATCATTTAGAGAAACAGACTGAGGGCAAAAGATGTTGAATGACTTGCTAAACTCAAACAGAAAATTAGTGTCAGTATTGGAGGAATAGAACCCCACCCTAATTCAGAGAAGCTTACTAAAATGCCTCCTCCAGAAAACTGTCTGGAATCTGACAAGTAGGTTCTTACCATCCTTAGGACTATCAAAAACAATTACTGTCACATTGGTAGAAGGATTTTTTGGTTTTGCTACAAAGAACATATTGTTAGCAGCTTGTAAAGCAGGATGAATAGACAGCAGGTCTTTCAGTGTGACATTTGCCGGCAGCGCAGGATCCAGGACAAGCATTGGCACTTTGATGCAGTGTGTCAGCAAACACTCCAGTTGCTTCTCACTACAGCAAAATACCAAAGATATATTTAACACTAATAGAAAACTTAAAACAAAAATCGGTGTTACATGCAATGAGAGATGCTTCTGCAAAATCTGATCCATTATTTTTAACATCTGTTGGGCAGGGGGAAAATTACTAAGAGCATACTTTTTTTGCTGCAGAACACAAGTATCTGTTACACATGATTTCACTCCCCCAGTTTGCCCACAGAGACCTTATATGAAGATGACTAAATAGGCTATGTGACCAAGTCAAATGAAGAATGGGACAGATCAGGCCCTGTCCCTTCCTGGCAACACAACCACAAGAGGCTTGAAGTCCCCTCCGACAATTCTTGCAATGTCATGTATACAAATGGTAGGTGAAAGGAACACTGAAAAAAACATCGGTGCTTTTCAATTATGCATTAAATATGCATATGCATTAAAAATTCACATTCAGAATGGGAACTATGCCTAACCAGTGACAAGTATATGCTTTCCAGACTGAAACTGTCACATTTTAAGAAGCTCATTCATTTATGTCATAATAACATCACTTTTATTAAAAATATGTATTATCATGATATAAACTTCTCTTCAAGTGCAATAGAAGGAAAGTATGCACAGGCTATGGAAAACAAAACAACCTCTCCAGTTGGCTAAGTTCTATCTGCTTTCAGATAACACTCAGTAGGGCATCATTTATTCAAATTTACACCCAAACCTACAAAAACTCACCTCTTTTTTGTTGGTTCTGTTGCATTCTTTCCAAGGATTTCCCTGTTACAAAGTTAAAACAACCACATTCAATAACACTGAGTTGACAGTAAGGAATTTAGTCTAATTTCAGATTGTTGATCAAGTCAGAGACATGTTGTGAAAGCACCAATAATCCAGTTATAAAACTGCCAAGGCCTTGCCAAGGCAAGCACAAGCTGACAAATGTAACCCTCACTGCTCAGGCAGCATAGTTCAACAACTCTTGGTTATGCTGACAGCTGCGGCAGCAAGACTCTTCTTGCTAACATGATTTTCAGGTGTTATTAGATCACTTAATGAAACTGATGTTGATATGAAAAACGCTGTTAAGAAACCAGAATGAAGTGACCTGTAACTAGGCCTACTTGATTGTTTTGCCTAACATAAGTATTCTGATACATATTCTGATAATGTCTATCATGCATTTGCCATATGCATATTGAAGCTAATGAGGATTAATGTAAAGGCAATGCAGTGCTGATGCTAAATAATAATCATGGTAATTTCAAAGAAGGGTACCCTTTTACACACACCAACAAAAAGAGAATCACCATCCACTAAGCTACAGTCCTCTACTGGAGAATAAAGCACCTGGACCATGACACATGCCAATTCAAGCATATCAAAAGTTACAGCCTACTAAGTTTTTCTATGCAATACAAAACATACACTCATAAGCAGAGATTAATAGCATTATTGCATATGTCTTCTCTAGGTATCCTGATGTCATGAAACATTTCTTTTTAACGATGCTAACTGATTTCAAAGTGCATGAAAAAAAGGACACCTACAAGGGAGAAAAACACGTGCCCCTGTAGATCATGAGTGTGGCATGGACTTACTCATTACTTACATGAGTCTTACTATAACCTTGATATCAACTTTCCAAATCAGTGTTCTGGGAAAAAAATAATCAACGTCTGTTTTTCCCCTTGTAAAATGGGAATCAGAGCATGAGCGATGAGAAAGCTAAATCCACTAACATTTGCTGTATGAACTGCTAGCGAAAAATAAGTATAAATCTGAAAGCTTTTCAGAGCAGAGGCCATGTCTACATGTAATATATTTTTAAATTTGTACTAACAATTTCATTGCTTATGTAGCAAAACAAAAGTAAGAATTTCACTTGTGACTACATTGTCAATGGTACCAAACTGCAAGGTCTTATCATACCAAAAATCAAATCAACCTGCCCACTTGTGAATGTCAGATTATTTTGAATGAAATTATTACGACCCTTAAAAACAAGCTTGTACTTCCACTTAGCATATTTTCAAGCCAAACCAGACTATATGAACACAAACCCCCTTTTTAAGAAATAAATTAATGGTTACAAGACACAATCCGAGGTATCTGTAGCAGCTTGTGTCTGAAGCCTTAGATCAGTGCTTTTGCAGAACAATATAGCACAAATTGTAACACCAAAGGCAGCAATACATGTCTTTCCCTCCTCAGTTAGAAGGCTGACTCCTATCTTTATATATGAATAAATTATTTTCCTCCTTCTAGTTTCAGTGTTTGGGAGACAACAAATCCAACTTTTAAAAAGCCTTTGAGAAGCATATGCTTAAGATTTTATTAAGCCTATTAGAAAAAGGGAAAAGGGAAGGGTGAAAAGGAAATAAGGAATGAAAGGAGGTTATATATTTGAAATACAGTTCTATTATCATTTACAAGCTATTATAGAAATCCATAAACAAAACACATCTCTGCATGGCATTTCATGAATTCAAGACAGAAAAGCCTTAATTAAATTACTACGCTTTGTATCTTAAGCAATTTTTATATTAGACAGTACTTCATAGCTAAATGTACAACTGAAACAAGGCTTTGAGAATAAGCAAATGAAGAAGTGAGGAAGTGAGGAAATGTGCTTTGAATTTTCATGTTGAGTAACACAGGAGAAAAATAAAGAGAGATAGTACTGCATTAGATCGCTGCTGTCAGTTAAAGGGGAAAATATACAAAATATTACCACCTCATTATTTTCTGTTCTTCCTCCATCTGATCTCTGACCTGTTGCAATTCTTTGATCAGTTCAACATCTGTGCCATTCACCCAGGTGTATACCACATCAATTGGCATGGGTAAACAAAGCCTGCATAATGCAAATGAAAGCTACATGAGATGTAAAATATTAAGTGTTTGTGGTATCCTGCAACAGCAATTTCTATATAACAACAGAAATATTTGGTGTCTGGGCTGCAAACAAGACAAAGCAAAAAGCTTCTCTTTTGCTATATATGTCATATATTAATTATACATAAGCCTTTGACAAAACAGCACAGACATGAAACCAAAAAGCACCTAAAGTTGCTGTAACAGTTCAGTAACTAAATTACGTTTCACTAATATGAACCTATAACCTCACTCCTATGAACCCCTAAAATAATTCTCAAACCAGTGTCCAGGCACACCTTTAGTTCACCAACCACATGAAACAGAACAGCAGGAAGTATGAAGACTTAAACGATACTTGCTGTTATTTAATTGGACAGAGACAGTAAGATTCAGCAGGATCATGCCCCTTAGATGTTAATAACAAGGCATTTAATAAACCAGCAACGAAAGTAGGGTATGCGAATTCTGACCCTAGGCACAGCAATGGAATTCATTCTTTACAATTCAATGCACTGGCTGTGTTTCTGGACAGTTGCAGATTTGTTAGCATGCCTAAAGCAGAAGAAGAGTTTGTGTACCTTTTTTTCCACCTGTTCACAATAAGTTCTGAGGCCTATAGGTTTTTTTTCAGCAGACACTCCAGGCTGTTGCCATAGGTGAACCTCAGTGCCAGACAGTAGGAGGTTGCCCCAACTGTTATTTTCAGAAGTTCCAGTGTCAAGCTGTTTAATACCATCCTAAACTGTAGATGGTCCAGCAAACTAGAGCACTTCTCTAATGCTAAAATCCACAGGGTCAACACAATGAGATTTAAGGAAAAATGGTCTTCATGCACTGCATCCTTCAAAAAGCATTCAAAAACAAACAGAGCTTATAGGCAACTACCTCCTCCACCTTTCACTACACAGTATAACATGTAGACGACTTCCTTCCAGCTTCATTAAGTACACATCATGAAAACCTTCGGCTCTAGCTTAGGCAACCAATAGCTCCTCCAGAGGCACTGATGTTTTGCTCACAATTCACAGAAATCAGTGCTACCTAGGAAGTGTTTTATACCACCAAAACCAAGAAATCACACTGCAGAAACTGACTATACCTATGTCAGAACCTTAAGACTTGTGGTTTTGTTTTGGATGAACTTGACCATTTTATGAAAGCACTGTACTTAATTATCACAAAATCAGGTAATTTAATATTGACAGGAACAAACTACCATCCTTTTACTTCAGCACTTCAGAAACATGTAAACATTAAGCTAATCATCATTGTGAGTTGTATCATGCTGCTTTTATTTGACATCCTTTGGAAAATGGAGGAGGGGAGTAAGAGATGAGATTAGAGATGCACAGGATTCACTGACACCATGCAGCACGCTTTTACAGTGTTATCTCATGCCAACTAAAGCATGACCAAACTGATCTGATAATTTCAACTGTTCTGTGACTCAACAAACTGCAAGGCAGATTAAGCATCTCATTTCAGTTTTTTTTGGGGGGGTTGGGTTGTTTGGGGCTTTTTTCCTTCTTTTTTTCAGTCAAGCATACCAACACTTGAAGAGTGAAATGGTATCTCCTTAGTAGCTTCATCCTACCAGTGAACCTACCAGTTCAGAGTCCACTGACTTCCAGAGACAACAGACCCCATGACTATTCAGATACGAATGATGAAACAGAAAAAGCCATGAAGCAGTTAACACAACTGACACAAATGACCCATATGACTTTGTTTCCAAATTGCTATGACTGACTTCTCCTATTTACCTAGCTTTAAAAAAACCTTCTCCTTACTAGCTTTGTGACTTCTCTATTAAATCATGTCCATCATGAGATGTCATAGTGAATGTAAGGTAAATGAAAAATAACTTTACAAAGCACTGAAAGTTGGTATTTTAAGCATACAGGAACAGTATTTATGTTTTCCTGTCTTAACACAGAAAATATGCCATGTCCTCCCTTTATTGTTAACATTATCATAGTTTCAAGGCTTCCTTCCAGACTGGTAGTGACAGGACTAGGGGGAATGGAGCAAAGCTGGAGGTAGGGAGATTCATACTGGACGTGAGAAGGAAGTTCTTCACTATGAGAGTGGTGAGACCCTGGAATGGGTTGCCCAGGGAGGTGGTTGGGGCCACATTCCTGGAGGTGTTTAAGGCCAGGCTGGATGGGGCTCTGGCCAGCCTGATCTAGGGTAGGATGTCCCTGCCCATGGCAGAGGGGTTGGAACTAGATGATCCTTGTGGTCCCTTCCAGTCCTGACTGATTCTATGAAATGCGTTTAAAAAGTAAACTCTGTTGAGATGACTAAGAGCTTCCAAATGCCAAATATTTTCCAAGCTGGGATAGTAGGCACTAACTCATTATTTTAAAATAATGTTATGACTAATCATATAACGTGTCAGATTTAGAGTTCATACATTAAGGTCCTCCTCAACAGTATCCTACTTCACTTAAGATGTTTGATTTAAATATCTGAAAAATCATTGAACAGTAAAATGTGCAATACTGTTAACTGCAGGTAGAGCTCACCGGTTCTGAAATGATTTGCCAGCAACATTGTCTCTGTATGAATCAAACATAACATGATACTGGTCTCTACTCCACTCCAAGACAACCTAAAACAAAAAAAAATAATTAAAACCACACAAATTTGTCATTTTATATAATTATATAATTAGACACATAAATTTTCTCTGTTTGAAATCTTTAACCAAAACCAGTTTAATTCAAATTGGTCTACGCATTAATATGTAATTCATCAGATCTTAACCCAGATCAAGTTATTACAGTAATCAGACACAGAACTTAAAAGCATACTTGATTTAAACATTTTTCTTTTCAGAGAAGAAAAGACCCTAACGATTTTGTGGTTTTATGTCCCTTAGGCTTTAAAAAAAAAAAAAAAAAAAAAAAAAAAA
>VWZI01022469.1:14370-243271 GCA_013396835.1 Psilopogon haemacephalus | reverse complement strand
AAAAAAAATCACAGAAACATCCAGGTTGGAAAATACCTACTCCAACCTATAACCCTACTCTTCAAGATTCAGCTTAAATCATAGCCCTAAGCACCACATCCAAATGACCCTTAAAGACACCCAGGGTCAATCACCTCCCTGGACAGCTCATTCCAGTGCCTGACCACTCTCTCTGTGAAAAACTTTTTCCTAATACCTAATCTAAATCTACCCAGTCTCAGCTTAAGGCCATTCCCCTTGTTCTGTCTCCAACTACCTGTGAGAAGAGAACAGCACCCAACTCACCACAATGTCCCTTCAGGTAGTTGTGGACAGTAATGAGGTCTCCCTTCAGCCTCCTCTTTTTCAAACTAACCATCTCCAGCTTCCTCAGTTGCTCCTCATAAGATTTATTCTCTAGGCCCTTCCCCAGATTCATTGCCCTCCTCTGGACCCAGTCCAGCACCTCTACATCTCTGTTGTACTGCAGTGCCCAAAACTAAACACAATACTCAAGGTGTGGCCTCACCAAAGCAAAGTACAAGGGGACAATCACCTCCCTACTCCCGCTGGCTACAGTATTTTTAATACAAGCCAGGATGCCACTGGCCTTCTTGGCCACCTGGGCACACTGCTGGTTCATATTCAGCTGTCTATTACAAGCCCCAGATCCCTTTCTGGCAGGCAGCTCTCCAGCCACACTGCCCCAAGCCTGTAGCATTGCTTGGGGGTGTTGTGACTCAAGTGCAGGACCTGGCATTTGGCCTTGTTGAAACTCATCCCATTAATGTTGGCCCATTGGTCTAGCCTATCCAAGAGCCTCTTAAGAGCCTCTCTACCCTCATTCAAATCAACACTGCCATCTAACTTGGTGTAATCTGCAAACTTACTGATGACACTCTCTATGCCTGAATCAAGGCTGTCACTAAAGGTATTAAAAATAAGTGGTCCCAACACAGATCCCTGAGTAACACCACACCAGTGACTGGCCACCAACCGGATTTAACTCTATTAACCACCAGTCTCTGGGCCCTCCTGTCCAGCCAGTGCTTTATCCATGACACAGTGTGCTCATTCAAGCCACGAATAATCAATTTGTCTACAAGAATCTTGTGGGGAACAGCATCAACGGCTTTTCAAAAGTCTAGGAATACAACAATGACAGCCTTTCCCTAATCCAGCAGCCGGGTGGATTAGGCAGGACCTGCCTCTAATAAATTCATGCTGATTTGGCCTGATCCCCCAGTTGTTGTGTTCATGACATAGGATGACTTGAGATGACGTGCTCCATGACCTTCCCCAGTACCAAGGTCAGACTGACAGGTCTATAGTTTATCGGATATTCCTTTCTGCCCTTCTTGTAGATAAGTGTTACATTTGCTACCCTCCAGTCCATTGGCACCTCCCCAGTTAGCCAGAACTTCTGGTAAATAATGGAAAGTGGCTTGGAGAGTATATCTGCCAACTCTCTCAGCACCCTTGGGTGCAGCCCATCCGGCCCCACTGATTTGTGTACATCTAAGTGGCGCAGCAAGTCAGTGACCACTTCCTCATCTAATGTGATGTCCTCGATATGGTTCCCCTCCCTGACTACTACTTCGCAAGGGTGGGTGCCCAGGGCACTGCTGGATCCAGTGCTAAAGACCAAGGCAAAGTAGGCATTGAGCACCTCAGCATTCTCCTTGTTCTCAGTCACTAGGTTTCCCTCTGCATTCAATAGGGGATGGAGATTTTGTCTCATCCTCCTTTTGCTGTTAATGAATTTATAGAAATATTTTTTTAAAATTATCTTAACAGCTGTAGCCAGGCTAAGCTCTAGTCGTGCTTTGGCTCTCCTAATTTTCTCCCTACATAGTTTTGCTACATCTTTCTAGTCCTCACAAGAGACATGCTCCCTCTTCCAAAGGCCATAGACTCTCCTTTTGTTCTTGAAGTCCAGTCAAAGGTCCCTATTTAGCCAGGCTGGACACCTTCCCTATCACACAAGCACGGCCCACTTCTGTGCCTTTAAGACTTTCCTCTTGAAATGAGTCCAACCCTCCCAGACTCCTAAATTCTTCAAGATAGCTTCCCAAGGGACTTTGTCCATCAGCCTCCTAAACAGGCCGAAATTTGCCCTCCAGAAGTCCAAGGTGGCCATTTTATTAACCCCTCTCGTTGTCTCCCCAAGGATAGAGAACTTGGCTTGCTGAGCCTCAGACGTTCTCCAACTTTTACTTCCTCCACCAGTTCTAATCTGTTCACAAGAAGCAGAACCAGGAGGGCACCTTCCCTGGTTGGCTATCTTACCAATTGCATCAGGAACTTATCCTCCACACATTCCAGAAATCTCCAAGACTGTTCTCTCACTGCTATATTGTAGTTCCAGCAGACGTCCAGGAAGTTGAAGTCACCCACAAGAACAAGGGATAGCGATCGTGAGATCTCTCTCAACTGCTTAGAAAAAAATTTATCTACTTCTTCATCCTGATTGGGTGGTCTATATCATACTCCCATCACAGTATCGCCCTTGCTGTCCTTACTCCTAATTCTCACCCATAATGACTCAACCCTGTTGTCACTTTCATTAATTTGTGTGGTTTCAAATGCTTCCCTAATACAGAGGGCAACTCCATCACCTCTTCTACCTTTCCTATCGCTTCTGAGGAGCTGGTACCCTTTGATTGCAGCACTCCAGTTGTGGGAGTCATCCCACCAGGTTTCTGTGACAGCTGCTATATCATAGTTACCCCATAGTACAATGGCCTCCGGATCCTCCTGTTTATTGCCCATGCTGCGTGCATTGGTGTATAAAAATTTTAGGGAGGGAGATGAGTACATTGTTTTAAACCTCGAGGAGGTGAAGTCCTTCTAGCTGTCTAAGATACCAAAACACTGATCCCTGAATGATGGACTACTACCCCCGGGGTTCTCAGCAAGGGCAGCTACATCCCCATCCCCCTTCAAAGCTAGTTTAAAGCCCTGTCAATAAGCCCAGCCAACTCATGTGCAATGATTCTTGTTCCCTTATGGGACAGGTGAACTCCATCTGTCACCAGCAGATCCCGTGCCAGGAACACTTCCCCATGGTCAAAAAACCCATGGCTCCACTGATGGCACCATCCTCTGAGCCATGCATTAATCTCATGGATCTTCCTTTTCCCTTCAATATCACTTGCTGTTACTATCAGGAATGTTTTCCCAAAATTGAGACCTAAACCAAACATACTCCAATACAAGCAACAAATCCCTACCCACCCTCACCTGCATAATGTTTCTCATCTTCTTTTCTACTCTCATACAGGACATACTGAAGTATACACACCTCTGAAATATGAGCTTTGAAAATAAACAGCCAGGCCAGGGCACATCAAATTATGTAAATCGACTTGGCCAGAAATTTAAAACAGAACAGCTCTTTCCTAGTTCAGATGATGTCTCACATTCCAGCCTGATTAACCTAAAAACAAAGTATTTCTCCAGACTGCAGCATCTCTTCCATTCCCCAGCATTTCAGCCATCCTCCTGTAGCTTCATACAGGTTCACCTCACCCTAAGGTGAGCCAAGTCACCAAGCTAAATCAACAGAAACATGAAACTTCAAAACACAAGAGCACTTGACATTCCCCTGTCTGGAAGACAATAAATGATAGAAAGACACATCTGAAGGCAAAACTTCATCCAGCTATCAAAGCTGTTTGTCTAAAAGGTCAACCCGCACCCCACTTAAATGCTTTTTGCTAGCTACACCTATTCCCAGGCACTTTCATAAATTAGCTACATGGAAAAATCTATCATGAACCAATCCATACATAGCTGCAACTTTACATTCCCATTCTTAAATGTACATATATACACAGGCAAATCAAAGGCACATAGCTATGTTTCCTTCACCAACAAACTATCTGATATCATGGGAAAAAATATAGGTAACTTTTCAAAACTAAAAATGCATAATGTTTAAATACAGCAAAGCATAAATAATTTGAAATTAAAATAATCTAAGACTTTTAAGTTCTACTTTAAGACAAATCTGTTATGGTAACTCTTAACAGTGAAAGTCCAACCTTAAAAACTATAGTAGAATCTCATGTAGCTTTAGATATGAAGACATGTTGGCATATTTAACCTGGATAAGTATGTGTTTGTAAGGAAAGGATAGTACTTACTTTTCACCACTCTTCCAAGATCTAAAATTTTACCGTTGCTTATTTCTTGTATTACAGGAACTATAAAAACACACCATATCTCTAAAATAGTATTCAAGACCATAAAGACTAACTCCTCCCCTTTTAAGAAAATACACATCTGTTATCCTCAAGCCCACTAAAGCAAATTTAATTCTTCTAGAATAATGAATCCCCATCATGTAGCTTATTGATGAACACATACAATTTCTGCTAAAAGCTGCAGTCTCTTCGTAACCAAGATCACATCTGTACAAGCTCATTTGCTTTGTATAAAGAACACATGATTTCCCAGATGGGCATAAAATGTTCTCTATTAATTACCAAGAGCCAGGAGGTGTCTTAAAAGCACACTACCACACTTTTTCATCTGCAAATCCTTCTGCTAAATACACTAGTTTAATACAGCACACACTGAAAGAAACATTTGCTACTGCTGATAATGATAAACTGACACACAGATTGATCAGCTTCTAAACTTAAGACAGAAATATTCTGAGTAAGAATGTATTTCATTATATTAATAATAAAGCACTCCAGGAGAAAAACATGAACTTTGCTTTTTACCTTTGTGCAACCATAACCAAAAGCATCCAGGACTGATGTCTTTAAAAACAGTTAGGAAAAAAGTGATAGTCTTCCCATCTGATATGTTCTTTTCCTGCAACTGTTTCCTCCTGTTCTATTATTTGTGTTGCAGTAATGCCTGCAGGCCACTGAATTTACGTGCTGATACTATAAAACCACAAAGGGAACAACATTTTTAAAAAATGCAGAGAGACACGTTCAATTAGGAGACAGTGTATCAGACCTGTGATAACAGTGGCTCTGACATGTTCGACTTAAAAAACACTAGGAAGCCAAAAGACATACAGAAGGACAGCAAAGGATTTGTAATGAAAACATCCTAAAGCTTAAAGTGCATCTTAAAATTAGGTTACAACATTGGCTTAGACCTGACTACCCTGCCTGTTTTTTTCAGAAATGCTTCTGAATCGTGCATGATGCACTGTTATTTCATAAAGCTCAAGTGTTTTTTCTTGAAATTAAGCTATTTTCCAGTTTGAGGCTGTGAGGATGTCATTACCATTCTCACATTACTTGCCCTAGCCATCCATTTTTAAGCCATTACTATCGATATTAGCATGAATCTAGGTAAGCAGATTTAATTTTGCCAACAAGGGCAAAAAAGCTGTCCCTGGGGGTGGGAAAGAAGCAGAACTGCAAATGCTGCTCAGATACCAGGGTCTGGTAAGTGTTGGCTCATGCTACTTTTTATGGCCTGACAGTTCCTCATACATCGTTAAAAAGAGTTGAGCTAATAATTACTGGAAATATTTCTTGCTTTAATTTTTATTAGTTGCTGTTCTGTAGACTCTGTACTGAATAAAGAGTTTTCCATTTCCACTCGTGTTGTAAGAGGAGGCACGCGTTTTCATTTTCACAAGCCTCATCTCTCCTAAATCTCTGAACTACCACCATTTACCAAAATACACAAGTTTAAATCATAGAAGCAAAAAGCATAATGCATACAAACATCTCTTACTAAACTCTTACTAGAAATAAAGAAGAGGCTTTCTAGTTTTTTTATAGTTCCATATGACATAGTCATTCCACAAAGGACAGGGTTTTGTTGGTGTTTTGGTTTGTTCTTTAAAAAAAAAAACAAAAAACAACACTGCTGGTCAGTTTTCTTTTTCTTAACACATAATTCTGAAAATATACTCCTCCATTAACCTGCCAGTTCCTTGCTCACTCTTTAAATACTTTATAAGCTTTCCAACAGGATGTGGAAAGCAGCAAACTAAGATGCGGTAATGCTTAGGGATTTTGATCAAACTCGACCAAACGACCAAAATCAGCGATAATTTTGTTACTTAAGTGTCTTTAAAAACTTAAAAACTCTTAACAAATCCTAAGGTTAGGTTTAACCCCTTGTTCCGAAGAAAGGCAAAACTATAACTCAAAGTTTCACAACACCAACAGGTGTATATATACTAATCCAAGTTAATAATCGTGTGCAAAGAGGTACCTAAGAGTACTCCACAAGTAATTTCCTCATAGCTGGGAAGTGTTTCAGGAACTTCTAAACTCTGCAAGGCAGCAGAGAATACTTCATGTAAAGAAAGCATACAGATATGCAAAACAGAAGTTCTGATTGTGTGACAGAGTTTCAGGTAATACTCTTCATGGCTGTTCATTTTCTTTCTTGTATCTGTAAGAGCCCATCAAAATAGTATGGAAGGGCTAAAGAACAACTTAGGAATGAGGAAAATCCAGTCTGTTTGCATTTAACACTGCAATACTTTTACACTGACAAAAATACTTACATTCTCTAAATACTTATATTCAGAAACACTACATCGAATGAGCATTGGTGCTTTTCCCTCTCCTGAGATTCTTTCACTGATGACTTCAGGAATAGGTGGCACATGAAATGAGGCTTCAAAATATGCTACATATCTGTATAAAATTATACCTTGAAAACGTAGATTTTATACTGCCTAATTTACTAAATAGCAGGTAAGCTGCGTAATAATGCAGCAAGCTACAAAGTAATACAGTCCCTGCTGAGTTTCAGGCAGTTTGAGAGTCTACATTTAATGCCTTGAACTCCGGACAAGAGAAAGACTATCACTCCTGGCTGTCGTTTGAAGATTACGCCAAACACCGGTTTCAAAATACTCAAATAGAAGAAAAATACAGCACTAATAAATCACCAAGTAACGGATGTGGAAAAAATTGGACAGGATAAAAAAAAAAACAGAAGCTCCTGGAGCAGGCAGATTTTTTCAGCACTCCTCTGCCAGGACCTGCCGATACTGTTAGAAGACACCTAACAAGCCTCCTCGGGGCACTTAACGCCTGCGTCAGACCTGGCATCGTCAGGAGAACGGCGCTATTCACCCCAAGGGCGTCATCTGGGCACCAGCCGCCCCGTAAGTGCGAAGAAGGCCGCCTGAAGAAAGGGAGCTGCCACACAACTGCCCTCCGGAGTACGAGCGATGCAGCCTTTATGGCTACAGCAGGCCTACTGCCAGTCCAGCTCGGCACACGGCGCTGCTTCGTGCAGTTTCTCAACGGCGACGGTTAACAGCTCGGAACAAAACGCGAACATCACTACTGCAAAGCACGTTTTCTCCCTTACGTTCCTCCATGTGTGTTTATATGTATATAAGCAGCATGCATGTAGAAGCTGCTTGCTGAAAGCACTCTCTGCTTACAGGACGTGGTAACTACCTGGCTCCCGAAAGGGAAAGAAATCCCGAATCAAAACGGCTCGGCTCCGCACGGCAAGGCGGGACTACCCGAAGGAAGAGAGAGAGAGAGGGAAAGGCGGACGGGCAGCCGCGCCACGCCGGCGCGGCGACGTACTGACCTCCCCGAACTGCAGGGCGGAGACGATCATAAGGACGAGGCCCCCGAGGCAGAGACAGGGCCCATACCTGTGCGACAGGCAGGTATAGGTTTGGCGCTGCAGAAGCTTTAGCAGCATGGCCCGCCAACGGCCACCGCTACCGCCACCACCCCGGCGCGGCGCGGCCCGCCTCACCGCCCTGCCGTGCGCCGGGGCCGCCGGGCGGGCGGGCGGGTCCTGCCGCTCTCAGCCCGCCCCGCTTCCGGCGCTGCTGCGGCGCCACCTGGCGGCAGTGGACGGCCCGACCCTGCGTATTATAGAATTGTCGAATCGTAGAATCAGTCAGGGTTGGAAGGGACCACAAGGACAAGGATCATCTCATTCCAACCCCTCTGCCGCTGGCAGGGACACCTCACACGAGATCAGGCTGTCTAGAGCTTCATCCAGCCTGACCTTAAACACCTTCAGGGGTGCGGCCCCAACCACCTCCCTGGGCAACCTGTTCCAGGGTCTCACGACTCCTCTAGGCCTCCCGCTGAGTGGAGGGATGCTTCCCACCATCAGGCTTGGTGGGGTGGCCGTATGCTCCAGCCATCGCTGACTCTCGCTTCTCTGTGGCTTATTCTCTGCCTTCCCAAGGGTTTCAATGCCAGAAGGCAACAAGGATTCAGATTGCATGGTTTCTTTTACTTCTTTGTCTCTGCACTCGTGGCATTGACTATGCGAGGCGTCGAGGCTACTGACAGTATGGACATGCTGGTGGTGGTAGACTGTCCCTTATGAATGAAGACATTCAGATCCAGTGTTGTGTTTGCAGTGGGTGGATCATGTTCCACGCACTTGCAGTGTTTCACTGCCAACACTCCCCCAGGCAGGGCAAAGTGAAATTGATGCATGTGAGAATATGCACCCAAGAATGCAAATATCATTCCAGGTTCATTTTATTGTCATGATTGCACTTGTGACTTTTCCCTTGTTTCCTTCTGCGTGTGCAATAAAATTTAAACTCTTTGATATATATATAATATCCTAAATGATCTTAAGATTACTGACCTGCTCACAAGACAATATTTTAGCATGTGTAAACACCTTTCTAGCTGTGGCAAGCACCATGCTATCATGCTCCCAGCTAGGCTGCAAAGCAGTTGTCTTTCCATAGCTAAGAGGGTTATGGGAAAATTCTAGGTTATAAAGATACAGCAGAGCTACAAGATGAGGTTTCGTTTAAGCATTTCTGTGTTTGTTTTTGGCACAAAAATATAGCACAGGGATATGTTCCTGAAAAGACAACTACCAGGCTAGAAGGAGTTCTTCAAGAACAATCCTTGAAGAAAAAAACATGATAAAAAGTAACTACTTAGTCGTCAGTAGCTAACAACAGACTCCGCAAGTCTTTAGTGTGCGTTAGTCTGGTTTGCTATCAAGTCCAGTCATCTGCGTAAGTCACTGCTGGTACAGCCACTGTCACAAGTTTCATCAAGCAGAGGCAATTCTGGTTACCAAAGCAAAATAATGTGGTGTCATATGCCCTCATGAGGCCAAGGACAGTAGCACCTATCTCTGTAGCCCTTTATCCATCTATGAAAAGGCCTTCTAAGCATTTCTTAAAACTCAGTGCAGTGATTTATCTGAGTAACAAACATCACCCACGTGTTCTTATTTTTCTTTGAGTAAAGTACCAATGTCTGACCATTCCCAGACATTTGTTCCAGTATATTTACACAATTATGGTGTGAGAGGACTGTACCTGGCTGTACTTCTTTAAAACAAGTCCAAGAATGAATGGTTCTTTGACAAAGCTCTTCCAATCCTCCTATTTACCATTTTGGTGTTACAGCATTTTTCCTTTCTTCATGGGCTATGGGACAGAATGGCAAATTCAGTAGAGGCTACCTTCAGAGTCTCAGAACACACCATACAGTGCTGTGTTCCACCTCTTTATTGTGTGTTATCAGTGTGATTATACTTATTTGGCTTTTCATGTCAATCCAGCCCTCCAGTCTCAAGCACATAGAAGCCTCTAGCTAAGTTTCCATCACCTGTTGTGCACAGGCAGCACTTTCTCCTGACACGTGCAGACTTCTTTCACGTTCTCACCAATGTACCAAAGTATTACCATGGAGGAATATAATCTTTAGATATTTGCTGTTGCTTCCCTCATCTTCACCTCCTCTTCAAGTACTGAGCTATTATGACTGAGCTATTGTTACTGAAAGGCAATCTCTCTCTGTGCCACTGCCGAAAAATTGTGGCTGCAGTACTAGTGATGGCCTGGTGTTCTGAGTCAGCAAACTGAGGTTTTCATTGATAAATGCAGACAATGAAAACAAAAACATTAGTTCTGGTCAGCCATATTGCATAAACACAGAAACAGACTAAAATTTATTCAATCTGAGAGACATAACACTAAAATAAAGCAGAAAATCAGTAAGGGAAAACTGTATGACTTCAAGGCTTGGATTATTATGAAAGCATAAAGTCCTAGGTGTGGGATGATACACTTATATAGACTAACACCTCCATATAATATCAATGTGATAAGGGCATTAAAATGCATATTACTTTATCATGTATTAGTCAAAGTATTACAGTAGATAAAGAGATGTAAAAATCTACTGTACAAATCTTGATGGGATCCTTGACTGTAGAATATTCATGTTCAGGGAATATATATTTAAATTGAAACAAATTCATGAAAAGGAACAGTCAAATCCTTGGCTGTTCATATCACAGGAATGAAGGTCAGAAGTTTATTTAAACTAAATGCAATGCCCTCAACAGGTTGAAGCAAACCCAAAACCCAAACCAAACAACACCCCCAAAACTCTCCCCCCAAACCCCCCTCAAAAAAACCCCAACAACAAACAAACAGCCAAAAAAAATCCCCAAACCCAAACAAAAAGATCAAAACAGACTCTGGAATATATTTCAAATATGAATAGCAGAAATACCTATCAAACCTTGAGAGACAGCTTAGCCACTTGTGACAAGAGACAGCACTCTATACTTCAGAAGTTCCCCTATTTTCCCAAAGGCAAACCCAGAAACACAGACCTTGCTTCACTTTGCAGCCGTCTTCATAAGCATGTCTCTGAAACAGGCAAGGGCTCAGGCCAAATTCTTCTTTTTTCACATTTCACTTTATGCTTTGCTTAGGCAGATGTTCAGGTAGCTTGCTATTGCATCCAAGAATGAGATTCTTCGTTTCTTCATTTTCTCCAGTCACTGTTACAGGCAAGTGAACCCAGGTATTCTGCTTGGAGCATTAACTTTCACTAGGAGTAGATGCTGCCATTATAACTAATCATAGATTTACAGATTTTGCCAAATCACTATCCATGTAAAACATTGGGTTATCGGAATAATCTACTTGACTGTACTTGTATTTGTATTAACTTGAAGGTGCACGGAGCAGCACTTGGAGCAAAGACATGCCTTCTGCAGATAGGAAGTAATCTAAGCAAGCAGTCAAATAATTATAAAGACATTTTATCTTGATCCTGATTTTCTACAAATTGCCTTCACCAATTTTTTTCCTCTCTTAGATTTCAGAAAGTTCTCTGAATTCTTTCTAAGCAGTCATAATTACAACTTTTAAATAGGACTGGAGATCCTGTGATATTCAAAAACCTGATGAAAGCATGAGTTGCTGTTACTCTTTTTCGTGTTTGCCATGGGAAAACAGCAATAATTCATACTGTCCTTCCTTAGAAAAGCTGAACTATTGTTGAATACTCTTTCCAAATCCTTTGAATTCTAATTTACTGGGAGGGTCAAATAGTAAGAGCTAAATATCTGAGGCAACAATGTAAATGTTTTGTTGAGGCAGAAGACCAGAAATGATCAAGTTACAATCTCAAGCTTCTCTGTTAGTCAAGAAAAACATTCACTGCACGCTCCATGAAATCTCACACTAAAGCATAAAATTAGTATCTGCTAGTGTGCATCACCATCACGAATTAATCTTGGAGCATCTTTGTGAAACAAATATTACTGAACACAAAGGCAAAGACAAAATTCAGCTAGTTTGAGACCTGTTTCCAGTTCAGGAGTGATTTTTCTCAGTACAGGAGCTAACAGGTATTACTCTGAAGCGTCAGCAGTTTGCTGCTAAGGATTTTGGTTACATTTGTGAATCCTCAGAACTTCTGAGCGTTCAGAGGCATCTCAAGCCAGGCAAGCAAAAATAAAGAACACAGAAGTAATAACTTGCCTGTGGGAAGTTTGTTTATATTTCCTCACTGTAACTATGCAGCTATGTGTTCTGTCCTGCCCTATTCACAAGACATCTTCTAAAAACTTTTGTAAGAAAAACTAGAAGTTCTTTAACACAGCTTAGAACAGCTAAAGTCCATGCAGTGAAGGACAGAGAAAAAAAGTAGACAATTATTTCACTACTCACTCTTGTAATGTGTTGCGAGAGAGCTGGAATCACTTACGCTGAACTGACACGACTGACGCAATGTTCACTTTATTAGGGACCAAATCACACTTTTATACTGTTAGCTCATTAGCAGAAGGCAAACATGTCCAATTCTGATTTGCCACACAAGTTCTGCAAGACGGTGTCCATCCTAGCCAGAAGCATACTAATTGGTTGGTACAATTAAGCACAAACCCATTCATTAATATTCATGACAAGTTGTTATCCCAAGCCAGATGTTTCCCTTATCTCTGACTCGCTGTAGGAGGAAGCTACTTGCTATGGGAAACCAGAGGCCTCAGGCCAGGCTGTTCTGCTCTACCTGTGAGATCCAAGGTCGGCTGCCTTCTAGTACATCCCAACAGTAATGCACATGTTCAGATGGATTAAACTCCTCAAAAGCTCCTATAAAAATCTCTGAACTCCTATCAATTTTATTGGCAATTTAGACACCTGCTTAAATACATGTTCCATAATTACCTTTGTGCATCTGGTCTAAACAGTCTGTTTTCAGTAACTCTTAAAAAAAAAAAAAACAAACAAACAAAAAAAAAGCATTAGCATTAGCATAAACATAATGTAGAAATCCTTCTGAATGTTCATTGGTTGTCGCTACCTACCATGGAAATGACATCTTTATACCGTGCAAAAATGGAGTGTGTCCCCTGCTGGGGCAAAACAGGTCCAGACCTGTTTGCAACACTAGGGCCCTGTTTGACTGGCCAGGTTTCAAATTTCTCTCCTGCCAATGGTCTGTTTTCAAGGGGTCTGCTCTGGGAGGCCTTACTTACTTAGAATCATAGAATGGGTCAGGGTTGGAAGGGACCACAAGGATCATCTAGTTCCAGCCCCCCTGCCATGATCATCTAGTTCAACTGCCGGATTACTTCAAGGCTGACCAGAAGTTATTAAGCATGTTATTAAGGGTATTGTCCAAATGCCTTGAACACTGACAAGCATGGTACACCGGTCACCCTCTCAGTGAAGAAATGCTTCTAAAACCTTCTCTGGCACAGCTCTGAATCACTTTCTTGTGTCCTATCACTATGTACCAGGGAAAAGAGATTCACAACATCCCTCTCCCTTTTGCTTCCTCAGGAAGCTGTAGGGAAAAATAAGGTCATCCCTCAGCCTCTTTTTCTCCAAAAGAGAAACAAACAAGTCCAAAGTCCTCAGCTGCTCCCCATAGGAGATGCCTTCCAAGACTTGCACTAGCTTTTCTGCCTGTCTCTGGACTTCATATACTTCTTAAATCGTGGGGCCCAGACTTGCACACAGTACTGCAGGTGAGGTCACACCAGTGCTGACTGGGATAACTGCCTCTTCTGAGCAGCTGGTTATGCTGTCTTTGATTCACCCCAGAATGCAGTTTGCCCTCTTGGCTGCCAGGGCCACTGCTGAGCCTGCTGTCCACCACAACTCCCCTTTCTGCTCTTCAGCCACTCTTCACCTAAATTATACTTGTACTTGGTATTACTGTGTCCCAAGTGCGGAATTTGGCATTTGTCCTTGGTGGATTTTTGTTTGTCTGCTTTAAAGGAATACAGTCCTAGCAATGACCATTGACAGTTTCATTAGATTGTGGCACAGGGAAGCGTCCATGTAGGTTTTGAAGATCTCTAGAGACTCCATAACCTCTCTGAGCAGCCTGTTCCAGTGCTCTGGAACCCTCACAGTAAAACATTTTTTTTTCTCATGTTGAGATAGAATTTCCCGTGATCCATTGCCCCTCGTCGTATCACTGGGTATCACTGAAAAGAGATTGGCTAATTTCTATGTCTAAAAATGCCTGAGAGACTCCAGAGTAGAGTGAAAATAACTATCACAAGATCTCTTTAGAAAGACATTCTTAATGTCTATTTCATTTAAGAACACAATAAGAATTTAATGAAGAGTCTTGTATTTTTGCTTGCCTTACACCTACATTGGTTTACTTTGCTATGCCCTGAAAAACTAGATTTGTTCCATGAGCCTCCAAGGAACAACCAGAATTCCCTAGGGTCCACACAGAGAGAAGGACCAAAGTGGGCTTTTCTAGTAGGGTGGTGGTGGGTAGCCCTGTGAGATGGAACAACCCACTCAGGTGGCCTCTAATAAGCCTATGACATAATTTCCTACTTCCCATTAATCTGATAATAGCATAACTTGAGTCATTGGAAAATTCTATGCCTATATCTGCACCTGATGTTCAAAAGTGTGCAACACCTAATACAGACAAGACCCATCTATAGCTCATGATCTCTTCTTGGGACTGCTAGAGTTTTCCTCTACTACATCTCAGGACTACCAGTTTTTCTTCAAGCCAAAGTTCCTCACCCAAGTAACAGGAAGTGAGGCTCTGCTCCCACAAGTTATCAGAGTAGTCATGGCTAGGATACAAGGTTGTGCATTTCCTCATGATTCTGGTTTCACAGCACTTATGGAACAGGAACAATATTTCTGCTTTTATTCTGAATTATTTGTATTCTTACTAGAGTAGCTATGCAGCACAAATCTTTGACACAGAAAAGCTATGAAAGATACTGGCAAAGGTCAAGAAGGATGGAAAACATGGTTTATGTTGCATTCATGTGCATTTGTCCCTGCCCATGGCGGGGGCATTGGAACTAGATGATCCTTGTGGTCCCTTCCAACCCTCACTGATTCTATGATTAAAATTGAAAAGGTGAAATTGGACAAAATATTTGGGTTGTGTAAAAATACATCTTATTAAGTAAGTCTGTTTGTTACATTTCTATCAGCTTGAAACAAGATATTCCAACATAAAGAGATTTTTGTAATACTACTCTGAAGTACATGTAGCTGCTCTCTGTGGCCTTGTTAGAAGTCGGTCTGAGCTGTGACCAGACACAAAAGAAGGAAGTTTATGAAAGGAACAAGCAGTAACTCAGCCATCAATGTGCAAAGCATGGTACAAACAGGAAGAAATAATTGAATGCCTTATATTCAGCAATTTGCTGCCATAAAGGCAAACAAGCCAACATTCATACATTACTCTGGCAAACCTAGTCCAATATAGGAAAATAGGATCTGATTTTTCAGCAATGGGTACTCATTTCCAGAAGGTTTTACCATAGAATGGTTTGGCTTGGAGGGGACCTTCAAAAGTCATCCAGTGTAGCCCAGCTTCAGTGAGCAGGGACATCTTGCACTTGACTGGGTTGCTGAAAACCCTATCCAAATTGACCTTCAATGCTTTCAGAAATGGGCTGCAAACATTTCTCTGGGCAACCTATGACGGTGTTTCACCACCCTCACTGTAAAAGAAAAAACTCTTCCTTACGTTAGACTAAATCTACCCTCTTTTAGTTTAAAACCACCACTCTTTATCCTATTGCAAAGGTCCTGCTAAAAAGACTGTCCTTGCCTTTCTTACAGGTCCCCTTTAAACACTGAAAGACCTTAATAAGACATCCCTGGAGTCTTCTCTTTTCCAGGCTGAACAACTCCATAGCACATCACTAGCCACTTCTGATACTGAGTTATATTTTTTATAGCTTTTCCTAGGGTTAATCAACTTATCTCTATTTAAAATCTGATTCCTTTAATCCCTTTGCATCCTAATTGGACTCAAGGTCATGAATTTCATTACTTCCTTTTCCTTTTAACCAAGCAACTTATTGTCAGTTACTGTGTTCCACTGAGAAAACTGCATAGGTACTTCTCTCAGATGTCAAGGCCACATAAAAAGCTAACAATTTGCTTTGGATGATTGCCTTTCCCTAAAAACATGCTTCTCTAAAAATGTAGTGACAAAATTGTTTAAATGCTAGACCCATATTCTCCCACTACTTGCTTCAGCATGTTGGCTACCTAATTTAGGGTGAGGGAGAGGAAAGCCACTGCAGAATGATTTATCTTAAGGGATTCATCCATATTTTTGACTTGCCCACTCTTTTTGACAGCTGAACATCTTTCTTTATATTTTAGTTAAATATTTGGTTAGGTAACTCTAGCTTACTATAAAGGGAACTGTACTGAGAAAATAAGCTGTGTTTTCTCTTCAGCAGTAACACCTGACAATTACTCTACAATTAAATCACATTACTTGCCAGAAATAATGTAATGCCATGCATGCCTCAAGCATAAGACTTCACAGATGTTGTAATTTTTTATTATTGCCATTCCAAATTCTGTGTCAGAAGTGAGAATAGCTTAAAACACATGCTTTTGTTACTGAAAGAAGGTTACAGGCACTTGGCTTGTGACCAAAGAGGAAGAGGTACCACAAACCAGCTTGAACCCTTCACACAGTAATATGCAGAAGTTACAGGTAGTGTTTGATTCCTCTTGTAATGTCCTGCTGGCACAACCTGTGGCTGACAACTGCTTCCGTCTTTCCAGCCAATACCATTGCAGCCCCCAGCTGGTACACAGATGCCACACCCTCTTTTCCTTATTTCACCATACACTGTTTTTCTTTTTAAAAACAATAAATTCTTCCTCTTCTCTCTCACTGTTCCCTAGGAATATCGAGTTCTGTTTATAAGCTGTCATACGTCTGTCAATTCCAACTGTTGTTGTAGTGGAGCTCCCTGGATATCCAGATCTGGCTGCATATAAATAAATCTAAGTCTCTGAGTGCAAAATACGCAGACCTTATCTTTTAATATTCTAAATGTAATCCTCTGACAGATTTTAAAGTTTTCGTTCTACACTGGGAACTCTATCAAGTTTAAAGAAAGGGTAAAAATGCTAGGAGAACAGTGAAGTAACAGGCTAGAATAAAATTGTATTTTCAGTTTTATTTAGGGTTTTAAATGTCTATATAGGATAGCCAAAGGAGGTACCTTTTACTCATCTTTTTAAAAAACATATAAAATAAGACAAAAATCACTTATCTTTGCTGTAAGGTTTGTTAAAGAATGGCAAGAGTTAATATAACAATACTAAGCATTCAATTTATGGATTAAGGCTTTTTTTCCCAAACTTTTCCAAAGTACCACCAACATAACCTCTTTTAAGTTTCTTCCATTACTGTATCTTTTACCTTATGTTTTCAAAAGACTGACATGAATGGTGTAATTTACGCATCTTGACATACCTATTTTTATAATAATTCATAATATGTTATTGCACTGACAAGTATGAATTTATATCAATGATTTAAACGTATAGGAAGTAGTGTGACCACTTCGGTAAATCACAGAATCATAAAATGATAGAATGGTTTGGGTTGGAAGGAACCTTTGGAGGTCACCTAGTGCAACCATGTTGCTGACAGGGACATCCCACACTAGATTAGATTGCTTAATTCAACCTTCTCTGGGAAAATTTACAGGGATGAGGCATCTACAACTTCTCTAAGCAAACAATTTCAGTATCTTACCACCCTCACAGTGAAGAATTTCTTCCTTCTGACAAATCTAAATCTAACCCCTTTCCATTTAAAACCATTACTACTTTTCCTGTCACTACAGATCTTGGTCAAAATTCAGTCTCTTTTTTTATCAGCCTCTTTTAAATACTGAAAAGATGCAACATACTTACCCTTGTGCTTTCTTTTCTCCAGGCTCACACTTTCTAAACAGTTCTTCATAAGAGGGATGTTCCAGCTCTCTGACTCACTCCAACTGGTCCAAGTCTTTCTTGTATAAGGAACTCCAGAGCTGAACTCAGGAATCCAGGTGGGGTCTCACCTGTCTTGACCTGATGGCCACACTGCTTTTTATGCAGCCCAACATACAGCTGGCTTGCTGTGCTGCAAGTGCACATTGCTAGCCCAGTGAAGCTAAATTTAAGTCCTGTCACAAAAGATACATGCCCTGGCTTGCCCAGGCATGACTCCATGGTTCCCTTCCCTCTGCAGAGGTGGGGGAAGCAGAGTGCAGGGAAAAGACAAAAGGCTTGGGGACACCCACTTTGAAGGCCCAAGATTTGCCGAGACTTGTTTTCCCAAATAAGGGAAAGCAAGCTCCTGACTATGGTCAGGTCTGGCAAAGTGCCATTCTGATTGGTGAATCTATGTGGTCAATGAGCCATTTCATCCGGACAAACAATAAATAGGCTTTTGCTACATGGCGCCTTATTTCTCTGTGGCCTGCTCTGCCCTGCCACACTGTTCTCTGCTTTGCCTGCAACTACCTTCAAGACACTGACAAAATTCCCTTCAAGTTTTGGGTACCATCTGATACTACTTTGTGAGTAAATATTCAAAACCTGTCTCTAAAAAATTCTGTAACTGAATTCCGTTGTGCCTTTATGCCTTAGTAGCAGAAAGGAGCCTCTTAAGTGCCCTGATGGGCAAGAGGTATAATTGAAACTAAGAACCTCTTTCCAGTTTTAAGTTTAATGTTTGTATTTGCTAGTTATTTTCTTAGTGTCCTAGTTTGCCTGTTCCATGTGTGTATAAGTATCCAAACCCTGTGTTTTGAACATTGTAAATAAGTTTTCTGGTGAGATTTAATGTTAATAAACAATTTTCATAGTTATTAACAATCTTCGCCTGGATACCAAAATTAATATTATTAATTTTGCATAATTCACAACAAGTCCATAGTGATATTTTTATACCACCAGTATTTTAGTATCATATATCTCAAGCACAATAAATGAAAATACACAGACTATCTTTAAAGTATCACATTATTGTTTTCAAGTCCAATAAATAAAACGATTCATCCCAAATCTGTATGTCTTACTCCTTGTAACTCTTACTGATATTCTGAAGAACAATATATGAATGCTACTGACAAAATAAAAATAAAGATCACCAAATTGTTGTTACTGGCTACCTCCTACAATAAAAGAATAAGAAAACATCACATGAGGTGTAATAACTGTTTACATAGCTACAAAGTCCCTTTGCTAAGGATTGCTAAACGGTAAGTTACCACCTGCTTGAGCCAAAACCATGTCTTTTTCTTTTGCTCCAAATAATGTCCAGGCACTGCAAAAAGTCATGTGAAGAATTTAAACACTCAACTCCCACTTAAAAGTGAGCTACTTGCTACTTATAAAACTATAGATAGTATAATGAGATTTTGTAGAATGGTGGAGGAAACATTTTTCCAACAATATGACTTAAAAGTTGATGCAGTAAATTAAAGTGAATCCTATCCTTTTTCTACCAGGAATCAAAGCAAAATTTCACAAAAAATGTCAAATTCTTTTTCTTTACAGTGAACATAAATACATTTCCTAAGGCCATTTATTTACCAAAGAGACTAGATATAGTGCCTGTACAGCATTTTAATTTTTCTGTTTCAATGGTAAAGGTATTGAGAGGTGATTTACCAAAACGTTTTAAAGCAGCACATATTATGACAGCTGAAATATTTATTTTGTTCTTTTTTTAATTTCTAACTTGAAATAAATCACTTTTTTTTTTTTTCAGACAGAATTTTCTTCCACTTGAAACTACTAGAAGACAGATCACCTATGGAAAGATTATGTATGAATTTGTGGTACAGGTTTTGGGTATTTTTATTTTTTCCCCAAATCTTTGCTTCCTCTGTATCTGAAATACCTGTTTCCCAGAATAGTATGAAAATATTAGCCAACATGAAACATGACAGCCTTTTTGTAGGAGGAAAAAAAAAACAAAAGTTTGTAATCGTGAAGTACTGGTGAACTATTAGGCACAGTTTACACCTTAAGTAAATGGACAACATTCTATTACAAAAGGTATAGGGTGCTCAGTATCTCCAGTTTTAGTTGCAGAATACTTTTTTTGATTACTTCTCTGTACTGACCCTAAAGTATATTTTCAAATGTCAAACTTGTACCTCACTTCCTAGTATGTTCAAAACCATGCAAAGTACTCACCTTCTGACTTAACTACTGTTCCACAATAGGGGATGTGTACTTGAAGGTTGCAAGACAAGCATCACCACGAATTTCCAAGGAGAGTAAAGGAGGGAGGCGCAGAATGCACTTGTTTCTGACTGTGCCTTTGGATGTTAGTTTGGAAGTCACATACATACAGTTAAAGGAAGCAGAAAAAGTCTTGAACAGGGTGTCCCCGGCTTCAGGTCAAACCAAAGCACAAACGCAGAACACATGCTTTTGAACTGAGCAGTGGTTTATCCCAGAGCGTGTGAAAATCACACAGATTTGCAAACTGAGGCTATATTATGTGATCGAAATTAAAGTCCAAGGTAGATGAGTTTTGAACCATGTTAGACTCCACGACGAGTCACTCCTTCAAACCCTAGGGTTTCTGAGCCAGTGTGCAGCTCCTATGCCGTGATTCTACGGCCAGGACCCCTTCGGGCTTCTCGCCAACTCAACCAGCCTCGCAGCGAGCATAAACTACGGTGCCCGGAGCAAAAGTTGGCTTGCGGTTTTAGCCCTTTTAAAGATAGCTGTGAACACACAAGCCACTGGCACCCTTTCGCAGACCCTGCCAAGAACTCCCCGGCAGCACAACCCTTCTCCGGGTCCCGACCAGGGCGTGCGCAGCCCACACAAATCCCCAGCGGCGAAGCCCGCCAGGGCTCAGAGCCGGGGTTTTAAGGAGAGTTTCTGTTACCGATCAGAAACTCCCTAAAGCCGTCAGAGGTGCTCCCACAAGTGACAGCAGAATGGACCACTCTAGCCAGCCCCCTCGCCCTCCACCGGCTGGAGCACCCCACCTGACCGGTGGGCCCGTTAGCCGTTGGCGGCCGTTAGCCGCGGGCGGGGCGGGGGCAGCCCCGCACAGGGAGCGCTGGGGAGAAACGAAAGCGAAGGGAACGCTGTGGGCGGTGGGAGCTTCTTGGGGCCGGTGGAAGTGGTGGAGCCGCTGCCTGGGTGGGGGAAGCCGCGTGTGGGACGGGCGGGAATCAGCCGGTTAGGCTGTTGTGGGAAGGGGTGTGTGAAAGTCCCTCAAGTTCTCGGGCGCGCCCGTGACTTCAGGGCACCCTCAGCAGAGCCTGGCTGGGCTTTCCTGTCCCAGCCGCTTATGCCCCGGCTACAGCAGTCGCCGGCGATGCTGTGCTGCATGCCTGGCGTGGCTTTCATCCCCGCTCTGCTCGTCAGCTGGTCCTCGGCCGCCTTCATCATCTCCTATGTGATCGCCGTGCTGGCGGGGCACGTCGAGCCCCTCGTCCCCTACATCAGGTGAGGCGGGGGCGGCGGCGGCACGCGGTGGGGACGTCCGGGTTAGGTTGGGGGATCTGAAGAGTAGCCTCAGCGCCGGCTTCTCGCCTTCCCCCCGCGGCGTGTGGCGCTGGCCTGCCAGCGGGTTTGTCTGAACTGAGGGGAAAGAGATGCGGCGGTGGCAGTCTCCCTGTGAGAGGACGCAGAGCAGGGACCTGCTGTGCGCTCCTCGCCACTCGTCAGACCTCTGGCACCCAGGTCTCTCTGAGAGCTACAGGCCTGATCCTAGCAAAACTTTGGGGATAAGCGGTAGAAATGTAGTTTTGGTTGTTTAACGGCAGAACTGGGCCAAAGTGCTCCAGATGGTAACAGGACTCAAAGCCCTACAATAGCGTTTGTAGGACACACACCCCACAAACATGATTTTTAAAAACAAATTAAGCATAGGAGAAACGAGTGTAAAAGGCTCCTGAGAGATGACTGCCACCTCTTTCCTATAACCATAGTCACTTAAGCACAATTCTGTGTCAGTCATTTTTTTGGTGCATTGCTTCTGTTAATTAAATCTGAGCTGTGAAGTTACAGAGTATTTAGGACTAAATGGGTTAAAGGTAAGCCAGAAGTCAATGAGTGATCTCTGATATATAAAAGATCGAAAAAAAGGCTAAAATACATCTTTTGAGGTACAACTAGGCCTAATTCCCTGAAAGACTTTATGGAATATTATTATTTGATAAGGTTGTTAACCTCATTTGTGCATACACGTTAATTTGAGTGAAAAATGGTATTTGTCTTCATAAGCAAGTGAGACCACACCACAACTCACAAGAAAGTCGAAATTGATTCAAACTGAGCCAAAGAAAGTTGGGCTTCATGCTTACGTGTTAAAGATTATATGCTCAGTTCTGGAATGTGCTTGTATATGTGCAAATACCCTGCTGCCTTAACAGTTGTGGTTATACTTGTACTGTTCTTTGCTTACCTACGTGGTTTTACTGACAAAAACACTTGTAACTAATGCAGTATGTCTGTTATTAACCAAGAAGAATAAAGCATTTGTTGTAGCTATGTCCACGCTCAGTACATTGCTTGTAAGCAGAAGATTTTTTACAAACTGGTTCTTAGAGTGAATAAAATATGAGATAATGGAGCTTTTTATCTTGACGTGTAATTGTGTTTTCAGCTTGTATGATTGTTTCTGACAGCCCAGGTAGCTCATCTGTGTCATTCTTTTTAGAGAGGTAGACCATACCTGCAAGTCACATACCTGCAAGTAACGTGGATGAATTGTATTACACCTGGCACCATTTTACCAGTCTAACTGAACATCTCACTGACTATGGATTTGCAATAAATTGTCCACATACCCTAAAAAAATCTAAAACATACAAGGATGTGTCAGTGATTAAAAAGTAACAAGAAACATACATTTCAGGCCCTCTACATTTGCTAGTAAAGATTTTAAAAGACACACGTGTTTATTTTACATCTGTTTAACACAGAATTTGCACTAAGGATATACATTGACTGTTAGTGAACAACCTGCAGTTATTCTGAAGGTATATGATCTGAGCATTCTAGAAGATGCACTTAGGAGTAATAAGATGATTCCTTCTAAATATTCAGGCCAATCACCATACCATATTTCATATTATTCTTTTGCAAGCAGTTGTTTTAGCCTAAGCAGCTCAATCATGGGATTAAGAACGTGATTTAGTGAAACTTGGAGAGATAAAAAAAGAGGAAGAATGTTGCAACATTTCAGTTGTGCAATATCTTAAAATGAACTATAACAATTAAATGGAGCTTGTATGTGGAAATTCCAGTTACATGAAGGAGAACAATATTGACAAATTTTAATTCAATATTTCTGTAATTCCTATTTACATTCTTCAAGTACACATGTATGTCTTGCTGTAACTTGTTAATTTTGTTTCTCATGTAACAGCTGCCACAGTGAAAGGAAGACTACATATAAATTTGTGGTTGAAACTGTTCTAACGTGTCATCAAGTAAACTGTACAAATACATTTCTGGGTAGATAAAAATGATTTTGTGCTTTTTAGTGGCAGGGATCTAGAAGAGGGTTAGGTTGTGCCCCAGTTAGTTCTTTTGCTCATACTATTCAAAGTCCAGTCTAATTTGGATGTGCCAGGTTGGCTGTTCAGTGGTTTGAATACTCAGTGAATGAGTGAATGAGTAAGGAAATACCCTTAATGTATTTGCTGTCAGGTAGTACCTCTGGATCAATCACAGTCCCTGTTGGCAGAATATAATGTTCCTACTCTAAAAATTTGGGGCTTCAATTTGAAGTGGAATAGTTTATGATGGCTGTGAAGAAAATTCAATTATGATGAGTCTTTTGGCCCTGAAATATTTATTCCCTGTCTGATTTACCTACTTGTCTTTCTACTCTTCAGAAGACTGTTTTTTGTATTCTGCTTCATGAGACAATGACACAAATGCCATCATTTTCATACATGGTTCCCTTGATTTTCACTTGTGATTGTCCTCACCTACGCATCATTGCAAATAAGTGAGCACGTTTCTGTTTCATGTGCACCATTTGCCTTTTTTATTTTTCATTAAAAGAAAGCAACTGTCACAAAGACCTTATGTTCTAAAGCAGTAAACCAGTAACGAAATAAAAAGTGTACCCAAGTATTTATTTAGCTTCAGCGATATTTTGGTAGAAAATACGACATTAAAAAGATTGTGTCCTTAAAAGTCCAATGCAGTACCTTGTAAATACACTGTAGATAGGATAAAGTATTCTTGGTATGAAATTCTTGAAGGCATACAGCTAAAGTTGCTGAGTTTAAAAATCAGCCTTAACAAAATTCATCTACAAAGCTTTTGCTTGAGGAAAGATTTAAGTGAAAAATTGAAGGAGTTCAGTGCAATTTCAGGTTATTTGGATTGCTCTTAGGATGTGAAGTGTTCCAAGAACTTCAAATGGCTTTCTTTGCATGTGCCGATTCCATTTTCTTCTCACCTGAAGTCCTTCAAAAGCTTTGAAGTGATCACAGTCCTGTACTTCGCATAGAGCAGTTTCTGGTTTGTAAAAGTCCTTCAAGACTGTCACAAGTAGTGCACTTTTAAAATGGAGTCCATTGTTGTACTATTGAAAACATTCCAGAAAGATGAGGAAAAGATGTGTAGCTGAAGGTTAAAAAGTGGGCTGAGCGAAGCATGGATTAATTTGATTTTCAGAAGTGTCAAATGAGCAAATGAGAGTTACCATACAATTTTCATCAATTTCACTATCGAAGAGAAGTGAGATTAATGCAGAGTACAAGCACAAGCAAGTCTTCACATGAAAAGTATTACAAGAAACTACAGATGAACAGAGACTCTTCATGTCTGAGAAGTTGTAATAACTTGTCTAAAAGCTTGGTCCAAGCTTCTGTTCAACAATTTGGAGCCAATCTAGTAAAAAAACACACAAGATTTTTTTGTATTTTTTGTGTCAGCTTTACAGAGAAAAGGATTCTCCTTTCACCCTAAGCTTCCACCCATTCTTGATAAATCATCTTAGCAAATGATTTAATGAATGATTTTGTAACATTAAAGAGTTTAGAGGGCAAATATTAATTTATAAAAAAAATAAATCTTTTGAGTATTGTGCGTAGTTATGGGCTCCCCAGTTCAAGAGAGGCAGAGAACTACTGGAGGTAGTCCAGTGGAGGGTTACAAAGATGACTGGGTGACTGGAGCATCTCTCTTACAAGGAGAGGCTGAGAGACCTGGGGCTGTTTAGACTGGAGAAGACCAAAAGGGGATCTTATCAATGCTTATCAATATCCAAAGGATGAGTGCCAAGTGGATGCAGTTGAACTCTTGTCAGTGATGCCTAGTAATAGGATGAGGGATGATGAGCACAAATTAGAACACAAGAAATTCCAGCTAAACCTAAAGAAAATCTTCTTTGAGGGTGATGATGGAGCACTGGAACAGACTGTGCAGGTTGTGGAGTCTGTTTCTTTGGAGGTATTAAAAACCTGCCTAGACATGTTCCTGTGCAACTTGCTGTAGGCAAGACCACTTTATCAGGATGATTTGACTATATGGTTTCCAGAAGTCCCTTACAATCCCTACAGTTCTGTGATACAGTCATACTTTTCTGTCTTGAACTTAAGAAAATTTTCCCAAATCTTTCTCTTTTGGATGCAAAGAGCACAGGCATTCATGTTGAGGGCCTTTAATTTTGGCTGCACTCAGTGGTAGGTTCAGAAGCTTAGCACTGAAAATCAACCTATCCTCACTGTTGAAATGAAGAGTATTCATCTTGAATTATATTTTAAAAAATCTCTAGCTAGTACCTACTTGTCTTACACACCTAAGAGAAAGTTTTGTTCTCACAACTTTTGCTTAGTTTCCACTGAAAGTTGACATTAGCTAAACTCATTACATGTTTTCTTTTCTGACAGTAGAGTTCCTTGGGTGCCAACTGTTTACATACAGTCATGCCTCTTATTACTACTATGTTACTGAAAACTCAGCTCACACCCAAATCATATGAAGATTTATGAGGTACATGGTTTCATTTGGGTCAACCAGCAGAATCTGATTACATAGATATCAACTGGACTTGTACATTGGACAAAAAATTAGTCTAAACTGGTGATGGCATCACAGAATTCTTCTTTCAGAACACTCAACTTGTATAAAACGGTTCTGCTTGAGGGAACTTGAACCCATAGAAGCATCTCCTTCCTATGCCACGTATGTAGGAAAAGGAGGGAAGAGAATTCTATGATGATGGCATTCCGTTTTCTATAGAACATATATTTTATACATATGTGACATTTTTCATACATATATATATATGCATCTATCTATGTGCATACTTCTGTAAGTATTCTCGCACTTACACATTGTCTGTCTGTCCCAGTAAACTTCTGATTATCCCATATAAGGGCGAATTGCTTCAGCTTAAGAGACTTAAAACACCTTGGTGCGAAAGCACTGTTAATGTATGTACAGCTTATCTACCTTAGCAAATTAAACAGTTCCTAGGAATGTACCCAAGCATTGTAACACAATTGCTGTCTTGGGATGAAGTCCTTTGAAACAAGCCAGGAAATGAAGGCAAATTCTCCAGTATCTTATGATACTGAATGCCACTGGATATGTTTCACTCTTATCTCAGTGTTAATTTAGCAGACAAAAGAAATATAATTTATAAGATGCAGTTTTTGTAATAATTTATGTTATTCATGGGCAAAGTATTGTTCTGTTTAATCATTGCATATTGTGTACAGAAAAGAGAGAAATGCAGTTCAAATACTATGCTCTATGGAGCTTACTACAGAGCTTAAGCGTGCAGCAAACATTCCAAATTATATGTGTAAATTTTTTACACACATAGCAGCAGTCCACACAAGTTACATTTAAGGTTTCATGTGTACATCTCATTTGTGTTTCACAGATCTCAGTTAACATAATTTCTTTCTCTTCCTGCTTTAGTGACACTGGAACTAAACCTCCAGAGAGTGGTGTCTTTGGTTTTATGATTAATATTTCAGCGCTTTTAGGTATGTATAAGGTACAAAAAAGACAAAAAGTAGCAAAAACTGTTTGCTTATACTGCAATCCATGCAATATTCTGCAGAAAAGATACTCTGTAGTCAAATGATAGTATCAAATAGATGGAAGTAGTATCTAGAGAGTCAGATCTTTAGTTAGTAATTGCAGCTTTAAAGGCATTTCTGATATTTAAAAGCATTTCATCAGTGCAAAGTGGTCAGTGTAGATGGAAATTAAAAGTGGAAGGAAGATGGCATAGTTACTTTGCAAAAACTGTATCTTTAATGTAAAGAGACGTTAGGTTCTGGGATGAAGCAACGGAGGGCAGGATAGTGTTAAAGTAACACTAGGTTTCCTCTGCAAAATGTCTACTTACCTTAGGAAGTTTTGCATTTTCTATTAACTTCTGTGGGATGGAGGATCAAGAATTGTGTACCTCTATGTACATGTAGTCCATGATGGCTTTCATGCAAAGTAAAAATCACTTTTTAACCTTTTCTAAGAAACTCATTCAGTCATAGTATCTCGGTGTGTACAAAGTTATTGATTTATTTATCCAGCTGTAGATAGACTGAAAGTATGTCCTGTGTTACTGAGCTGTGATATCCAGTCTACATCTTACTATATCCTGATGAACTGTGATTCAGTAGAGGTGCTTGTCAAGAGTAAACTGCACATTGGAGTCATGTAGGCTGGAATAAAATTGTGTAGTTGTTTGGGGGCTCTGTTGTACTAAAGAGCAGCCTGAACTGGCACAAAAGCTTTAAAAATAGTTTCTGGATACATTGCTAGTTATATTTTTTGTGTGGCTACACTCTTAATAAAAACAAGTGTTAATTTTTAAAGGCATCCATTCTAAGGAGATGTAGTTCTGGTGCAAGAATGCTTAACAGCAGAAAAAGTTCTCCCACTTCCAGCTTATGGTCTCATCTGCCTGAAACATGTTTTTAATGTGGAATGTCAATGCCTCTGTGCCTAAAATGTATAGAAGAATTTGACCTAAATTAGTATTTTTCTTGATGTGCAGTTATTTCTAGGTAGCACTACTGTGCATTGTTAAGACTAAGATAAGAGTAATATCTGAAAATAATACATCAAAAATTCACTACCTTTGTTCTTCATCCAAGTAGAGTTAAAAGCAGCATTACTTACTGTCTTATGCTTATAATTTTATTCTGTATGCTAATGTATTACAGGGGAAGTTGTTAAAATGTAGGCAATACATGACCATTGAACAAAATGTGTATTTTTTGTGTTTCAGCTGTAATTACAATGTGCATCAGATATTTATTAATAGAGAAGCAAAATGAGTCAACACATTTTATTAGGTCTTCATGCAACATGCTTTCGTTATGTATTGGATTGGTGGGCTGTGTTGGAATGGGCATAGTTGCAACTTTTCAGGTATGACCATAAATTCCATATAGTAAATGAAGCTGAAGTTGTTCTGACACTTAAAAAAATCAAGTAGATAAGAGCAGTTAGCTTAAATAGTGTGAATATTTGGCAAATGTATTAAGAATGTCTTGGTTGCTCCTGCCTCTTTTCAGTAGCAAGGAAGACAGATTTGCTTTTTCCCTATGTACTACATTTTTCACTTACACAGTTTCATGAGTAAGGGGTTTTAGTGTTTTTTTGCGTGTTTTTTTTTTTTTCCCTGCATGTGTGCTTGTTTTCTATCACATCTGTGCTAGAAAGTAATGGGGAGTCTTTTGCTGTAAAATTTTTACTGGCAGGTAATGACCATGAATAAGGTGGTTCTCTGTTTTAAACAGCACAGTGCTTGAAATACAGAAATCAAAGACAATGGAGGGATAGCTTTAGAAAGATAATTGGATATGGGGGAAAAAAAAAATCCCATAGGCTTTGATGAATAAAGTAAAGTGAAACTCCAGGTCTTATCAGATCTGATTTTGCCCATTACAAATTACACATGATTAAAGAGAGATCTTGCTGTCTTTGACTACAAAGTTTAGGAGGCTTAACATAGGAGTTAACGTAGTTTCCCAGGTTTTAATAGTGGTTGAGTGTGATGGGCTTTTTAGGGAAGTGTTAGAGTTTGATAGGAACAGTTGTGAGAGCTATATTAGAAAAGCTCTGTATGTTGTGCATGGGGCTAAATGCAAAAACCAACACAGTTGCACTTGCTTAATACTTTCCATACAAAATCTTGTCATTCTTATATGGAATGCAAGAAGAGTGGGACAGAGGAGAAGAAACACAAGTATAGATAAGATGCCACTTAAATACCTGTGTGAAGACTGTATTTTAAAATCTCACAACTTAATACATCATGGAGAGCTAGAAGGGAAGGAGTAGAAAGAAAAGTAGGGGGGGTAAGAGTGAGCAGGTCAACATAGTCACCATTACAAGCCAAAGAAAACAGTGGCCTCCAGACAGGAAAAATATTAAAATATGTAATAAAAGGATATATATGTGTTTTCATGAATCACTGGAAGAGAAGTGTAGTAGATGAGATTACAGCTCATGTTTTGTTATGCTCTGGGGACAGGAAGGGCCTTTACAGATAACTTGCCTGTCTGATGCTGAATTCCACGGGGACACAACCTCATATTTGTAATGTTTCAAATCATATAGAATACAGTAATTTCTCTGGAATCTTGGTCTGTTTTGTTACTGGGTATTCTACTTGTTTGTGTTTTAAAGGAGAGATTCTTCCATAGGTAGGGTATCACAAAAGTATAGGCCATACATAGTGACACTGGAATTTTATACACACTTCCATCTGTTGTGGAACTTGAATAAAAGTGGCTGATGATGTGGAGAATAGGGATGAATAATTGAAGAGACTAGTGTAAGACTTTCATATCAAGTGTTTATTTTGGATAACACTTTGTCTTTTTTTTTCAATATATTACTGATTTTCTCCTGACTTACTTCCTGGCCACTGGAGGGTGGGAGGTGAAGCTCTAGCAGTCATTACTCAAAACAGCTCCCATGAAACTTCACCATTAGAGTATGGACACACAAATGTAGATTACACTTTCAGTTCAAAAGGATTAAAATGTTTGGCCGGGGGAAGGGGAAAAGAAGGCCTTAGGAAAAACATAAGCCAGTTTCTGTTAGTGGAAATACTAATTGGTAATAAACAAACTGTTGAACACTTCTAAAGTTGAGCTACACTTCTGTGTGAACATGAGAAGGGACTTTGACCTGGTGGCTTTAGACATGGTTGGTTTGCCTCTCCTCTGTTTTATTTCATCTTCCCTATGTAGACTGTTGGGAGGAAGGACTGTTTCCCACTGCTTTTATACAGCCAGCATACTGTGGCTACCATCTTCACAGGACTCATTGATTCCTACCACTGTACAAATACTAGCAACTAACCACTATACTGTGCTGATTCTCCTTCCAGGAGCTGTCTGTTCCCAGTGTCCATGACATAGGAGCTTTGGTGGCATTTGGCTCAGGTGTTGTATACATTACACTTCAGTCTATAATCTCTTACAAGTCCTGTCCAAAATGGAACACCTACTTAATGTGTCACATAAGGATGGCCATATCTGTAATATCATGCATTGCTTTCATTCCCAGTATCCTTTGTGGTGTATCCTACGATTGTCCCTTTATGCATTCATGATTTTCCTTTTAAGTTAAATGATTGCTGATAAAGGATGAAAGTAGGGCTACAATCTTTGCTTAGGGTTCTCTGATATTTCTGATATAATAATGTATATAAGTGTATCAGGACCATAAAGATGAGGTTCAGGGTCTTCTAAAAAGCTGTATCTCTTCTTCCAGTGGTATATTTAAATATAATACTCCAATGTTCTTTATAGGATGATACTATAAAAAAGCTAGACCTACTTTACAACCTGCTTCATTTGAAAGAGCATACAGAGACAGGTCTGCAAACGGAGGGCACTGCTTCTAAAATGAACCTAACACATGTCCTTCAGGCCTAAGCAGATGCTTTTGACTGTGTTGGCTGGTGCTTGGCTTCATTCGATGCCTTCTCTCAAGACACACTCAACACACTAGCTTTTCCCACAGCCTGCTGAAATTGGAGTCATCCCATTCATTTGGATGGTCTTTAGGTGAACTGCCAGTGTTGAAAAGTGGTTGCAGAACATCATTACGTCAGCCAGCCAGCTTCAGCCTGTTTTTGGTTTCAGCAATTGTGAAAGGGCTTTTATAGAGGGCTCCAGTTTTGAGAGAAAGCTGTACAAGTATATCAATGCACCTATTGTGGACCCATGGAAACCAAGATGATTTCCCTTGCAGGACTCTGCTCCCCCAGTTCTTAATCATGGATATGATCTGGGTTTTGGAGTGTTTCCTCTGTGCTTTGGAGGAACCTGCAGAAACCTCTCTCCTTCCAGAAATGTGTTTTTATTGCTGCTGTCAGTTAGTTTTCAATTATGTATTTCATTCACTTGTTTTTTAAAGCTTCTGTATTCTGAGTGTTTGGGATCTCCTGTATTACAGAAGGGGAAGATGGAATCTTTCTTTTATAAGCAGACATTTTCACTATTACTAAACTTGTATAGTTTCCTTTACACTGTGTTTTTCCCAGTGATTGTTTTTGCATCAGAAGTTTCCATGACAAAAATTGATTGGACTCCAGGAGAAAAGGTAAATATCATTAGGTAGCAAACTTGTCCTGTATCATATTATTTGGGCTATGCTATTATGTTTATCTAAAATTGTGCAGCTTTACAAATGCTTTAGAGACTTTAAGTAGTACATTTTCTTTAATAGATTTGTGAAACCTCGCCAATTTGTGTAATGCTGGCTTCCATTTATTTCTTTGTTAGGAAACTCTCATCACTTGCATGAGAAAACTTGTCATAAGCGGGTCAATTTTCAGAGCATTAGACTTTCACTTTAACCAAGCATTTGAAACTTACCCACAGAACAAAAAAAGATATTCTGAAAGTAATTTGTTCTACTTCCCCTTATAGTCAGCATTTCTTGAAAATTCATGCATGAAACAGAAGTGGAACAATTTGATACTGGATTTTTTTTTTCCATAGCATAGGTTTTCTCAGATTTTTCACTATTCTTTATTAGCCTTTACTGTTGAGGTTAACATTGGCAGCCTGACCTGAAGTATACTAAAGTCAGGTATTTTAATTGATTTCAGTGTTCTCAGAATGAAGAGGCAAGTTTTCTTTTTTGATAGACTTTGCCATATGGAGTTATTAAAAAAACAGGTTAAGTAATGAATGGAGTGTATCCTGCTCAAAGAACTTAAAAAAGGCAAATTGTGTGAATTTACGTCAGTCCAAGAGCAGAGATAAATCTTCACAAGGTAATCCTAGTAATATTTACCTCTCAAGATGCAAGGAAGTGAAAATATTTTTTCTGATATAGATGGCATGTTAAGAAACACTTTCCATCTGTTTGAGTCATATTACATATGCTTTCTATGACAGTCTACTTACAAACAAAGGTCTCATCAGGAACTCTCATAGAGGAGTAGCCCTCTGTTTTAAAATGTGAGAATTTACTGTTAGGGATAGCACTACTGAACTCAATGTCTCTGAGTAAAAGTTCTGAGTATGGGCACTTGGGTATCCTTCACATTAAGAACTATTTTTTTTCAGGCACAAATTATATTCAGGCTATGTTTTGATCTTTGCTAAATGCAGTTTTCTTATACAATTTTTTATGTTATTGCTTAATGGAACTTACATCTCCTCGATAAATACATTAACCATTGTGAAAAAAAGAATTGGTTTTTGTACAACAGGGCGTTGGGATGATGAGAAATAAATGTCTATTTTTATAGCATTCCACAGTTACTTTATTTAGCTGTTTTATCTGAAAATTTGTGTCTCGTTCCATCAGGATTATACTTATCATTTTATGAGTGCAATCTGTGAATGGACAGTAGCCTTTGGTTTTATCTTCTTCTTTCTAACCTTCATCAGAGATTTTCAGGTTGGTATCTGCATATTTTATCAGTGTCTAAGTAGTGCTGTGAATTGTATAGCAAATAATGCAGTAGAAAAATATCATTCTTCATCTCAACTAGATATACCAAAGCTATACAGAAACAAAATATTTACCTCATTTTCTGAAATCAGGTTTATAAATCAGTTTAATAGGCATCTGTTCTTGAAAACTATTCAGTGAATTTATACATTGTACTTACCTTTTTTTTTCTGTAGAAATACCACACACACAGTTGACATTATCCCAAAATAAATGATGCAACTAAAAATGCATTTCTTTCTACCAGAGGGATTTTGTGTAGTAATGCATTGCATTTCAACCAAATATGTTCCCTTGCTTTTAAAGATGACACATATTGATACATATGCACATGTTCACAGAACCATAGAATTAACCAGGTTGGAAAAGACCTTTGAGATCATCAAGTCCAACCTATTACCTAACACCTAATTAACTAAACAATAGAATCATAGAATCAGTCAGAGTTGGAAGGATCATCTAGTTCCAACCCCCCTGCCATGCAGAGGGACACCCTACCCTAGACCAGACAGGCCAGAGCCTCATCCAGCCTTGTCTTAAACACCTCCAGGGAAGTGGCCCTGGGCAACCCATTCCAGGGCCTCACCACTCTCATGGTGAAGAACTTCCTCCTCACATCCAATCTGAATCTCCCCACCTCAAGCTTTGCTCCATTCCCCCTAGTCCTGTCACTCCCTGTTAGCCTAAAAAGTCCCTCCCCAGCTTTTCTGTAGGCCCCCTTCAGATACTGGAAGGCCACAAGAAGGTCACCTTGGAGCCTTCTCTTCTCCAAACTTAACAACACCAACTCTTTCAGTCTGTCCTTATAGGAGAGGTGCTCCAGGCCTCTGATCATCCTCATGGCCCTTCTCTGGACACACTCCAGCATGTCCACATCCCTCTTGTAGTAGGGGCTCCAGAACTGGATGCAGTACTCCAGTTGAGGTCTCACCAGGGCAGAGTAGAGGGGGAGAATCACCTCCCTCGACCTGCTGGCCACACTTCTCCTGATGCAGCTCAGGATCTGGTTGGCTTCCTGGGCTGCAGGTGCTCACTGCATGTTGAGCTTCTCGTCCACCAGCACCCCCAAGTCCCTCTCCGCAGGGGAGACTGGCAGGGGACTGGCCAGTCACTGCACAGCCTGTATTTGTGCTTGGGATTGTCTCGACCCAGATGCAGGACCTTGCACTTGGCCTTGTTGAACCTCATGATGTTGGTTTGTGCCCACCATGCTTCATCCAGCCTCCTTTTAAGCACCTCCAGGGATGGTGAATCCACTACCTCCCCAGGCAGCTCATTTCAATGCCAGTCACTCTTCCTGTGGAGAATTTCTTCCTAACATCCAGCCTGGCACAGCTTGAGACTGTGTTCTCTTATTCTGTTACTGGATGCCTGGGAGAAGAGACCAACCCCCGCCTGGCTACAACCTCCTTTCAGGTAGTTGTAGAGACCAATAAGGTCTCCCCTGAGCCTCCTTTTCTCCAGGCTGAACACCCCCAGCTCCCTCCACTGCTCCTCACAGGGCTTGTGTTCCAGCCCCCTCACCAGCCTTGTTGCCCTTCTCTGGACACGTTCAAGCACCTCAACATCTTTCTTAAATTGAGGGGCCCAGAACTGGACACAGTACTCAAGGTGTGACCTAACTAGTGCTCAGTACAGGGGCAGAATGACCTCCCTGGTCCTGATGGTAACACTATTCCTGATACAGGCCAGTATGATGTTGGTCTTCTTGGCCCTCTGGGCACACTGCAGGCTCATGTTCACTTGGCTGCTGATCAGTATCCTCAGGTCCCTTTCTTCCTGGTTGCTCTCCAGCCGGTAGCACTGCATGGGGTTGTTGTGGCCAAAGTGCAGAACCCGGCATTTGGACTTGTTAAAACTCATGGCATTGGACTATGCCTATCTAACCAGCCTGTCTAGATCCTTCCTACCCTCTAACAGATTGACACATGCTCCCAGCTTGGTGTTGTCTGCAGACTTACTGATGGTGGACTCAATCCCCTCATCCAGATCATCAGTGAAGATATTAAACAGGACTGGGCCCCACACTTGTTGTTTACACAGCATGTTCTAGCTGCAGCGTCTCATGAGATTTTTCTTTGGTACAGGGATACAAAATGCTGAAAGAAATGAATGTTTGAAGCTCAAACAAACCAACCAACCAACCAAACAAAACCCCATTGCTTATGGCCAGTGACTTCTGGAGATTTGAGGACAAAACTTCCTGGATATTACTGTAGGTGCTAGGATGATCATAACCTCCTCATTCTTCTTAGACTTCTGCATATTTGCTTTCCCTATAAAATAATTGCATCTTTGCAAGACTGGAGCAGAGATATTACAGTAGAAAAGTTGAGAAATGCTCCTTCACACTATGATTACAACAATGAACTAACTCAGTTGTAATCACTGTAGATGTCATACCCCATATGTAGGTATTTTATACATACCATTGCCCCATGGAACTCCCACACTAGATTCAAGCACTTGCATAACTGTGGAACTAAAAGTTGACATCATGTATGTGAACCAGTTGGTGCTGTGATAAATTCCTGGAAATCATACTCGGAATTTGTGGAGGTCGGAAGAGAAGTGAGAATCCTCCAGGTCCTCTGGTATAAAACTATATTAGTTAATTCACTTCTTCACTGACCTGCTTGCTCAGCATAAAAATGGTTAATAATTATATATAATCTCTGCATAATCTTCATAAGCATATTAAAAATATTCAACTAAAGACTCAGCATGAACATACATTCTGCTTAAATGACAGCAAACATTTCTACACTTTAAAAATTTTGACCAATAGTACTGAACCAACCACGACTGTAGAGCTTTCCCTTATTCCTGTCAAACAACACCCTAGGTTGTGCTGAACAAAGTGGTTTCTTAAAGGCATATGATTGCCTTCTAAACATGGGAAAAATACTTAAGTCCCATTCAGGGATGTGTGCATCATTAAATTTGCCATTTGGGTGGGGAAGAATTTATTGCCAGTTCATAACTCTCTGGTGTCTATGTATATGATGGTATCTGTTTTATCTAAAGTCAACCTCTTGCATTGGAGGTACATATTTACAAACAGTGCTGTAGTCCTTGGGATAGATAAATTAGTTGTTAAGTTTGCTTCAGTCACAGATACCAGTGTGTTCAAAACAGAGTTTAACATTGTGCAAATATTGTGAATGTAATAAATAAGGGAAAATGATGGAATTAAATAGCAACACAGTAACTTTAAGCTACAGGCTGTAAGATAGCATGAAATACTTTTTCATGTTTGACAATGACAAAACAATTTTTTAGATCCTGTCTTGGTTTTGTCCTAATGAGTGCTCACAGAAAACAAACTTAGCAAATCAGGAAAAAAAACAACTGCCACACATCATAAGCCTTTTTTTTCTTCCATTTTATATTTCTCACAGTATGTATTTTACTTAATTAAAAAAAAAATCTCTTTATACTTTGTATCACAGACCTGTAAAATTAATTTCTCTTAAGCTGATCTTGTTTTATTTTTCTTTTAGAGACTTTCTTTAAGGATATCAACAGAGATACATGAAGACTCCTGGTAGTGGAATAGACTGTATTTTATATATATGAATATTCTAGGGTTTTACTTACCAAAAATGTTGCAAAAGAACAGGGATTTGAAAGGTTGTATAAAGAACCCATGCCATTAGCTCTGCAACATCTATAACAGCATCCATTAAAAAAATTTTAAAACTTGCAGAAATGTTCCTTCTACCTTTTTGCCATATTTTGTAATTTTTGTACTGTTTGATATGTTAAAAATACTGTAATAGAAGCAGCCTGTAGAAGTACTTGAAAGTTATTCAAAGCTTTTTTTATCTCCTCAGCTCCTCCCTTTTGGATGTGTCCATACTTTTTCATTTCTTAATAGTCTTACTAGTGGTATTAATTTTAAACTTGAGAACGTACATTTTACAAATAGTTGGGAAAGGCAATTGAAAACACTAAAGCTGAATTTCTGTTCTGTTAAGTTGCAAGAATTGTGGAAGAGGATGAGAGCAGAAGCACACATCTGTATTTCAAGACTAGAAATTTGCAGTTGGTATATGGCCACACTTATGCTACATGTTTCTGATGGTATTTGCTGCATACAAATCCTAGAAGTTTAAACTATATTGCTTGAAAAATGTTTTCTAATAATCTTTGCAATGTATGTTGTAAATATCTACATCTTTTTTCCTTTTATGCACTGCTGCTCTTAGGAAGCTTGAAACTGAAGTGTGAATAGAAAGTAAATTTACAATTTTGCACCACCTACTAAAAAGAAATCTTACTGCAATTTGGTTATACAAAGACAAAGTTTCCAGCCTGTATTTTAACAGTGATGGAATGAAGAGTGCCTCCAAAAATGTCACTGGAGGTGAATGGAAAACAATGAGAGGCATTGGTGGCTCTCAGTCATTTTCTTATGTGTGTGAGCATTATATATCTGTAAAACTGAAGGAAAAGAAAATCCTGGATAGATCTTCTTTAGTGAAGATATGGCATATTTGCTGCTAGAAGATTACTTCTGTAATGAAAGACTTGGAGCAGAAGTAACTGAAAAGTGAGATGTTACAAGTATATGGAGGGAAATGAGTCTTCTATGGATTAATTCACTACCTCCATTTTGTGTATTAACCACTTGGATATCAATCAAGTTGTCTAAAAACTATATTTGCCATGGTCTACGACAGTTTATGATGAGCTATTGATGATTTTCAGTTGCTGATTTTGCATGAGAGATAACAAATGTGTGATGTGTTAAGATTAGTCATCTGTTGGTATTTCCTTTTGTGTATATTTTAAACTGTATTAAATTAATCTGTTTCACACCTCAAAGTCTACATTTTCTGTGTTTAAGTTCTTCCAAAGAAAATAGTGAACATATTTGTCACTGACAGATTCACTTTCTACAGTACTCAGGTTATCTTACTGACTTAGTGCAAGACTTACATCTTGCTGATAAGGTATCTGCAAGGGGCATACATTACTTCAAGTAAAGATCAGAAATACTCATAAGAAAATGTATACCAACCACAGAAAGTCACATCCCCTTATTTTGAAGTTCATGTTAGGAAGAGACCATATTTTTTATTGCTTTGTGTATTGTTCTTTTGTTGCTTTTTATTCCTAGCTTTCTTAAGCTAAAATACAATGACCTTGAAGTTGTTTCAAATTATATGAGACTTCAGCTCATCAATTTACTAAACCTTTCACATGGATAAAAGAAATTCCATTAAACTAACATTTGTGTGTTTTTATACTGAATGCAAGTACACTTGAAAAAAAATTATTTGTAGCGTTCCAATTTAGGCAGGAAATCACCACAGTGTTTCACAAAGTTCAACACAAGAGAACACTAAGAAAATACCACCATCCCAATACAAGGCTCCTGAAACAAGTTCACATTTATTTAAGCTCTTAGTCCACTCTCTCCTCAAAAGAAGAATCATACCTGACCTGCCAACCTTCACTATGCTTACAGCCTCTTAAAGAGAAAGAATACTTTTTTTCCCCCAGAGTGGCTGAGTCAAGATAACCTTATTGACTGAAATCAAGACATATTGAATTAAATCCTTCTGAGCTTTATCATGATACGTTTTCATATAAGCTACATTCATGACACATTGCCTTTTATTTAATTTGCTAGGCCAAAAACATTGACATGCATAAACAGGCAGACAGATTATTGCCTTCCTATTTGCATTGTGAAGAACTATTAGAAGAAGAGAGTTGATTATTCTCTGACTTCAGACAGCTTTTCAGTCAAAATACTAATTATTTTTTAATTGGAAATACGAGTTGACAAGTTACAAGCAATTGAAAAAATGCCCACATTTTAGCTGTGAATTCTGGTGAGTAATGCTACTGAATTCTTTACAACCAAGTGGTCTCAGCAGGTTGGTACAGGTAATGTCACAGTACACTTCTATTGCTTTGCATCAGGGCTTTTTTTCCCCCCCTCTGTTCTCACATCTTCGCAACCAAAAATAGCTATTTTTTCTTGGGAGCTATTCTAGACACATACCATCTATTTGTATGGTGTTTTCTGTTTGTCAGTCCATTGTGAGTGGTTAAGAAACTTTTGCGTATACTACAGTAAATCACATGACAGTTCTTCCTATTTTTAGTGACCATGCCAAATAATTTCTCTGCCTTTTCCAAAGGTGCAAAAAGCCTCATTTTCATAGTCTGTGCAGCTCGATCTACTGATCAAGTACTACCTGTGGTCTCTAGCATGGTTGCAAATCACATAAGGATAAATCTCAACCTACCCAAACCTCACTTTTTCTCAGGACACTTACTTACAATGCTTTTTTCCCCCATCTATGCTCAGCCGGTGATCACCATCTATTGCCACTTTGTTTTTTCTTGTAAGACATTCTTAAAATTATTTCTGATCTGCTCAGTTTGTGTACTACTTTACCTGACAGCAATATACCTTTGATAGTAGTAAATTTTGATAGCAAGGACTTGTATGATTTGGCAGTAATACTGCCTGCAAAAGTTTCAAGTAGACTAGAGGGATTGTGGTAACATGTCAGTAAGTTTTGGACATTTCAGTAGGAAGTTTGTAAAGTTTTTCAGGAGCTTGATATTTTAAACTGCTTTGTGAATAGAAAGTCTTAATACTAACTGCTTGAAGACTTGACAGTGTTCGGGGTTGGTGAGCTGGTCCTAGTGGTTTACAATGGGCACTACAGATATTCTCTGAAAAAAAGATGGAAGAGCTGGTCTCCAAGAAATAGTGAAAGGCAGTAAGGGTGCTTGGATATTAATAATGGGTAATGTTCATTTCCTTGGAAGGTGAACTAGTATCCCTTTATTTGGGAGAAATCTGACATTGTAAGCAAGTTTCAGTAGGTTTTCATCTGTAAGACTTCTGTAGATTTGACTCATACTCTCACTGCTGGGTCTTTCAGTTGTGGGGGTACGTAGATGCATACAAAAACAGTGTGATGAAGACTGACAGTGGTTAGAGTCCTGCATGTTGCAGCAATACATAGAAATATTATTTGCTGTATTATATATAAACCAAGTGATTTAATTAAATTTGACAGTTTTCTAATTAATACTGTAACAGGGAAAGAGTATTTCTTGCACCTTAAGGAGAAAACAGGCAACTTCTATATTTGGTATCTGTATTTTTCCCTGTACACAATAGATGGCACTAGTAGACCACATGATCAGGGTTTATTTTCCACCTTAGGAAGAAATTACTGCTGCTAACAAGTACAATGGTTTTGTAGGTAGCCTAAGTGTTTTTAATAGTCATCTGGAGACCCAGTTAAATGAGTTTTTAATTATTCCTTCGTGGAAAACAAGTCAGATCTAAGTTTCCTTGCCATCCTTTCCTGCCTTACTCTAAGTAGGTATGTTTTGCTACTGGAACATGTAGTTTCAGAGCAACTTCAGTATTCAGATTAATTTGTCTAAATCAAAGGAGCCATGTGCTGTAGTTAGTGCTGGTGCAGGCTGCAATTCACTTGTCATTGTTAAGCCACTTCCCCTGGGAAATTTCCCCTATCCTGTTACAAAGAAGGTGCATTTTATTCAATAGCTTAAATGCATTGTCAGTTTGCAGTGGAACATCAGAAGACAATATAGACCTTATTTTCACAGGAATATAAAAAGAACAAAATGTTAACATTTCAAAATTGCAGCCAATCTGAAGCCAGGAAATGGTGACATACCAGGTTGTAAAAAAAATCACAGGCAGCTGCTATATCTGTTTAAATTCTGCATTTGTTACATAGAATCATAGAATGGATTGGGTTGGAAGCAAACTTCAAGATCATCTAGTTCCAGCCCTCCCACACCATGGGCAAGAACACCTTCCAATATTTCAGGTTGCTCAAAGTCCTGTGCAGCCTGGCCTTGAACACCTCCTTAGGCAATCTGTTGCTGTGTCTCATCAACCTCACTAAAGAATATCTTCTTAATATCCAGTCTTAAATCTACCCTCTTCCAGCTTAAAGCCATTCCTTCTTGTCCTGCCACTACAAGGCCCCTTGTAAAAAGTTCTTCCACAGCTTTCTTGAGGACCCCCTTAGAAAGTGGAAGGCTGCTGTAAGATTTCCCTGGAGCTACTGTTTCTTCAGGCTAAACAGACCCAACTCTCACAGCTTGTACCCATAGGGGAGGTGCTCCAAACCCTCTGATCATCTTCAGGGCCGTCCTCTGGACCCACTCCACCACTTTGATGTCCTCCTTGTGTTGGGGGCACCAAAACTGGATGCAGTACTCCAGGTGGGGTCTGAGGAGAGCTGAGTAAAGGGGGAGAATCATCTCCCTTGTCCTGCTTGTCACATATTTGATGCAGTGCAGGACATGGTTGGCTGTATTAGTCATTCTCTTGCCTAATTACATGCATGGATATCAATTTTTTGCATGTCTTATGTGAAGTGTAGCAGTAACCCAGGCCTCTGAACATCTACTATTTTAGCTGGAATTATACAAATTCAGCATTTGCATTCTTAAATAAGCCACACTGAGCATGTTCTTCTAAAAACTCTCATCAAGTGCTGCATGTATTTTTAAAAAATAAGTATAGAAAATGCTTTAACAAAGTATAAATACTTCGGTTTTGCTAGACATCTTTAACTAAGTAGAACCTTCTTACTCCACAACGTGACTCCTCTCCTAATATGCACTCCTAAAATTCATTGCAAGTGGAAGGTGCATTTCAAAGAAGGTTTCTCTGATGAACATCTCAACTTGAATCACGAGATCTGTAGGAAGTCTCTTTGTAGCCCTACTTTTATTACAGATATTAGCAGTTGATGTATCTCCCTGTAGAGAGATATCTTTCCTTCCTCTAACACTGCACCAAATAAACACACTAGATTATTTTCATGGGCCTTTTTTATTGTGTTTTGAATTAAGAGTATTTTGATGTGTCAATAGGAAGAAAGACAGTAGCGGCAGCACAGATTAACCTCATCTTGGTAGGATGGTCACAGCAGGTGTCACTCAAGTCAGAATCACATACAGAGGCAGGTCAGTGTGAGAAGATCATCAGTCAACAACAGAGGTTTTGTCCTGTGTTGTTTTTCATGGCAAAGGCAGAAACCACACAAAATATCAATATCTTAAAGTGATTTTTAAAGGCCTTGTGGAACACTAGGGAAATTCTAACCACAAAAACAGTTAGAATGGTAATGAGGTATAACATGCCTTAGCTTTTATCCTTGTGCATAGAGTCTTTCTGTTTTGATTTGCTCATTTTAGCTAGAACTTGGAACTATTTGGAGGGTTTGGTGTTTTTAGGTTTGGTGTTTTTTTTGGGGGAGGGGGTGTGTTTGTCTGTGGGCGACTGAGTGATGCAATTCTTGAGCAGTATTACAACTCAGAGGATTTTTTTTGTTCAAATGAACCAAACCCTTAAACATCTTCCACGTAGATCAAAGACCTTGACTATGCTCTAATCAAATTATCTGAAAGAAGGGTTTATTGAGCTAGACCTTTTGATAACCCAGCATTTCCAGGCTGGCTCTGTTTTTACTTGTCATCTGCTAGATCTGATTTGTATAGGTGATCTAGGAAAGTAAAAAGCTATTATTTTGGAGTTACCATAAATACTGGTTTATATAATTACTAGTCTCATCTCCAGAATAAGTTTTTCTAATAAAATATTTTGTGGTCTTTCTTTCCTTTAAGAAGTTATAAATAGAATTATGTATGGATTTGTGATTTCATTAGGTTAACACATAAAATCTTGTGTTTACTGATTAGAACTGATTTGGGCCATGACTCTTGATCTGGAGGCAAAAGTGCAATGTTCAAAAAAATCATCTCAATGAAATATCACTCTACTCTTACAGAGAACTTTCTAATCCTTTAAGATCCAAATGCAATAAGTGATAAGAACCTTCACTTAAAGGAAAAGTGATCTTACCTCTAATGAACTAAAAACAGATGACAAGCCTTTTGCTGGCTTTACTTGTTAATAGCTCTTGCAAGTGCAAGTGTTCATAGGGCCTGTGGATGTTTCTTGGTTAGCTTCTGGAATCAGTTGAATAACCTCAGGGGCGAATCTGGAAAATAAGTTATTTCCCTGTAAGTAATTTGATGGAAACTTCAAGCTCTAAGATTCTCTACTTGTTCTGCTCTTGCTCCTTAAACTCAATTAATTTTATTATTGAAGAAACAGAAATAGATAATTCAAATCAAATTATTTAGACATTCAGAACCTGTACCACAGATTGCAAAGAGATGTAGTTTTGATTGAACATCTAATACCATTTCACTCAAAATTCAGTGCAAAGGCTATTGTATGTAAAGATGTGCAAGATCTGAGAAGTTCCCAAGTATCTGTGGCGGTCTAAGAAGCAATCAAGGAACCAGGAGCTAGGCAAGCACTCATTTTCTCAGGAGTGTGGAAGCTTTCCATTGGCATGGCTTCCCCCTTGGTTTTGGGGGCACAGAGATGGCGCCATTTCTTATTTCTCCCTTTGTCCTTTGTCCTTCTGTGTTACCTAATACTCAATTCACACAAATTGTGTTGGCAAACTGCTCTCCTACTATGTTAGTATTAGGATGTGGTTTCTATGATTCTGTTCCAAAAATCATCTTTCTTCATGACAGTCAACAAATTAGCCTTACTTTCCTCCATTTTGTGGTCTCAATCTGGTGTCTGGGGAATATCAATGTATGCAGGTAGTAAGCCATGGGTGCCCTCTGACCTGACTGCCAACCAAAATCAACTCTCATCTGAGAAATTGCCTACAGCTGGCATGGCTGCTAAGCTTAAAAGTGTTTAAATCAAATATTTGGGGTAATTATAGCATTATAGCAGATTTTAAAGGGTGATTGCCAATGCTGTCAAAAGGTGAAGCTAATGTTTTTTCAGTATCCTTCCTTGCCAAACAGCTTTAAAATTCAAACATTATTATTGTAGTAGCGTAGCATGTTAGTCTTGATCTGCATTTAAAACATGCTTACTGTTTAGGTAGACAATACAAAATCCCTATTGCTACTTTCCTCGAATTTCAACCAAAAGGAATGGTACAACATTATATAATCAGTTTGTTGTTTGTTTTTTTTTTTTTTTTTTTAAGTCAACTTGCAGTTTTACATGGCATCTTGTGTCTGCTTACGGCAGCCAAAACTGAGCATTGCCATTGAAAACAGAGAGCATGGCAGTGTATGCACTCCAAAAATACCTTCTGGTTGCAAAAATATTTAACAATGTTAGGACTAAAGAGGAGTGAGAGGAAACTAAAGAAAGACAGGGTTGGAAACTGTTCATTGCACTGTCAGATAAAAATTCAATATGGAGTAATGCACAAACAGACAAATTAAAAAAAACCAAAAAACATTTTCTGGAGAGAAACTGCAGTCCTACAGAACACTGAGTTTCCTCGAGTAGAGGTTGAAAGAGGAATGTGGGTTGACTCAAACCACCCAGTTAAATCCAGCAATCCAAAAGCAGTATGCATCAAACATTCAACTCAGGACTGAGGACAGGTAAGTCTCTCCCAGATCTCTAGAAAGAATAGAAACACTGCCTTTGCACCTACTTCTGGGGTCTGGAAAAACAGAAATCTTGGAAACCAAACTCCTAGCAATACCATGGCTTACTGAAAGCATCCCATAAATCATGTTTGGAAACCAAACTCCTAGCAATATCATGGCTTACTGAAAGTATCCCATAAATAGTGTGGAAAACCAGGAATTAATGATCTCCCTATTTTCTTCAAGGGAAGCTGGAGATGGGTCGTCATCTGGAATACTAAATTATTAAACCTTATGACAGAACCTGCAATTCCCCTACATTTTTGTCAGTTTTGTCAGTTCCTCTCAAGACATGCAGTCTCAGAAACAGGTCTAAAGTTTAGAAGCTGAGAGAACAGGTAAGTGTGAGGAGAGTCCCCACGTAAGAAATGAGAGAAAAGGTAGGATTACAGGAGTTTGTCTCAAAGTTTGTGGAAATGAATATGCCACTTGTGACTGGCCACAGTGGAAATAAAGAAAAGCATAAAGAACTCATTATTATCCTGTAATGAATATGCAATCAATTCCATTAAATGTAATCTTCATTTGTCCCGGTTTAGGACCATGAGCTACCTGGGACTCAAGGACAGAAATAATATTTACTCCTTTCGGGGAGTGCAAATGAAAATACTGCACACTGATTGGAAGTTCAAAGGGATATTCTATCTACAAATGCATATGTACAGAAGGCAAATCAGGTAGAATGAGTATCTTCACAACTAGGCCAAGTCTGTCGGACTAAAATCTTCTAGAATCCTCCACACCTTCCTCCCTCAGCAGGCCTGAGTAGGCCAAGCCTGCCCTCCCCAGCTTAGGCCTACAGGGCCTCAGCAGGCCGCGTGAGGCAGCTCACAATTCCCTAGCAGCTAGGAGCCATCTCCCACACGCAAACCATGAGGCAAGCAGGGAAGGGAGGAGAAGAGAGCAATATCAGCCAGGCACTGCCTTGTAAGCTACGATACCGGAAAGAGAAATAGAATAACAATGTTACAATACCCTGGGATGACCAAGTCTGTCCCCTGGGATGGGGATTTGTCTCTGTGGTCTTCTTAAGGGAACTGCATGCCCTGCACCTGCCCCCCACCCTGCCCCAGCCACCACATCATTGCACAGAAGGAGCAGGATGCAGTTTTTCTACATTTTCCAGATACCATACCTTGGTAGATTATTCGGGACCAACATTACATTGTTAACTGCATTCACAGCACCTGAAGAAACATCTGCTCGCAGATTGCAGTGGATCAGTCAGAGCCAGGAGGATTTCTCTGATTTATGGATTTTCGGTGTAGAATTTGGGATTACAGGAGATCATGCTGGCTTGTAAAGGTAACACAGCTTCTGGTGGGAAGATGCCAGCTTGTTTGACAATCCAAGTCACTAGGGTGCACAGAAGAGTTCTTTGACAGCAAAATGAGAGAACTAGAAGAAGAACAGAGCCTCTGGTAGAGGATACACCAAGGAATCAGCAACACAGTAATGATATTTGTGGTGATCTGCTCCTGTCTCTGGTGTCATGTCTGGGAGACTCTGAAAAGTATATCACTGCAGGCACTGCTTGATTGTGTTGGGCTCTCCACTCTCAGCAGCTAAGTAAATGCTTAAGGAGTCAATGCACAGGAACATCTTAAGGAGTCAATGCACAGGAACGCTTCACCTCAAAAGATGGGAAAACAGTGACATCAGGAGCTCCATGCTAACCACTGAAAATATTGTGGTGTTTTTTTGTGGTTTGTTTGTTTGTTTGGTTTGTTTTGTTTTTTTTTTAAATTAAGAAAAATGGTGAAACTGGAGACAAAATAGATACAGAACTATAAGCCTCTGGCGAGTTTAACGAACCAGCAATGACCTGGTGAAGAGCAAAGGGAAAAGAGCTATGATGATGTGACTAGAAGACCCACAAGGTAAATGCTCATCCATCAAATAATATGTAATAAAATCTTAAGACATGTATTGACAGTCGGAAGGGGGCTAAAGGCTCCATCTGAAAAGGGTGTTTACATTAGGCTGAATTAGGATCAATCAAATGTACTGACATACTGACATCCAATCAAACCTATGGAGTGAAATTTCATCTCCTCAATACTCTGTTCTGTTAGCTTACTGGTAAACCACTGTTTGACATAAAATATTGTTAATCTGAACTCACTCCTTAGCATACATTTTTTGCTACCCCAACCATTTATTTTTGGGCTATTGTAAATTGTCAGCATAATTTTCTTTAAATAAGGGAACACATTATTCAGAAAGTGCCAAACAACATCTTTATAATTATTATGGAGTCTCCTATAGAGCATTTCCTGTTAACTTTCATCGTGTTTTGAAGAAAATTCTTTTGAAGGCTTTTGTAGGCTCTTGTCCAACATATCTGGGGAGTCTGTTTTTTCCACATCTAGTTTTACTCTTTAACATTTAATTTTTTTCCTTAGGATTATAAAGTACTTACTCATCTCGGATTCACACAAATTTGAACTGAGACCAGCTGATTCACTAGCAATTGAAGTGTAATCACAAAATCTGTTCTTAAACCTTCATTTACAACTTGTGTTCTTCTTTCAAACACTATACAAAAACAGGCTCAGAGAGCTAGCTTTGCTTCAGCCACTTACAGCTACACCGGAACAGTGGAAGATACAAACAGGAAGCTACAGAGGCAGAAATTTATAGCAGACCCGGTGCAAGTTCCCTAGTTCCCTTTAGGAAGCCCAGCCATTTCTGGCACTTACGTCCCCTCCATGTTCCCCCCACCCCGGCCCAGTATTTTTAAAATTTTGTTTTTGAACCTGCTTCTTTTCAAAGGATACCAATTGGTATCCTCTTCCTCCCACTCACTATAATACCATCCCTTGTCAGAACTGCAATTTAAGATCCTAAAATGAAGTGGAATAACAGGCTTATGTTATTTACTGGCTGCTTATAAAGATCAGAGTGGCTGCCTGCTTCTTGCATCTACATTTCTATTCATGGGCACAAACATTTTTGTAAAGAATCCTCTTAGATTTGAAATACAAATCCAGTCACAAAGACCTATTTGCTTGAGATTACTTCATGTTTGATGCTGGTTTTGATTCTCCATGTTGTTCATGATAAATCTGCAGGTGCAGTGTAAACTAGCTTTCCTCTGCCACTCAACTCCAGGCATAAAACACTGCTCATTATTTCCTAATATCTACTTCTAAATAGGGATAGTGCTGTTTCAAATAAAGGTGGAAATGACTAAGCCTTTCATACTACTGCCCAGGTAGCCTTCAGAGAACCTGTGTTTCTGCAGATCATATTGCAGTGGACATCTGGCATGCCACACAGAAAGAGAGGATCCTTTACTTAATGGCTAAAATGTTCTTAACCAGTAAATACTTAAATATAGCTGGAAACTGACAGAATATGAGGAGTCTCCTGTTATGTAGGACATCTGATTGCAGAATATTCCAAAATAAGGCCCTAGGAATGAAAATTATGAAGTGAGAAATTGTTTGTGTTCCAAAACCAAGTATTCTTATTAGAACTGAATTATCTCTCTGATGTTACACCGAACCTTATTAGCTTTCTTTTAGCAAAAAGCTGAAGCTGTTGCTTAATTCTCTGGAATAAGCCATGAATTCCATTGTTTTTCAGAGGTTGTGGTTTGATTCCCAGAACCAAAATGAATCTGATTCTGGAGCTGGCATATACCCTTAAAGCATTCCTAGATCAGGGCTCTGAAAAGAGGCTTTGGTTTCAAAACCTCTTCCACATTAATGGGTTCTTTATGGTTGTTAATAGCGCAATTATGAGAGATGAAGAACCAGGCTGAGAAGTGGGATATGCAGCAGTCACCCTTTTCACAGCCATCAGTGAGCAGGAGTAGAGGCTAAGGATGCTTAAATTTGGACTCAGGAGGAAAAAGGGATTTAACTATGCTACATTGTAGCTACTGTGTTAAGGCTGTTTACAAGAGGACTGGTTCAACACCACCAAAACTCTGTGGAATCTTTCCACTCGGTTTAAATTACATTCTGTCCCTGTCACGCCTATTTGCTCAATGTTAACTACCTTGAAAAGGCCTTCAAGAGCCGTTTGCAGGACTGACACAGTAACTTACGGTTACTGTAACCAGCAGTGACAAGTAACTAATGCTACTTTTATATACTGACTTTAAACACTCAGTGAGTACATGCTTGCTGGTGGGACTGGTCAGTGTAATTGCAATTTCCCATTTGACACCACCTGCAGTTCAATGCAGTAACTAAATTGTGTCCACAGTTCTACAAATACAGATATGCTTAGAGTTGAGCCTGAGTATGTTCAAATGACTGGTTAGGAGTTCTGTCTGCTGCTGTGCAACAACAAATGAAAATGAGCTCCTCTTGAAAAGAATTAACTATCTGTACCATACAATGACACAACACGAAGTGTTTCACAGATATCAGATTCAATGGCACCAGATGTCCTGGAGTCTCCAGCTCAACACACTATTAAGTAGAACATTACAACTGGTACTCTATTTATCATGTTTTTCAATCTTTTATCCAGAAATGATGCTCCATGTAAAGCAACACTGGTAATAATGTATTCATGTGCAAGAGAACCCAGAGCTAAGAGTAGTTTTCTGCTCATTTACACTCTATCAAAATCTACAGGCTTGCTGATACCTTTATAGCAACAGTATTGAAATGCCCAGCAGACTTGGCAGACTGTTTTTAGCATTCATAAGGCTGTAGAAGTCTCATGCAGTGGTCTTTATCTGTCCAGTCTGCATATTTGACCTCATATTTGATCTGGCTGTAGGAATAACATCAACAAACTTATCTTACCTCATTAGGTAGCAGTCAGAACTATCTAATTGTGATTTTGAGAAATAAATAGCAACACTCTGGACAGGAAAGTCCATATAGTCTAAAAGAATACACCTAAACCTAAGAACTAAAAAATAAATAATAATAAAAAAAAAATTCTGGAGGTCTACCAACTCCATTAACTTTGTATGATGCTGAGATTTGTTTATTTGTATCAAAATGGGGGAAAAAAAAGAGGCAGGAGCACCCATCTTGTAAACTGAACTTTGAAGAGTCAAATAAATATCTAAGAAGCAGTAATGCCCAGGAATCCAAAATAAAGTTTGCTCAAAACGTGAGCACAGACACAGTTGTCATAATGCTGACTTAGCATTCTTCAGGTTTCAAAGGGAAGTCAAGTCCATCAGCATTTCCATATCCGAGTAAATCAATACCCAGACATAGCTGCAGGCTCTGCACTGATTCACACTCCTTGATCAGGGAAACAAGCAGAATGTCAGATGTCCTTGGACATGTGAAAAAACCCAAACAACATGTGAATAATTGCACAATGATGTTTTGTTTCTGCCTTGGAGTTACAAGTTGTCATAATTTCAGTTGCAGTTTGAAAAAAAAAATTCCCGAGCAGGTCAGTAGTCATCCACAGCAATAATTAGAACTACTGATGCTCAGAGCTCCTAGCAGACAAAATCTGCATGGCAACAACAGTTCATTGCTTTAATTTTTAAAATTATTACTAACTGGGAACAATTTTTCTCTCAATTATTTTTCAGAAAAGCATTTTCTGTAGTCTTTTAGGTATTACACTGATCTTGGTCTACAACATGTATTTGAGAAGGTCTACTTTTTTTGTCTTTACTGCGTAACTGGCTATTGCAAATTGCATGCAGGAGATTTAGAAATAAGTGTTTCAGGGGTGACTGGTGATTTACCTGGAGAAAATTAGCCTTATTTTGCACAGTCTACAGGTTGACAGTTGGACTCAATGATCTTAGGGGTCTTTTCTAACAAACAGTTCTATGATTCTGATTCTATAACTCTATGATTCTATGATTTCTTTTAAAAAATGGGTAAAAGTTTACATAGTGTATTTACAAAATGTTAATATGTTGGCAGATCAGTAAATCTAAAAACTAAAATCAAATAAGAATTTGAGTAATTCACTCCATTTGACTGGAAAGAGCATTTTTTCTCTGAATACTTGTCTTTCGAAGTTGGAGGGCAGTGGGGTTATTTTCCAAAGGACAGGTGTTTCCATGTTTGGCCAGCCTACCAGTGGCAGGAAGGATGGAACCACGCTTCATTTACTTGATCTTAGTTCACAAAAACAAGTTTCAACTGTGGTTTAAAGAAGCAGAAAACATAAACGGCCAACAGCAGCAGCTGATGAGAACCAGAGAAGGCGGCAGCCTGCTGTAAGACAAATGTTGAGCTATGTTGGTTTGTCTCCATTGAGCTCCTACAGAACGGTGATTGGGACAGACATTTGCGGGCTTCGACCTTACAGAAAGGTTCATGATGTTTGTGAAAGCTGAGCACAAGGGGGGGAAAAACCCAAATAGAGGCCATTGTGGCATGCCACAAAGAAAAGCCAGGCTTCTTTACTGCTGTCCTCATCCTGACTTCAGTTCATCACTACACTAATCTTGGCATGCGGTAGAATATTTCTCCTGTAACCTTCCGTTCTTGCTCCTGCTTGCTGAAGTTTTTGTGCCTTGCTGACAGCACTTAGCTTGGTTAAGTAACACAGCTCTGCTATAAATCTCAGGTACAGCTCTGTTCTCAGCAAGTTAGATCAAGTGGCAGCTAAAAACCTGGCAACTCCCTGCAGCCTGCCTGCAGGAGGACTCTGACTTTTCCTGTGTTTGGTGGATCACAATCGGTGGGAAGCAATTATTGCTATTTTTAGCAGAAAGCAGAGTGCAGGAACCATAAACTGACTGGAAAGGTCCAAAATGTGGAAAATATGAAATTATACAAAGTCTTGTTTTCAGTCTTAACTCGTTATCACAAAGCAGCAAAATTTTGTTCTCTTCCTATCAGTAAAAGCTTTCTTGCTGACTAGTCTGCCACATTGCTGTTGGCATCTCTGACTTCAAATATCCTTGATCCAAGGTTTGTATCTGATTCAAACAGCAGTGAAGGAATGCAAAGTTTTAAGTACTGAATTAGTTTGAATCGAATGTGATTTTTGAGCACTTTTGAACTACCTGCCTTTAAAAGAAGCAAGGAAGAAGAAAAAAAATAGCTTTCTGCACTGAAGTGATTGAATCTCTTCCATCCCACTCTCCCTGGTCACCCTGGTGTTTTGCTTTTGTTGGGTTTTTTGTTCTTTTTTTTTTTTTTTACTCTAGTATTTGTATTACCACTTTGAGAATAAGTTCCTTATGATTTTGCTTTGTGGAAAACTATGCGCCAGCTTTAAAGCTTCTGCAGTAAGTTTTTATTTATGAGTCATTTGTACCAAAACCAGACACTTTTGGAACTGACTGCTGCCAAGTCAGGACATCTAAGGAAAACAAAACTGAAAAATTAACATTAAATCTTTAACAGTTCCTCACAATGATTTGACAGCAGAAAAGCTCCTGCCTCTTGTTATCTTTAAATGTAGTATTTTGTCATATATTTGCCTAACTGTATTGGAGCACTCAGATGTGATAATTTCTGTAAATGAAGCATTTTGGCACTTTGGGAACAGTTTAAGTATTATTATTCTTGCTATTTTAAAGTAGATGATGCCAATAAATTTTTTGGAGCTTGGACACATGTACACATATGCTGACATGGGACAAAGATTTTCACAGTGGGAGCTCAAACTTTCTGCTCTACCCATACCTGTTGGAGATCTTAAGGGACATTTATAATCTTGGTCTAAGTAGTTCTCTCTTTCTGTCCTGTTGTGATGAATATATGATCAGAAAAAAATTATGTCAAAACTCAGGAAGTTCATACCTACAGATCACTGTTAACAGTAGTCACGCTTTCTATTCCACAGGTACAATTCATCTACATAGACAAGAAAAGGAACAAATGTGATAATGGGTAAAACTCTGTCAATTAGAAATTACTTCTAATGCGCAATTCAATCCATCCTTTTGCATGTACAAATCCTTTTGCTGCAAGGATACTAGGGAAGTCAATAAGCAGACGCTGCAGGTATTATCATAATGATGTTACTAAAGACTATTAAGATTTCAAACTTGTCAAATAGGTAAAAGTCACATAATGTGGTTTTCCATTTGCGTATGGATTAAGTATAGATTAATCAAAAAAGCTGCTAGAACAAATAGGAGTGTGTCCACTCCTGTTTTTAAATTTAAATAGGATTGGGATGAAAAAGAAAGCAAACCCATCTGCCTGCATAACATATAAAGAACAAAATACATCATATCTTCATTAAGATAGTCTTAGCAGCTTTACATATATGTTTCTGACTGACCATAAAGATCTGACTGACAAAAATCATGTCTCAATTATACCTCCTTCCAACTACTTCAAAGCCTTTCAAAATCAGAAAACTCATTAAACAAATGTTCTTTCCAGATCTTTCAATTGAATCTTTCAAATATTCACTTTGTCAGATAAGCTGAACTCACTTGTTTAACACAAAATATCTACATCAACACAGACAAACATCTTTGCATTTGTGGAATTTAAGCTATTGCCCTCCTAGAGCTCAAATGAATGATACAGAGTCATACTGGCTGTCATTTTACTATATTGCTTGTTGGGTCGAGTTTGTGTTTGTGGGGTTCTTTTAGGGAAAACTGGACTTTTAGCTCCTCTGTGATCCCTTCTAATCAATTACAGAAAACCTGCTCCCATATGGGACATATGTCACCACTTATTTTTTTTTTTTCTCATTAGGATTTGAAGTCATTAACCATGTTAGATGGAAAAATACAAGTTTACTCAAGGCTGCAACTGAGTTTCGACTCTAGGGAAATGCAGTTCTAGCTCATTTTTCACAAGTGCCTGCCTATATATTTGGAGACGTCCAAGATACACAATTTATACCATCCAGACATTCAAAGCAGGATGCAATTTTCTTGAATCCTAGATTTGCCCATTTTTCCACTTCTCCAGCCAAAAAATGTGTTTAAAGGATGCCTTGTAGGTGCCTGTGGCAACTGGGTATGTTTATCAGGGCATCTGCTGTTGCACCTTTTTATTGCTCTGTCAGAAAACTATTTCCTTTTATTATAATTGGAGTTTTCAGTTTTCCTTCAAGAAACCCCTGCAATACTCAGACAGCCTTTCGGTGCATGACATTAGTGCCAAAAACCAAAGTTTTACCAGACCTCATCCTAACATTTAATTTATATGCACCACTGCCTATTTTTTATTAGGTGTTATTTGGTATCTTTTCCACATTATCCCTCCCCACACAAGAAGAATGAGTCATTCCTTTTCTTTTAGACTCTGCCTCTTATACGTATTAAAATTTCAAGCCAAAACTGGGCTTTCCAACCATCATGCATTTTGTCCCATAAATACGCAAGCTGTAAATTGTCACTTTTAAAGCTACCTGTGCAGCAGTACAAGCTGACCCTCCTCTGTAAGTGTACTGCCATTTGTGGTTTAATTTTGCAGTTACACTCTGTACTTCCATAGGGAGCCTCCCGTTTCATTATCTTCCCTGTATGGTGGTGCAGGGCAGCCATTAGTGTCACAGTTTCTGCCTACCAAATTCTGGTACTTTTAAACTGAGGGGAGCTCAGCAGAAAATGTAACAGAAATGAGCAGGGAAGCCCCTGCTGTGAGCTGCTGCACAGGTTCTGCATCTCCCACTCCAGTGTGTTTTGGTGCTGGGCTGCAAGCTACCATGGGCACTTGTCCCTGCTTGGCACAAGGGGAGATGGGTCAGCAAAGATTTTACTATAAGGTTAAAGTTCTAGTGGAGTTGGGCCTCATTGGGAGGAGAGTGACAATTGAGGAGATCAGTTACCTGGACTCTTGGTCGAAATGGCTCCTGACACCAGACCCTACCCAGGAGCTGTGCCTGCACTGGCCAGCAATGTGCCCTGCCTCAGCTCCTGTTATACCCTCCAACAGGGGAAAGAAATCTGTCCTTGCTGCTCTCTGACAAAGGCTTCCCCTCTGACCTAAAACTGAGGACAATGATACTTCTCCTTTTTTTTTTTTTTTCTTCTAAGTATATCAAACCTCCCTGACTTTTTCTCCCAAACTTTCTGAGGAAGACATTTCACAAACAACTCATCTTGTTAGGGAGAGGGTCATTAGGTTTAGGGTTTAGGGTTGGGGTTAGGGGTAAAGGTTAGGATTAGGGTCAGGGATAGGGGTACAGTTAGGATTAGGGTTAATGACAGTGTTTGTAGTTAGTGTCAGGGTTAGGGATTAATGTTAGTGTCAGGGTTAGGGGTTAGAGTTAGGTTAGGGTTCAGTGTAAGGCTAGTTTTAGGCTTAGTATTAGATCATTAGTGTTAGGATTAGGACATTAGCATTACAGTTAGTGTTAGGGTTTGGTTTAGGATTAGGCCATTAGGTTTAAGATTAAGGTTATGCCATTACTGTTATGGTTAGACTAGGCTACTAGAGCTAGAGTTAGGCCATTAAGGTTAGAATTTGGTCAGTAGGGTTATGTTTAGAGTTAGGTCATTAGCTTTAGGGTTAGGCCATTACAGATAGGATTAGGATTAGGGTTGGGTTTAGGCCTTTAAGATTAGGCCAGTAAGGTTAGGGTTAAGTTTAGGGTTTGGTTAAGGCTATTGGAGATATTGTTAGGGTTAGGCAATTAGGGTTAGTGTTTGCCATTAAGGTTGGCCTAACCCTAACCTTCACCTTTTGTTCCTTCCCTCCTTCTCTCTTTCCTTCCTTTCTTCCTTCCTTTGTAGCATAGACTATTTACCAAGAAAATTACAATTGTCTTCCCGAGAGTAATGATCCAGAAGAGGACAGGGACAGCAGCCTTTTTGTGTTTTCTGTTTAAAAATCTTAGCCAAGATGTTTCTGTTTCCTCTCATGCAATTTTACAAAACTGTCTTGAACACAGCTATCAAATCAGAAAATCACTCAGCTACTACTCCTCCAACATTGCCATTAAAAAATTCAGATATTGCCCACTCTACTATTTTGGGGTTGGTTGTTTTTTTCACTTGTGTTTTGTTAAAGAGTGATTTTTTAAAGGCTGACCTAATGTATTTGTGACTTCCTTTTGGGATGCTTAAATGCAAGTGCTAGGGAAGAGGCAAGCTTTTATGTGGCTTTCCCTTTCCCATTCCTTCTTTGCTGATCTAGAACCATCTGATCCTGGCTTGTGCTTAAAGGAAAATAAACCAGAGCTGTAACTGTGGTGTAATGGTTTTAATGATTTTACAGAAGGTTTCAGCACAATGTTTCCCCTTTTTCCAAAATCTTGAATAACAAAAACTCATAAACCAAAGAGAAAAAAGCCAGTGCTTCAGAGGAAGCTGAGGAGATGCTGGGAAATGGTTTCTGAACGCAGAAATTAGGGCAACATAGTTGAAATTAGGGATGGTAATGTGCATTGCTATCACTCAATAACTTTCAAAAAGTCTCACTATTTTTAAGACTCCTTGAAACAGCAGAACATAGAATTTCTGATCTCTGAAAACACCAAAGTTCTACTGGGTTTTTCCCATCAAGTTACCAGCTGCTACAGTTAAAAACAAATCCTGTCATAATCTATTTTGCTAATTATTTGTTTTTTCAGAAAAAGAGTATAACTTGTTGACCAAAACCTTATGTGGGTCAGTAAGGTTGCACACAAAACTGTGTAAATGCTGTCATAAAACCAAACAAAGCAAAATTATTCTGCCGTAAATAACATGTGGTTATCATTTGTTTACAATTTAGCCCAGCTATCAAAACAAACTAAACATTTTGATAAATGGTTCACAGTCATTTTGTAAAGAACACAGATTACAGGAGTCTTATCTAACATCTGCACTTCTAGTGCCAGAAGTACTCCTGAACCTCAGCCACCTCTGCCTGGGTAATACACAAGGTACTGAGGGTCAAGCTGCATGGGCTAATTGTATATGCTGGTCACTGCTTTCCACTGATGAGCTGTTCTGTTGAAGCCATCCTAATATTTTAAAAGAAAATAAAGAAATGCAGTGAATTTCCTCTCAGTTTAATTTAATTCTTTATGTAGAAAAGTGGAGTGGCTTTTGGGGTTGGCAACACAATTTTCTTGGTACACAAAGGACTTACGATTAGCAGTTATAACTTGTCTGGAGGATAAACGGAAATATTTTGCACTAAGGAGCTGTTGGAAGTGATGTGCAGAGGGGGGATGTCTGGTTGCCTGCAGAGGCCAAAGGGAGGCCTCCTTCAAAGCCAAGTTTCAAATATCATCTGGTTTCACTATAACACTATGTAACAAAACAAGCCTCAGTAAAATTTTCATTTAAGTGGGAAAGAATTTAATTGTTTTGCTTTTTTTCATTGTCATATCTCCCGTAATTCTTAAAGATGTTTGTAGGAATGCTATCTGACTTAAATAAAGAATGTGCACTGCTCAGGAACAGATGAAGTGGTACAAATTGGAGTTCAAAATGTAAACATGTTGGGAAGTTAGGAGCATGTATGTGAGAATGTGGACAAGTGGATGCATTTTTGTAAAGTGAAATAGTTTGTCTAATGAAAACTTTCAAAATGTTAAGAATAAAGACTGTCTATAATCAAGTTAACCATTAACTAATGTATATTTTTCTCCCTAGTTGACTGTGTTTTCATATGCAAGCTAGATAAAAAGAGATCAAATCTATTAAGGGAAGGCTGGCACTGACGTGAATCTGCTATGCAAACCTAAGATGAGAAATGCTGTCTGTCTTCTAGCTATGAAGTGCACATGGTATTGGATAAACTGCACCAGAGGGCAATTGCCTGAACCCAAGATATGAAATATGTCAGGTATCAGCAGAACTACTGCTGATCATACACTTCTCTCTCATGGCAGGGTGATACACTGGGCAGCTGATTCCTGTGTAATAAAAAGTCTCAGAGATTTTTTTCACACATCTGCATCTCAGGATGCAGATTGAAAAACAATGAAAGTATGTCATTTAAAGTTGCCTGGTTAGTATCTGAACTGATTGTAACATTAATTCTAGCTATAGCTTGATTGTGTGCTTAGTGTGTGAATAAAATGGTAGCTGAGATGCCACACAGAGGCATACTAAAAACTAATAGAAGTATCACAACCTCTTTTAAAGAAGGAAAAAAGGAAGCCTTCTTGGGGGAAGAGCCCCGCTGTATATAGTCTTGCAAATCCTGCTACAGAGAAGGCATCCATTACTTATCCCACTGTCCTAGAAAAGGCATCGAATACTTGGGCAGGATTCACCAATTCAGTCCCCCCAAGAGAGGTGAATTAGCAACAATCTGTGCAGCAGCCAGCTTGGGGCCCCGCAAATGGTAGCTGTACTTCGTACTGCTTGTGGTGCATAAGGCCTGGAAATCCTGTGGAGGGCAACAACATGTAATGGAGCAAAGGGATGGCAGCCCAGGAGAGGCAGGTCCTGGACAAAACAGGTAGTGCAGCCCATTCTGATGTGTATGAGCATACAGACACAACAGCTTAAACGGGAAAAAAGTCCAGCACAGGAGAATGGCAAATTCATTTATGCAACCAACTTTGTTTACATGGTAAAAGTTTGTACTCCCACTTAATTTTTTGAGGACAGCCTTACACAACACTAGCATAGTGAGCACAACGTAACTAATTCCCAAACAGAACTGTTCTGTTGTTCTGCCCTCTCTGCCAAAGTTTCAGCTGCACAAAAGCATGGCATCTCTCTTCACCCAAGTGGGTCACATTTTGGAATGTTTTCTGGTAACCGTATACTTACAGCAAGAAGTTCAGGGAAATGAAGAGATTTTGATTTCGTAGGGAGCTCAAGCATGTGCCCAGATGGCTTTGATTTCCAAGATCCAGGTTCCATATGTACATTTACTATAGCAGGGCTGCAGACCACAACCTCATGCTTATAACAAACTGATGAAGGCAATGGAAACCCTGCTTACTGAACCTGAGATTTTAGCTGCCACATGGGCCAGTAGCCACTGGCAATGAATCACTATTGCACTGTTCTGCTGAATAAAGCAAATATGGGAGACAACCCTAAAACAGTTAGGGCTGTAACTAGAGAGATCTAAAAGCTTCTGGCTGATGAGAGAGCCTATCCTTATGGGAAAATCATGTGCACTTTATAACACCTCTGACACTGATCATTCGGGGTCTGAGACTTCAGCCAGGGATACAGCCTTTCTTTTCTCAAATGCTGTTTTACCCGGTTACTTATTTTCATCAAACCCTTCGTGGCAGGGCACGCCAAAGTCCCTGCCCCACCGGAGGTGTGAATGGGGCAGGAAACGGTCTTCCTCTCTCCCCACCTCTGTCACCTCTGGTTTGGAATAGGCGTAAAGTACCTTCTCCCACCCCCTACCGTGGGCTTGAACAGGGAAGGAACAAATCGCCCCAGTATACACATGGCAACTGGACAGATTGCAGTCGGACCTGAACTGGGACTCTTGCACGGACGTGAACACGGACCTGAACTGGGACCTGGACGCGGACCCTGAGTCCAGTCTTTGCACGGATCTGGAGACAGACCTTGCACGGACCTTGCAGGAACTTTGAGCCGGACCTTGCGGAGCATCTGGAAGGTCAGCGACGAGGAAGCGCACAGTCCCCGCTTTTACACCGTCGCATCCTGGCTTCTTGCTGCAGGACCTGCCTCTAACGGTAAACTGCAGCCATTCGTGGGAACACCACGGAGCACCCCGGCTTTCCCCTGCCTTGCTTCGTGATCGTGGCTTCGTGAAAACCGTGCCTACAGTAATTTTGGACATTGGCAGCACTGGACAATCAATTCACCCTGATGGACCCTGATCTTTGAGACGTCTTCCTCTACCCCCTACCAAAACACAACTGAAACTAGCCAATAGATTTTGAAACTGAGGAAAACTAAAGACAGATATATGTGATAGTAAATCAGGCTGCAACGCTTTCCACAACTAAAATGTTATGCATAGAGTCATCTTACAAAGTGGATTAGCTCAGAAGAGAGACTTGCAGTTTTGAAATATGGGCATAGGTCAACTCAACAACGGTGGAAAAGCAAGGATGCTAAGAGGCCAGAAGAACAATAAAAAAGCCTAATGTTTAAATATAAGAGGAGTCAGACACAAAAGACAAGTCAGAGGCAAAGAGAAATTGCAGTAATAAAAATACAAATAATCATCATCCTGCCCATGATATTTTAAGTGTATCCTGCTTCAAATGTTTCCTCAATATGTGCTTTTGTGCAGACAGGCAGGCTTTTGAAATCAGTTCTCCAAACCACACTGAACGCATGACAAAGCATTATGAACCATTTTACACCTAATCAATAGAGAAAAAAAAATACTGGCTGATATCTATTTCACCCTTTGCTTTTGATGATGCCAGGCATCATGCTGGGCAAAGAAGACAATGCAGTTCAATGTTTCTTGTAAAAAAAATCTCCATTGTTATTTGGCAGTTGCCTAAAAACACTGCACTGAAGAAAAAACAAGTGAAGAAACTACTGAGAAAAAGACACTCCTTGTTTTCTCTATTCATCTCACTCTCTGCTTCTACTCTTCCAGGTGAACTGGATGAAGATGACTAAAGGATCACCTCAGCACGTGAAAAATATTTTTTAAAAGAGCTGTTTAAAAGTGTGAGATGCTGTGAACAGTTAAGTTCTCGCTGGGAAGGATGTTACATGTCCCTGAAAACAGTGTTAACTGTGCTACAAGAAATCATTTGAGAATTAAGGAATCTGGGAGCATGGAGTTAGCTGAATGCTATTTATTTGAAAGCAAAAAGAATAATCACAGTTCTAAGGAGTTATAATTTCAAATGGGCCTTACAGCTTTTTTCTGGTGTTCAATTCTTCACACTGGGGTAGTCCAACTGTACTCAAGTTCTCTCCAGTACAAGTGACACAAAGGGTAAGGTTTATTAGACAGTTGATTGTGATCACCTATGAAAAGAGCTGTTTATATTAATGTAGAAAATTAATCCCTTTCTTTTGGCCTGTCCTTTTCAACACTCAAATGTATGCTCTTTCCAGTAAAAGATTGGTCCCAAGCCTAATATTGACATTATTGCAACTTCTTTACAGTGAGGGAGGCTGAGCACTGGAACAGGCTGCCCAGAGAGGTTGTGGAGTCTCCTTCCCTGGAGGCTTTCCAAACCTGCCTGGATGCATTTCTGTGTGAACTACCCCAGGGGATCCTGCCTTGATAGGGTGGTTGGACTTGATGATCTCTGGAGGTCCCTTCCAACTCTAAATTTCTGTGCTTCTGTGATGGATTGCAGAGACCAGAACGTGATGGTGAAACACAACAATGGATTTCTAGTGTACAGAGAACAGCATATTCTCAGAGTAGACAGCCTTCAAATACAAGCTCATATACTAGAATATGCCAGATCTTGATAAACAAAGTGTATTAGAACAACAGAATTTTAGGGGTTGGAAGAGACCTCTAGAGATCACTGAGTCCAACCTCTCTGCCAAAGTAGGATCACACAGGAAAACATTCAGGCAGGTTTTGAAAATTTCTAGAGGAGACTCCGCATATTCTCTGGGGAGCCTGTTCCAGTGCTCTGTCAAGCTTCTCCTTATGTTGTGGTGAAACTTCCTGTGATCCAGCTTCTACCTGTTGTTGCTTGTCCTATTACTGGATACCATTAAAAAGGCATTATCACCTTCATCTTGACACCCACCTCCCATACATTTATAGAAATTAATATGATCCCCTCTCAGCCTTCGCCAGACTAAAAAGCCCCAGTTCTGTTTCAGTCCCATAACCATCCCCATAGCTCTCTGTTGGACTATCTCCAGTAGATGCCTGTCTCTCTTGAATTGGGGAGCCCAAAACTGGACACAGTATCCCAAACATGGTCTCACCAGGGCAGAGCAGAGGTGGAGGAGAACCTCCTTAGACCTGCTGGACACACTTTTCTTGATGCGTCACTTAAATGAGAATATGCCTGCATAGTGGATGTTTGGTCAAAATTTCCTTTCCACCCATTTACCTGAAAATGGGAAATACACTAAGAAAACTGTCCACTTGTTTAAGGTCAACAAATAAAAAGGGGCGTTTCAAGCTACATTAATCCTCATTCAATTTAATTAATTTTAACTTACAGCCATTTGAAATTATTTTGTCAAAATGAGGACATGGAGACCACATCCTATTCCAATCTTGTTTCTGTCACTTTCCGTATGACATGGGGTATATTATTTTCATCTTTTGCTTAGTTTCCCTCATAACAAACTAGCCCATGGAACTTGCTTTAAAATAATATTGTATTAGTAAAGTTAAGACAGTCAAACACAAGGCAGGAATATCCAAAGCTTCCTAAATTAATGCAAAGGTTTTAGAAGCACTAACAAACTTGTAATTTAGCACTGAACATCAACTGCCTCTCACAGCTGGAGTAAAATCTTGGTGGCAGGTCAAAGGGGCTGCGGGAGTACTGCGGTACTCCTCACATCTTCTCTAAAATCATTCAGTATTGATTTTTAGCAGACAGAAGTGCAAGACTAAGCAAGCCACAGGCCTGAGTTAATGTGGCAGTTCCTGTTTTGCCTGTAAAGTGAATTGAATGGAGACACCATCACAAGTATCAGGAGAATAATGCTTTGCACAAGCATCTGACCTGTGGTGGTCTCAGACAACAGGTTGCCAGATGTCCTGAAGAGTAAGAAAAAAAACATGCTGATTTGCAGACAAATTCTTTGTAACACTGTAACCTTGTATCAGCTTTCTGGAGGTAAAACTGAATGCCCAGCAAATGTAAGACCATGACAAACTTCTGTTTCTTGCTATGTAACATTATGTAAAGTAAAATTGACTTGATCACACACAACTCCAAGTGCTGATCTTAGTAATACTCTCTTTTTCCAAGTATAGAATACATGTGACTTGTTTTCACAGAATGTCAAACTATACACTTACTGGTGCATATAACATACACTGGAAAGAAAAACAAGAGAGGAAGAGACCCAGCTTGGAAAAAGAACCATCAATTTTCTTTTCAAATGTAGCTGAACAGGAGAGTTAAGAGGGAACAGATTAATGAGTAAAAGTGCTAAACTAGGACTTCAGTATAAAGTTATTATCATGTCCAGATGTTGGGTTTGCCTTTGACAGTTGTTTGAGATTTCATTTACGTAAATACAGATATGCACCTAGTCTTAAGGCACCTACATGCATCTAAAATTGCTTTTAGGAAATAGACCTTTATACATTCTGCACTCCAGATCCCCTACAAGCTGAGGAAGATGGTGGCAGGGTTTAAACATTGAGTACATCACTTAATAGTACATAATTAATGTGTAATCAGTATTAATAGATGCATTCAATAGTTACTCCAGCAAGAAGCCGAAGAAGTTCTCATGACTACATACTATAATGTTGTCCTGGCTGATGACTTCAAATCCATGTAAAATTTGGGTATATTAGATGTGCATGACTGACACCTTTTAATGCACTAAAAGTTCTTTGCTGTTGGAAGCTTTTTAAAAGTCACTTAAAAATGGACTTCTTCCCTTGAAAGTATTACGCATATCTGATTACTGTGCAGCCAAGTTGAAATGCTCCCTCTACCTTCTGTTCCAAAACAGATGGCAAATAATGAGCAAGTTGGAATATTCTCTGCTTATAGTATTCAGCTTGCGGTTATGGACTTGCCAACATTCTGGGTTAGCATCACCTCACTAGAAAACTGCTGCAGATCAACGAGGGCTAGCACAGCTGACATAATTCAGTCACAAACCAACCTTCCCATACTTAATAGCTTCTTGTGTCAGCATGTGTCCTAAATTGAAACATATCAGATTGAATTTGGCTACAACCTAAGAGTACGGGGATGTGTTTTGCAGATGAGGCTGGCAGGAAAAGTTGAGCTTAATGTGGTCAAAGGTTCCAAAGGCAGTGGAAGCACTATGGCTGCTCATGCACTGAAGGTACAAAAAGAAGGTTTTATATTTTTCACCCTTTGTTCATTACAGTTTAGACATTGGGATTTTTACTTTGTAGTGTGCCACCACTCAAGTGGGAGAGGAGGAAAAATGCCAAGATTTTCCTTAACACTTCTGCAAGCCTACCAAGACTGCAGTAAGACCAAAGAAAACAGCTCCCAAAAAACACACACATCATAAGCAATTAAGTTCACCATGCTTGGCAATGAAACTATTATTCCATAGCATGGCTAATTACCAATTAACTATTCTTCATTCAAAAAAAATTACAGTAGGCAAGAGGCTTTCTTCTTCATTCCACATAAAAATACATCTGGTAGTAGTGTAAAAGGCAATTGATTTTAGGTTTTTCAGTCTAAAATTACTTTACACAAGAAGCTTATTCAAAATTATAAACAATGGAAATCATACTTCTTTAAATGTGTTTTGGTAACCTTATGTATTATTTTAAAAAACAATTAATTACTGTGTCTAAAACAAACTCCCTAAATCACGCTACTTCCTTACATAGGTTAATATTAGTTCAAAAGTATTGTACACAAAATCCTCATTCATTTCAGTCTTCCTTAAATTTTCTTGTTAGAAGTGGTGACAGGAAGTTCCATTTTCCTCTAGTTGAAGTGCTAACATGGCTTAGGATAAACTCCAAACCCCTATTTTCACACCCCTCCCTTTCTGCTAGCAGACTGATGCAATTTCAGCATAACTAATTTTTTTAGAAATTACAGAGACGTCTGAATACTCTTTCATTATCCTGCTTAAAAAAACCACGGGTATAAAATAGAATCACAACTTTGGTTTACAAAGCATAGCTTTAATTATACAGATTGCTTCAATGAGATTTTTTTTAAAAGTCACTAGTATTTTAATATATGCTTTCTGAAATAACATTGTAACATTTACCTTTGAAACAGTTATTGCTAATATGCTGATATTTCAACTTCTACCAAGTGTTAACTACTGACAGTTCAATAATAATTAATTCATCATTGAAAGGCCATGTCTGGGCATTCTGTAGTGCATATATACTTTTGTAGGGATTCAGGCATTACTCTGATTTATAGGTTATGAAGAGCTTAAATAGGTCTGCTAGACTCAAGTGGAAAAAAACAGCAGTTAACCTATGAAAGTAGTATAAATAACTAAGCCAGAAGATGACAACTTGGTCATAAAAGCTAACAAATTTATATACTTAGTTTCAGTCTTCTCTTGGTCTCAGGAAGAATGCGAAACACCAGAAAATGAAAGATTGCCTGGCTCACAGCAATTCAGAAGAATCAGAAAGTAAATAACGCAGTATAAAAATTGTAAAGATCTCACAACTCTTATTTCTGGTGGAAAGGCTGAAGGATGTTGCCTGTTCAAACCTTCTGGGAGAGAATATGAAGTATCTTAGTTCTTAAAAATGCTGTCAGATAAATCATGTGACCCATGCAAAATCATACTATGCTAAAGCTCCAAGCACATTAGCATTTAACAGAGGTTTCCAAAGGTCAAAATCAGTCTCTTTAGTCACTAAATGAAGATTCACTGTCAGAACTGTCTTCTGCTTTCCCATCACCTCCCCAGGCAGGCACAGGAGCATCTGGGGTCCTGCAGGCAACAAAAATGTTCTAGGTTGTAAATTATAGAAGGTGGCTGAAACACAAGCAACTTAGCAGGTCATGCTAACGTCCTTTCACTACAACTTCATGCACTCTATTTCCACACTTAACACATTAACTGTTTATGATTTACAAACTCACACCTTTATTGACATTGCTTCACTCATAATCGGAAGATAAACACTAGAAACTGTAACTCACTGGACATCAAAACTCTAGACATGAGCTTGAATGCACACCTTTGATATTACTGGAAATAAGGACAGTTCACTAAGAGGTGGTGAACACTTTTTGAAAGAGTTGAAAGCAGGCAATACTGATTAATTCAATTTTTTTCAATTTTCTGAAGTTCTAGGGCTGAAAGGAACATGCTGTACACCATCAAGTAGTGTAAATAGTATGTGAAAATAAAAGACAGGAAATGAACAATATTCTATCCAAGTAAAACTGCGGGGATAATTTAGAAAAGCAAAAAAGAATCACTCACAGTGGAATTTGGCTAGAACACTGCGTTAAATTTGACATGCAAGAGCAGCCATAAGACTTTTACTGACTATTAATGATCAGACCTCTTGTATTTAGTTTTCAAGAGAATATTTAAGATGGATCTTAACATTATGTCAAAACATTTTATCAGAGAATCCACTGGAAATGAAAGTGAGAGAAGCAAGCCACCTAAAGACTAACACAAGTGACTGAATATACTGGCTCTCCCTGAAGTCTCCCTCCTAAGTACATAATGCATTTGACAACATAGGCAAGGCTGAACCTGTTAAATTCTGAAGCACAGGTACAAAATCTGCACACAGTTAACTTGGGGAAGGGGAATAATGACCTTCACAGACACTAGCTTCTTCTATTTATCATAATTTCTGTTGAAAATCCCTATGGTACCCTTGAAATGTTTCCAAACATCATGGGTACAAAAATGAGAATTGCATTAAAGAGCTGCAAGACAGCCTTTCCCCCTGCACACCTCTAAAATAAATTAAGAAAGCATTTGCTTTCTCATGCGAATACCACTTCACAATATTATTCCTTGTTGCCATGGCAGTGACAAAACAGAAGAGCTGTGCAAAGATGTGATCTGGAGAGAACTGTGCAAAAACTCTCCTCTAGTAAGGAGAGGAAGATGGCAACAAATTTCTTTAGTTTGTGAGAGGAGGGCTAACTGTCCCTGACATTGTAGACAGACAAGAGAGGAAGGGTAAGAAACAAAAGCTGAAAATAGATAAATTGAGAGGTTGATAGAATTGGCAGTTTTCAGATTGTGTAAAATGTTGAGAAAGTAGCAATAACACCTGAAGGAAGAGCTTATGAACAACTCCATATTACTAGAATTAGCACTTCTGAAGCCGCAAAAACATCCCATGCTTTGTCACTGGCAAGTAGCTGGGAGAGTATAGTAAGCAGTTGAACACAAGGCAATAAATAATTTTTCCTAGTTTTCACTGGGACAGAGTCAGCAGGCCTAAGGAACTTGAAGACCCAGGAAAAGTACTATGGATTGCAAGATATATATATGAAGAAAAAAACCAAAAAAACACAAACACAAAAAAAACTATGACATTGAGACACCAAATCAAGAAAACTGAAGTCAGCATTGACTCCTTAAAATATTATGTACCTTGCCAAATAATTAAGTTTTTTTTTAACCAGGTAAATTTGCTATACAGTTTTCAAGCCAGTAACATTTTAAACAAAATCTGCCTAAGCATTGGTAGTGCAAAGAATCTTTGAAGACAGACTTTGAGACCACAACCCAAATATATTCCACAAGCCCAAATCCACAGTAATAACATTTCTGTCTTAACCCAAAACAGATAATTCAAAAGTAGGTAGGCTTATTACAAAGCCTTTGAAATTTTAATCTATTATCTTACTTTTATCTGCAATAATAATCCATCCAAAACAGAGAAAAAAAAGAAGCATTTATACAAAGATATGGACCAGAAATGCAGACTGAAAAACACAGTACATTTGACATGCATACAGTAAACCTATGTTTGATAGTCTTGCCTCAGGTTCTTACTTGTGGTGTTTGGTTTTTTTAAATTTATTTTTTATTTCTTATTTCTTATTCAGTCAGTAAAAATATCAAATAAGGAATAACTACAGGTTTATTTAGATACCAAGATGTAGTTGGGAGATAGTGATTCAATATATGATGCTATTTCAGTTTTCTTATGTTTTATTTTCTTACGCAAGTCACTAGCTTCAGCATACACCTTTCCAAAATGTAAAAAGACTTCACTGGAAAGAAGAAACAGACTTTCTAATACATTGACAGTTTCTTAAGAGGATGCAAAAGTGTTTCAAACAGTTTAGTGGCTATAACGGAAGAATGAAAGTTAATATTTTCATCAGTTTAACAAATTCTGTGAAACAGTCAGTAAAACTAAATTGCATGTCAAATGTAAAACAAGCCTAAAATTCATCCTTACAGCCAAATAGCTTTGAAAGTGAGTATCTATTCTTAGTAGTCTTCACATCTGGTTAGCTCAATCAACACTCGGTATTTCAAACTGCTGACTTCAATTTACACTGAGGGAATTTGGAAACAACTGTGCTGTGCCTCATGCATCCAGCAAAATGAAAGTTTGATCTTATTACTCCACAACGATGACATTTTGTTGAAATGTTGAAAGAACATTATGTGTGAAAAAGCTCACACTCTCTAAACAGAACAGTGAAAACAGCTGCTGGTGCATTATTTGACCCCTCATCTCTAAACATACATTGTCAAATGTTACCTTGTCATTGCTATATCCTTTTCCTTGAGCTACTTGGCATGGAAGAAGTCCTATTTCTTCTCAAGTCTGAATAACTACCCACTTACATTTCAGTCTTTGTATTTCCTAGGCCTCAGACTAGACAAAACTGGAAAGATGGCTCACTGTTGAGATTGCATCCCTCCTCCCTTGCTACTGATGGCTATTTTCAGACCTATGAAATGCTATAAAACACTTCTAAGTCTCTTAAGTTCCAGCCCTACTGAAAGTTGCAAATTACTTACTCAAGAAGATCTGGATTTAGCCCTTCAGAAATCATTTTGTTTCGTATTGCCATTACAGGAACACCCTGTGTAGGAGGAGGAATAATATGAAGCTACTGGACACAAACAGGTGAACTGAATTCCACATAAATTTATGCATTTCAGACAAATTTATTGCTGAACAAGTCCATGGTGTAATACTCTTGCTTGCCATCAGTATGAACACAGAAACAAGAAACAATTGAGATCAAAGGCCCGTTCAATCCTTCTCATATTTAAGTTAAAACATGCAGAGAAAGTTGCAGAGAGAGAACTAGAAATTCATGCTGACAAAATGAGGAGCTCGTTATGTATATAGATGAGAATGTGAAGAAAGCACAAAGTAGCACAAAGAGAGCAAAGAACAGTTGTGCTCTAAAAGGTGCAGAAGACTCCTTGGAGATGCTGAAAGTATAGCCAAACAGGGAGGAAAACCAAGAAAGTGCATCTGCTACAACTCTGGAAAGATACCCTAAGGCAGTGCTAAAAATTGGAAAAGCCTTTAAAAAGCAAACAGAAAAAAGGCAAGCAGAGCATGAGAACAGAAGCACAACTTAAAAGTCAGTCTTCTGAATAAAAGCGCTTGTACAGTCAGGCTAGAATGACACAAGACATAGAAGTCTTCTATGACTTGTGGACAGAATTTAGCCAACTATGTATGTGTTAAAAAAATTCCTTCTTTTCAGTGCAAGTCCTTCCACATCTTTTTCACTTCATTTTATTCAACAACACCTAAACATCTCTCATCTTGGATGGCATACCCAAGAACACTTTGACACAGTCTTATGAGATACATTCCAACAAACTACTCCTGTGTTTCCACACAACTTGTGCTTTGCCATCCCCTCTTGCAAACCACCAGAAAAATCACCTGATGCCACAATAGAAGGAAAAAAAAATTAAAAAGAAAAATCTGAATTTCTGATTTCCAAGGGACAAAGCTTGGTGGTCTAGGAAATTCAGAACAGCCTCAGAACCTAAATGAAAAGTAATGCAAGATTCTTTTGGCACAGGACAACTATCTTTTATCCAAAGTAAGTAAAATAATGATAAAATAAAGGGCAGTTGTGACTAATGTTCCAGAGGAGCATGTGGTACTCATGGCAGATGCAACTGCTAATCAGACAAAGTGAAAGTTAAGACAGCTGTCTTACTCCTTGAGTGGTTTCACAGTAAGACTCACCATCAATAACTGTGCATGAAGGTTCTGGAACAGCATGCGGACAGGTACATAGATTTAACAATCTGTTACACATACCAGCAAACATGTGACTCAAATAGTTGCAAACTGTTAGCCTGTAATAAGAATTTCTCAGTAATTCACAACTAATGTTCATGACTATTTAAAATACTCTAGTCTAGATTTGGACACCAGGGACTGTGTGTCTATACATCATCTTGTATTATCTCATGTTTTTTTCCCTCACTTGACTGCTCTAAGGAGTTTCTCTCCCCAGCTCAGAAGCCACTGATGAAATTGTCATGCAACGTGTTCAAACCACATGAAAACATGATTGAGTCAGATCAAGCAAAGCAGAAGTTCTATTTTCTTTCAACGAAAGGGAGCTTGGTATATGAACCTCTAAGAATGAATTGGAAACTGTTACATTTTTATATTCCCACTTGGAAAAGTGTTTTATTCCAAAATTGTACCTCTACCTGTTTTTATTACAATCATGGCATTACAATTGCTTTATCTTTCACACTTCCAAAAGTTTTAATCTGGAAAATCAGACCCTAATACTGCTGTGTCCCTAAATCTTACTAAAATAAATCTGACAACTATTTTAAATCTAAATGGTAACTACCCTGAGCATTCAGGCCCACTGAAATAGCACAGGTATACTTTTCTAATGCAGGAGCGAGTACTGAATTTCCATTGCATTTGTTCTGCCCAGTTAAGATTTGAAATAATCCAAATCACCACACAATCAACACAGCATACTCCAGTTCCATTCCTAGCCTGCTCCTGCAGCTTGGGAAGTGTGCAGGTCGCGGGAAAGTCACAGTGGAAGTAGCAATACTGTTGCAAAATAGATTTTGGTTCTTCATAGTACAAAAAGTGCTGGCAATTCCTGAAGATCAGTGCACTCTCCATCTTCAGTTTTTATTTCAGCCTTTTAATGCAAGTACCAATCTATATCAGGCAATTCAGTATCTTGGCATCCATGCAGTCAAGTTTCGAATCATGTACGAGTATTTGTAACTTGAGTTTATCTGAAATCTTGGGCTGCTCCTCTCACACTGTCAACAGAAGTGTTCTGAACACTTGCAGCAAATGATGCTGCTTTTATATGGTTTGTTTAAATACTATTGCTCTATATTTAGAAAAATAGGAAATTAATATGTCAAACTATGTTCCATCAAAATGAGATCGTTACCTCACACAAAAAGTATCTTTATTGCAAAAGATGTATCTCTTCACTGTCATAATTCATAAATACTACAGATATTGAGTAGTAAATAAGTGATCAATTCAAAAATATCTTCAGCTAGAAATTTAATTTAGGCAAATAAATGACACTAACTGTAATACTTGACTGGACAGGAAGACAGGTTTGGCAAATAAAAGAACACACATTCATTTGTAATATGTTAGTTTGACTTTCCTACCACACTGTTTACAACTGGCAGAGGAGTCACCAGGAACTGCCAGGACAAAGTATACATGTGGAAAGTGAGATCTCAGTTCTCTAGCAGACACCAAAAAAAAGAGAAGTCAAAACAATTATAACCATCCCCAGAACTTTTACATCCGCTTTCAAGTCTAGCAACAAATCAATACTCTAAAACAGGGCTCTTATCTCTGTTGCTATCCCACTACTAGGTATTCCAAATGGTTTGTAATAAGCTACCCATAAAGAGACAATTTGTGACTGAAATGAAAAATAAGGTCTGGAACATCATCAAAAGTACCAAGCACATCAATTGCAATAATTGCTCTGAAGAGGGAATGAAATCATGAAGTTAGTTTTTCAGAAGAAAATTTCCACTGACAGCTTGAAAATGAGGACAGGGGATTTTTTGTTTGTTTTTTTTTTCTTCTGAAAATTTGTTTCCAATCTCATTTATTTCCTATTTATCTGTATAACAGCCTACAGAAAAAAAAGAGGCAAATAAAACCCACATCATGAATACTTGCGCCTCTATTTTGAACCCTACAGAAGTATCAAATACTCCTGCCCTGGACTATACTACAGCAAAACCAAAATGTAATCATATCTGTATGTATGGAATGACACCAATTCTGCTGGAGTAGATACATTTCAGTGGCATCTTCTGTGACTCTAGCTAATGTGACTCTGTATTTATACATCTTCACACTCTCAGTTACATATATTGGCAGAATAAATTGCATCAACTTATTTACTAGAGACGTGCTAGGAATATTGTGATGTTATCCTAGTTTAAAGATTTATGTCGGAATATATATCTTTAGACATGTAATGTTCACTTATTGGGTGTGACATTCTACATAAAAATAATGGAGTCCTAAAAGAATAAGAGAACTGACTCACCACTTGTACCATTTTGAGGTATCTGGCATATCTTGGTTCCTTGGCCACAGTTAGGACATTTTCTGTTACTACCTCTGTTTTCTGTAACCCTTCTTCATGCATACTGTTCTGCTGTACAAAAAGAAGGTAATATTTTACTTGTAAGTTATGCAGACCAGAAGCATGCAGAGATTTCAATCCATGAAGTTTGTGATTTAAGAGTAAAGTGCAACCTTCCTTCATCAAGATCATTCTGATCTATGCTCAGATAGGGAAATGCAGCAGAGTACTTCAGCTGCTGCTGTTTCACAGCAACCTCCACCAAATAAGAGAATGAGCAGAGACTGTAACTGGAGGTTCCAAGAAAATAAACTATAACAGGAAACTGGGGAAAAAAATCCATTCACAAATGAGCCAGAAAGCCTGACGTAGTGAAGTGGTGATCCCAGGATCTATGCCCGGGTTAAAAGAAAAAAAAAAATCAACCAAACACATGCATATAAAAAACCTCAATAATTCATCAATTGCAGGGATAGGATCTTAATGCTGATCACTTATAATACAGTGGCATTTCAGTACATAGAGATAGAAAACATTCACTATAATAACATCTTCAAAATAAATTGTGCTAGAAACTCCAATTTGAGCAGACTGTTCAAATTCTAAAGGAAGGGGAAAAGAGTTGGAATTATGCTATTTGAATTGTTTTCATCCATCACCTTCCCAGTCCCTTGATGTAACTAGTGTTCACATTTTAGTGTGATTGAAGGAGGCATTTAACCATTAGATTTGAGTTACTTCTAATTATTTAAGTCACATACTGAAGAAAGAGTGCACTTTTCTTTGCTTTAAGTCACTTGTTAAAACAGTTTTGTTAGTAAAAAATGTGTAGTTTAGATTTCCCGTTGATTCTCTCTTCCAACAGACTTGCTTCTTTCATCTATTTCAAATGAGACTGGAAACAATATAGAAAGGTTCATTCCTTCAGTGTATCAGATGTGCTTCATTACTTACTGCGGACTGAGGTGATACACCTGTCTGTTGATCCGTAGTAGCTTTTGCCACAGGACCATTTGTAACACTGTTCATATTTGTACTGGAGACTTCAAATTTGACATCTTCTAGGCCAGGAATAGATGATAACTGAATATATAAAACATCATGAAATAAGCATTGAGCATATCATAACTGTACACATACCATAAAAGCCACTTATCAGATACTCCCCAGATACATTTCACATTAGTAAAAATATAATTTTTTATCAGTAGTTTTGGGATGTTGATTGACAAAAAAAAAAAATTCTATTCAGGTGGCTTCTACAATAAAAAATCCCAAGCCATTCTGCAGTCATTCCTAAATATTTTGAAATGAGTAAGAGTTAGTAAGCACAGTTTGTACTAATACAGTATTTTTTTCACTAAGATCTTACTGGATGGGTTCACAATGTCCTACAACCCTGCTCACAAAAGCACTAACTGAAATTACTTCCATCATTATTGAAATAATAGTTGTTTAAAGCTTTACAGTGGGTGGGTTTTTTTCTGGTTCTGCGGATTAGTTTTGCTTGACTTTCTTCCTCTTAGCAAATTAAATGATAGTACATGACTATACATTATACTCTTTTGTTATTTTTTAGCTAAAGAAATCTATCAGATATATTTGTGTTGCCTTATACAAAATTACATCTTGGTAACACATACAAAGATACTTCAGCTTTACAAAGGTGGCAAAAAATTCTCATTAGAGTTTGCATGACAAATTCAATTTCGTACTGCAACCCTGCAACACAAGTTGCATATTTTAATATTACAAAAGTTTCCTCCCTTTTCTTAAAGCCAAACACTGCAATAAAATTGACACAAGTAGGTTGCCATGGAGTCCTATTGCTCTTTCAACATCTAAGTGCTCTTTTCTTGTTCAATGAGACAAGCCCAATACTTCCAGTATGGTTGGTTCCTTTCTTCCGTATCAGCTACATGTTTAATGTTAAACAATATAGGTGGCAAGTCATGCAAAGAGAGAAATTGCCATGTAAGCATTTTGTATGAGCTCCTTCAAATCAATGAAAACTTATTTCCTTGACCCAGACTAGGAAGGAAGCTAGTTCATGCAATCTAAGAGGCTGTCACTGTTAAAAGACAAAGCTGTGCATATACATACCTTTGCATCCAAAATATTGAGTGTTGTTTCAATTTGCTGGATACGGAGAGAGAGTGCAGACAATTTCTATAATAGAAAACATTTAGGATGTGAAAAAACCCTCCTGAGCCACTTACATACATAAATCAGTTCAAATCTAGGTAAACAAAATCACTTTTGTCTTTTACCTGAAGGCAAAGTGTAAATGAGATGACAAGATTATGAAATAAATGAAGCAATGACATCCATTTTTATTACAGTAGCTATTCAAGTTTTAAACGTTTGACTAGGCAGTTAGCTTTCCCAAATGACAACTTGTGGAGAGCATAACTGAGGAATGGCTGAGAGAAAGAGGACATGACACCAACTGACAAACAACTGACCGACAACAACTGACAAAAATAAAGAGACTATCTACAAAGAAAAAGCCAAAGTAAACAGGATAATGGTAGACATATTGTACTCTTGCAGTTACCAAAGCATCTTTCTTCAAAGCTTTTTCCAAACGTGGAAGATGAAAATATGGGATGTGTGTGTACATAACAGAACAAATATAAAGTATTTTTTAAAAATTAAGTCCTATACAGTCAAAGTGCACAGTGAACCAGAACTAACCAGAAGCTTTTTATGCTCCAGGTGCACCTCAAACAAATTTTGACACTTCTTTTTTTCCCTAAATTACTCTAGAAGAACTGTCACTCTTTTAACTAATTGCTACCGTACTCCACCAGACCTGTCCAAGTGAAGTTGGCTAGCATACTGGCTGGCAGCTATGTACCACTCTGACAGCTTCCTGGCATACTGGCAAGATTCTGCCTGGCTCTGAAGCAGAACTTTAACACCCTAAGAAAATGGCAGTTCTGCCAATATGCTAGAAAAAGTAAAAAGAGACTGACAGGAGTTAGTCTTTTAGGATAGTGCCCTGACTTGTTTACAGATGGTTCTTTGTTCATGGAAAAGAATTTCTTCTTACTGAATGGAACTATGTGGCCTATATGTAGCTGAGGAAAGAGGAATAAAGATGTATGAAAGCCAGTTCTATAACTTCATAGGCAAGTTTGACTACACAAAAGCAAAGAAATGTAGAGTTAAGGATGGCAATAGCTATAATTTTGAATTTCTGTTGATTCAGACAAGGACTTTTCATATCAAAACCATTTCTGTACTTCGTAAATAAAAGTATTTTTTCAAGGAGTTTATAAAATAGCTATTTAGTGTCTTGATTAATATGCTTAGGTTAACTAATAATTTTTAGTAACACTACTTCACAGAGTTGCTGCATGCTGAAGTTGGCTTTAAATATATGTGTTCTGATTTCCATGCAAGAACCTATGCAAGAGGTAATCTTGAGATCATGAGACAACGGAGTTTTGGACAACTGACAACAGCATCACTAGGCTTCTACACTGTCCCATGCTTCAAGTTACACTAAGTTTAAAAATATAGAGAAAAACAGCTTCTTTTTTCCCCTCTCTGGAGCTCCATATGTTGATGTGGTAGCCAAATTTTATACTTGTCATGAGTCTGGCTCTAAACTTTACTTAAAAGTAACAGAATTTCTCAGATTACAAGGCTTAGATTAACTGGATTTGACTGCTGCCCTAGCCCTGCTGGCTAAGGCTATAGAATAGTCTTTGTTTAGTAAACTAGGTAACAGTTAAAAAGAAAAAAAAAAAAAGTTAATGACAAAAAAGTTAAGTTAAAAGTCACATTAAAAAACACATTTTCTACAAAGGAGGAAGTCCTCTTGCCTTGTTCCGTGGAAATTTCTTGTTCTGTCAGTCTGGTGTATTTCCACCGACACTAAGGCCACCATAAAAATGTTTACACAAAATATTTTTTATTTTTCTCTTTTTCAGGAGAAACTCAAACTAACTGCTTTATGCTACACTTGACAAAAATGTCTTTTTTTCCTGCATCAAAATTATTTACATTCATAGCTCAGGGTACAACCCTTTCGAATTAAAGCAGTAAAGTCTGTACACAAGTTTTAACGCAATATCCTACAACACAAATGAGAGGGTACTGATGGTCAAAATGGATTCAGCACCACAGGAATATGGCATCCTTCTTCCTAAATAAGACAACATCTCTAGATGGGGCTTCTCAGGACAATCTGCATGTATAAAAAAGTTCAAGGACTGTGCCAAATGCAAAAGTTTATGTAAACAGTTTTAAGTATGGTATAATCAGCAGTTCATGTGGATATCTTAGTGAAATAAATTTCTTAAGCACTTACTCAAGATAAACCTCAAGCAGAGAGAAGAATAAATTATTCTAAGCTACCAGTATTATTGCATCACATTGAAGTGAATGGTTCTTCTTTTTCGGGTAATTTTCATTTTATAAATTCACAGCTAGGAAAACAATAATAAACATACCTCTTCACAAACAGTAGAAAAGCGGTTGAGAAACTGCACTGTGTGAACCACAAACTGGTTTAGAAATGCTACAGTTCTTTTCTGCTGTATAGCAGGAACCTGCATTGAATAAGAAAACCATATTAGATGCCAATTCTTACTTTTGGATTCAAAGACCTGTTAAAAAATGCAAATGTTTTAGAAGAAAATATTTCAGTCTGCCTTAAGTATGCATGCTATGAATACATATACAAACCTTTTTTCACGCATACATGTAAACATATATATAGTTTTTTTCACTAAAAATCTGCTAACATCATGGTTGAAAAGTTGCAAGATACATACAACAGGCAAGAAGATCCACATAAACAAGAAAGGCTGTTACCTTTTTCAAGAAAATTATTTTAGATTAGATTGCAAACAGTCCTGAAATCAGTGTTGGGGTCCTTTTGGTTGTTCTTGTTCTTTTTTAAAACAGAGGCAATCAGAATCTTTCTTTCTAAAGCTATCATAAAATTACTTTAGTGCCAGCCCTCCAAGTCAGATCTGATGCATGCGTAATTTCCAGACTAAAAGGTAGAATATGATGTTTGTCAAAAAAAGCCTGGTACTTATAAGGTAACAGACAGTTGGCATTTTCATTTAAACTGTTACATAAGACTATAATTGGGAACATTCACATGTTTATGTATAAAATCAAAGTGCCTCAGGTTTAATTACCTTGGACAACTGTTTAAGTCTTAAACTCCACACAGGAAATTACTCTATGGAATTGTAATTGGTTAAAGGGAATGATATACAAGTGTAAACAACTGCAGTCAGGCTTTAGCTGTCCTGACCAAGTTTCAGAATATAGTGACTCTCTGGTCTTCATCACCTCTTTAGTCTTCCATTTGTAGCCATTCACTACACTTTACATGCCTCTTCAGGAGACTTCTGTTGAGGTTAGCTCAAGCTTTTAGTCTGTCTGGGGACCTGTATGGTAGGGTTTCCTCAACTCCAGTTTTGTAGTTCTAACACTGTTAAACATTTTATGACTTGATCAGAAGCTAATGGACTAGCAACGAAGACATGTGGGCCATTGGGGCAACTGGAATTGTCTATATTTGAAACAAAAAGCTAATTTTTTTTTTTTTTTAATCAGTACAATACATAAAACAAGCAGCTTTAAAACGGGATTTGCTTCACCATTCGATGACAGAAATGCCTTAACATTTAATTCTATCACTACTATAGAAATTGTAGCAAAACGTCTCTGGAAACAGTAACACGGCGCTCCTGGAGACACAGCTGAAGATAAAACTCTGCTCTGGGAACTCGGCCGCTGGTGCTGACGGCACTGTCTCTCAGCATGTCACCCCAGGACCAGTTCTCCCGGCTGAGGCTTCACCGGACTGTCCAGCAAGGCCGCGACCGGGCTCAGGGGCAAGCCTGACGGCCAGGTCGGACCGGGCAGCGGAGTAATGCGAGGGGAGAGCGGGCTCGCCCAGCACCAGGGCCAGCGCAGCCGCAGCCTGGGGAGGAAGCGGAACAGTTCCGGACTTCTGGGCGACCCCAGCCCATACCTTCGTGAGGTCAATGCCGGAGCCCACTATAGGCAGCCCGTCCTCGTCCATCCCCGCGGGTCTGAGGCCACGGACAAGAGCGCCCCGCGCCCACCAGCCACCTCCCGCCGTGCCCCGGAAGCCTCAGCTTCTCCGCGCGCCACTTCTTGACCCCGGCCCGGAAACAAAACGCGCGCTACGACGGGCGCGCGGCTCTGCCCCAGGCTGCGCAGGCGCAGGCTCCCCCGCGCGGGGCAATGCACCATGGGAAGCGCAGTCCGAGGGAGGGAGTCAGTCAGTGGCGAGTTGGGTGCGCTGCCGTGCCGCGTGTTCCTGTTCCGCCTCCTCACGCCTCACACCGTCTCTTCTTAACTCTCCTCTCTGGCAGGGTGCTCTGCACACCAGTCTGTCCCATATGCTCCTGGCATATAAATGCGCAGCTTGTCCCAAAACCTTCTCTAAGTCGTCCCGGCCGGGCTGGGGGAGGTGTGGAGAGTCAGAGAGTGGAGAAAGTGGCACCCGTGAACTGAGGGAGATCCTGAGCGTAATTCTGCCGCTGTTTACATTGACTCAAACCGGTGGATTTCGCGGTTTCAAGGCCCTGGGTAATGCAAATTGTGAAGGTAGAGCTTCTTTCCCCATCGGCCAGACACCAAAGTAATAATGACAAAAGCCAGTGATGAATTGTTTCTGTGCTTTTATGCATCATTTGAGCAGTGACGTGCCACACTGAATATTTAGAATAAAATGAACTAGCACTGAATGACAGGGATCTTTTAAAAAAACGACAAAAGCATGGCTTCAATTGAGTTTGAAAAGATTGCTGTACTTACATAAAAGCAAGAAAGTAATGGCAAACCTAGCTGTGGCCTAACATTCTTGGTTTGCTCAGCAATAGTTATCGCTACTTCCTCTTGAGCTTAGGGTATAAATAGGGCTACTGCTTTTCAGGAACCTCAGTGGTACCAGACTCCAAGAAAAGGAGGAGGAGTCTCTAGGTTTGCAAGTGTTCCTCTGAAAAACATCCTTAACTGGAAAATAATCAACCTGTTTATTTGTTTGGGGTTTTGTTTGATTGGGCTTGTTTACTTTTTAATACTGGAGTAACCACTTCTGTTAGTTTTCTGACAGTTTCAGAGGACTGGTCAGACCATTTAGATGCAGGGTCCAAATACAAAGGTAGTTTGAACAACTCTAATGGGCTGCATCATCAAGAAGGGTTTCCTATCTCTCATTGCCCATTTTTCACAGCATATGATGTTCCTTTCCTTAAGACAGTACAAAGAGCCATCTTGGCAGAGAAATAGCTTTAGAGGATGATCTGGTTTTAGCTTGGTTCATGCACTGAATCAAATTGGCCACAATGTGTCAAACAGCAGAGTCTGGTGAGTAGGGTTACAGAGTAACAACTGGGGTGCTTTGGTTGCAAGTCATAGGACAAGAGGAAATGACCTCAAATTGCATCAGGGGAGCTTTAGACAGTATACTTGAAGAAACTTCTTCACTGGAAGGGTTATCAAACTTAGCAATCACCATACCGGAATGTGTTTAGAAGATGCTGATGGACATGGCTCAACATCAGACTTGGCAGTTAGATAATGATTGGAGGTTTCTTTAAGGTTTTTTTCCAAGCAAAGCAATTCTGTGTTTACTAGGTGTTATAGAGACATAATTTTTACTCTTTTGCTAAAATACTATAGCAAAGCCTCTTTGCCCAGACTGTTTGAGTTATTGAACAACCTGTGTTTCATGCTCTGTTTTTGAGTAATGATGTGTACTTGGCAATTTCTCCCATCTCCCAAAGACAGGATGTTAGCACACAAAATTCAGTAGGTTGCAATTACCCTAAATTCCCTAGTTCAAGCAAATTATAATGCCACCTTTATTACCTAAAAGCACCCACCTAATTTACATTCAAGAATTAATTTATCATAGCCTGTCCATAATACAAGTTTTCCAGGCAATATCACAGAAATTTAATACTTTGTCAGGTCTTCACTGAAGCTCCCGCTCTGTTAAGCTGGACAAGAAATCTCACAAGAATATGCTCTTCAGTGAACTTTTTGGTAATTCCGGCTTTTAATTTGGCAAAAAAGTACTGCATAGGAAAGTGCAACACAGCACTTTCTCTCCCACATAGAATTAGGAAACGCAGAGTGTGAAAAGTAAAAAACTCGTGGAAAAATGTTTTAACTGAACTAGTTTGTTAAACTGGAACTATTTATGACTAAACCCCACAGGGAGGATATATAAAAAAATAATTGAGTGATATCCAGATTTACAGTGTGTATTATTTGAAAATGTTTTTTGTACAAGCCCCTCACCCTGAATGATAAATGTCAGATTAAGGAATAAAAAGTGTATAGTATGTAACATCTGTCAGTTTATAGCCTATGTGTGTGCACATTTGTATATAGCTATTTAAAAACACAGACATGGAACTCCACCTTTCAGTGAAGGAAAGATTAATGACTGTTTAAGAGTTAATGAAATGTGGTTCAGTTGAACATTAGTATTTTGAAGATGTTAACTGATGAAAGTATTTTTCACTAGTGAAGACAAAGCTGTCTTGCAGTTGCAAGATTTTTATCATGCATTAAAAAGTAGGGGCAACAGTACTTAAAGGCAAAAGAACTGAAACTGATCTGTTACATAAGATTTGTGTTGCAAAAAAATCAGAGCCTGTAGTCAATCACAAAACAACTGCATGAGCTGAAAAGAAACTGGCAAGCGCTACTGTAACTTACAATGTTCCTGTGCATTTTCTATGCTTGTATACTGTTACAGGTCCCAAGATGCAATATTCTGTTAGAATCAGCACAGACCTCAAATAGCTATACAACTGAGAGGGAAGTTAAAGAAACACAAAGCTGATCCCAAACATTTTCCAGACATGGTGTCACCTGAGCCTCCACAGGGGCAACAGTTGTTTTTACTAAGGTGGTCCAATGAACAGCTGAAAAGGTCAGAGCGTGGATTAACATTTTTTTGATTTCCCATGGAGTCCTCTAAATCCATGCTTGCAATGAGTATTCTGGCAAAGGTTCCCATATGAAACTGATATTACCTCAATGATATTTCCCTCCACTGAATTACAGAAGAAGTCAAAACAAAACAAAAAAATCCTCTCAATAACATAGGCATGTCAGAATATGCAGAGATTTAACAAACAGGTTCAGAGAATTACCAAACTTGACAGTTAATTGATTGATAAATACAAATGTCAGGTGTTACATAGATTCATTACAAAAAAAAAAGAAGAAGAAATAAATTGAGAACTGGTTAGCAGTTCTCTGAAAAAGGCTTTTCAGGTTTCAATTTTCCAAGTACCATGCTAAGGCAACATCAGAGGATTAACTAATTATTTTGTTCTGTACAGAAGAACATGGGGAACATGCTAAAAACATTAGCTGCTCTTTATTTTAATAAAATTCCTAAAGACTCATTTTATACTGGAAAAAAAGTAACATGAAGAGCCTTGAACGTGGCACGATCATCCCATTCCTTGGCAAATAGTTTTAAGTAGTCCTTAAAAACAGAGTATTAAAAATAAGCATCCTGGCTTCTGAATTAACTACAGGACAAAATAATTTCTGCGTTCTTCCCTCCTCAATATTAAGCAATTCTAAACAAAAACATCCCCATCAAAATGCACCTGCACATACCTAATGCAAATTACTTTTGGCAGTATGGGTACTAAGCACAGTGTATGATGTTCTGCATAGCTGAGTGTATGGAAAGGTTTGTTTTGAGAGTTGACAGGAAAAAAAAAAAAAGTTTCAGGATATCTGAAAGGCTAGTAGTGCCCCATTCTCTCAGACCCACACAGATTTTCAGTTGCGTTAAGCTGTTAGCTACATGAAGCCAGTTAAACTTCCCATCAATGATCTCTGAAGGTCCCTTCCAACGTCTCAAGTTCTGCGATTCTTTGACTTAGCCTGTACTCTGGTCAAACTATAGATATAAGATGAATGAAGTGCTGTATCTTGAACGTTCTCATTTGCTTTTTCTACAGTTTAAGCACACACTGAAGATTGGAACCTAAGAAGATTCTGTATTCATCTTTTAGATGAATTTTGCTGACAGTTGAAAAGCATAATTTTGCAAGAATAAAAATGAGGAGAAATAAAATTTGCCTTTTTAAAAGGTGACTGTAATCTCAGTTTTTGCAGTCCTAATTCTAAATTGGTTTTATGTACCCAGCATAAGTAGAGGCAAAAGACTATTTTAAAAATCAAATTACTGCCAATAAGGATGGCTGCAGCGCTGTAAGGAGCTGTTAAACTATCTTGGTATCACTTCACTTGAAAAAGCATACAAAACTGATACTACAGAAACAAATTATCTCTTTTTTCCTCTTTTCATTCATTCTGGGTCTTATATGATAGGGACAAGAAAAATATGCTTCTGGAAAGCAGGTGTCTGATTTTCCTGTAAAAGGCTAGAAGGAGAAGGCTGTAAACAGAAAAAATCTACACACTGTTTGGCACACTTGAAGTAAATCCCTCTATCATTTTAAGAGAAATAATACTTCTTAAAATATACCATTGACTTCTTCATGGTTACTGGCAACTAGTTTATTCGGCAAATACATTCACAGACAGCATTTTATGATAGTATATTGTTTGATTTCTTTCTCATAAAACAGTGATGGTCTGGAAAGTTAGTATAGAGACAGGTGTTCCTTCTGTAAGTACTTTGGATGACTTTGAAATATTTGAGGTGTGTTAACTGTGTGACATTGCCAGACTGAGATTGCTGGATACAAAGTCTTAAAAAAAAAAACAAAAAACAAACCAAACTTAAACCCCCCTAATTTCATATCCAACACCATATTAAAAAGTGTGTATTTTATTTTAAGTAATCAAGTATGAGATGTATGAAAACTTGTTTTACAAAAGCTGTTGTATTTGCAAGGTAAAAATCAAACATAAATGTTTCATATCTTACTTGTTAATTACTTGTCAATAAATACAAAGACTAAATTCCTTAGTCTTACTTGAGACACCATATGCTGTGAAGTTTCATACTGAAGGCAAATACTTATTTTACATTTCAGTTATCCAGAAAAAAATTTTATGATCTCCTCCAACTGCACATAAAGGAAGAGTTCTGTGCCATGTCAAACCAGATCCTACAGCTGCNAAAAAAAAAAAAAAAAAAAAAGAGAAATGTCAATATAACATACCATATAAATAATTTCTATATACCATATATCAGGTTGCATAGACAAATAAACACCACACTAAGTTTAGTACTCCTTAACAAATACAGGTAAAATACAAAAGAAATCTAACTGAAAAAAAATTATCTGCTACTTAGTTCCAATAGCTACTTAGTACATTTAAGTAAGGTAAACCAAAATATTCCATGTTTCAACACTTCTCATTATTAAAATTATTATTATTTTAAAGGCATACTTTCAAACTTGGAAACCTTTTTTAAATTAAAGTACTTCCTGTTTTTTTTAAGCATACTTTTAACTACTAAGTTTGAAGGTAATAATTTTACTTCAAGCATTAAAAATGTAGACTAACTCCAGGAAGCAAAAAACATTTCCTATGCTGTGCATTTATTGTCTTGAGATATATTTTCATCAATGACTTAAAATATAATTGGTTCAAACTTGTAACCATCTGATTTTAGCTTGTTTAGAATTAGAAATAGTAAAAAATGTATGAAAAAAAGGAGATTAAATGTGGTTTTCTTCCCCTTCGCAACAATAATGCAAAGCAAAATAAAACATACATATCAAGCAGCTTAAGTGTAGTGTGATTTTTTTTTCCTTAACATGGATGACAGAAACTGAAATAAAATTGGTATACCAAACAGCATTTCAAGATGGTTTGGGTTAGTTTTCAGTCGTAACTTTTAACTATTTGTGATCCTGATTTAAAGAGAACAGATGCAATTTCAGTTAAAAGCTGAGCTCAAACATTTACCTGGGGATGTCCTAAATGATGAACAAGCAGTTGACTTGCTGTCTTTCCTGGATATCCAGTGGTTGCAAAAAGGTTTTCATTCACCCGAGACCACCTATGAGAAAAATTAATTTACTTTTCAGACATGCCTATCAGACTATCAGAAGTGCACACAAAGTGGAATTCTCTCCCTTAGGGTTAATTGTTTGCAACTGTTAGATATTTAACTAACACCAGAAAAACAAATTCAGAGAAGTGGCTTATGAATAATTCACCACCCACAGCCCCTGTGTGCATGTAACCGTAAAACAGAAAAAAATAAGGGCAATGTTACTCATACATACTAAACAAAGGTCTTTCACTAATTTCAAGTGGGGCAGGTGCCTCTCAAAATTATTTAATGGGAGACACCACCATGTTCCTAAACTCATGAATGTTTGCATTGTGTAATTGTGCTATAAATCTGTATCCAATTTATGTAGACAAAAGTCACAGAATAGAGAAAGTGCTTATACCTGAATAATCTGCCTCGATCAACGTGGACAGGTCTCTTATCCTGTGGATAACTACAAGAAACATTAAGGGTAAAAAACTGTTCTGCAAACACCCACAGCTTATAGTGTAAGAACCAAAAGCATGTATCATTTAGGCAGTGGACTAGTCTGTGAGAAAGCTGACAGAAAAGAAAAGCAGTCCTGCAGCTTACATCTCAATATGGAGTGAGAAAACTAAAGAAGGTATTCAGTTTACTATGGTTTAATAATTATCCATTTATGACTTAGAATGTAATGTTAATGAACACAAAAAACATACAGCAAGAAGTAAACAGCAGTGAGATCTGTCTGAAATGAACAGAAAGACAAGGTTATTCTTCACTGCTAAGGATATTTTACTGCTAAAGATGAAACAAAGAATACCAGGGAATGACATGTATTGATTTAATAATTTCTGTTGAATGTTGATTTCTCTATTGATATAATACACAGTGCATTTATGTGCTCTATTATCACAATTTTTTAAAAAGGCAAAAAGAAAAAAAATACCTGGAGCGAGTGATATCCCAAATCAACCAATCACTTCCAGCAACTGCTCCAATTTTAAGAGTATTTTTTAAACACCAGTCTGCGGACATGAGTGGCATTTGTTCACACTCTAGAGAGAGAATGGCCTGCTGTGTAATTAGATCATAGAATCGTATTGTTCCATTTTTCTCTGCTACCATCAGCTGTGGAGATAAATTAATAGAATGTTATAAACTTAGCATGAACCATAGTATCTTTTCTGAAGTCTATAAGCAAAGCTAGCAAACTTTGAAGCAAATAGTAATGTTAAAACAGGTACAATTTGTACCAGAAAATATTCTCCTGAATGCTCTTCCATCAGTAAAGACTACTCTAATCTGGAGTACTGTGTGCAGTTCTGGAGTCCCCAACACAAGGACGTGGAACTGTTGGAGAAAGTCCAGAGGAGGGCCACAAAGATGATCAGAGGGCTGGAGCACCTCTGCTATCAGGACAGGCTGAGAGAGTTGGGGCTTTTCAGCCTGGAGAAGAGAAGGCTTCAGGGAGACATTATAATAGCCTTGCAGTATCTGAAGGGGGCCTAGAGGAGGGCTGGGGATGGACTCTTCACAAGGTCTCGTAATGACAGGATGAGGGGTAATGGGTTTAAACTGGCAGAGGGGAGATTTAAACAGGATGTTAGGAGGAAGTTCTTCACAGTGAGAGTGGTGAGACACTGGAACAGGTTGCCCTGGGAGGTTGTGTCTGCTCCCTCCCTGGAGGTGTGCAAGGCCAGGCTGGGTGAGGCCTTGAGCGACCTGTTTTCATGGGAGGTGTCCCTACCTATGGCAGGGGGTTGGAACTGGATGATCTTTGAGGTCTCTTCCAACCTAAACCATTCTATGATTCTATATTAATGTCATCCTGTATGTATGATGATTATGTTGTTCTAGCTATATATATCTTTAGATAACTATCTGTATAATTTTGGTGCTTAGAGGCACCAGTTCCTAACCACCAATACTCAGTGCTTTTAGAAGTGTGAAGCAAAAAGTTATTGTTCTAAAATTAAAACGTTCCTGTTCTGAGCACCAAAAGCCGACACTGTGCTCTACAAGGAAACCATAACATTAATCAGGGTAACTGCAGAATCTAGATCCATCCTTACAGATTTTATATAACATCTCTTCATCCTGTAAGAGTCTGCAACAGATTTTATCTAAACTAGTTCTTTATTAAGCATCGCAGAAAGAGCTTCCTGATGGAAGAGTCAGACAACCATGAACAATAATTAAGGCAGGCATAGAAGCATTAAAACCAATGCTCCAACATCTTTGAAGTGTGTTTGGGAAAAAGAGAGCTGTCACCAAAATGTGCTGTTCTACAAATTAAAGGATGTGGTGGAATAAGAATTTTGACCTGCAATAAGCTTTTCAGCAACCACAAAGTCTTACTGAGTTTTACTAGCTTTTTGAAGTGCTTTTTCTTTAAAAAAAAAAAATCATCCTGTGCCTACATTTTGATAAAAGTTAAAGAAAAGATGAGCTAATATATAAGATTGGTGTAATATTGAAATTTTTTTTTGTCAAATCTAGTAATTTTGTGCTAACAAAGTTGCCCAGTAGCAAACTGTAGTATCTCCTGAATCAAAAGTTTTCCTGGTTTTCTCAGTAAGGCCTGAATATTTATACTGGTGGAAAGTGTAATGAAAGAGAGATCTTTCTTTCCTACTGCTATGTAAATATTTTGATACCTTATTTGACTGCTTTTCTCTGGTTTAAGTGTGTGTTTTTGCAGTAATCTGAACACCTATTTGTAGCTGCCTTTACTGGCACAACAGGAATAATAAATCCAAGATTGCAAGTAATAGACCAGTAACAAAGCCAACTATTTTGGTATAGATCAGCTGATTAATTCTTCCTAGTATAATAAAGAGGTAAGTATAAGATGACAACTTACTATTTTCATCACATAGTTTATATATTCTAAGTAAGAACAACAATAAATAAAAAAAAAATCCCTTGGCGCGCTTTATGGTGAATTATGTTACCATGGCTGAGAAAAATGTGAACTTTTTCTTTGGTAAATGTAATTTAATATGCCACTGGCAGCATATCTATCAGCAACAATTAATATATGTGACCAAAAAGGAGTATTTCTGAGGGTAGGATTGAAGAACTGAGAACGGGAATGAGTGACTTCACATTAGCAGATCCAACCAATAACCAGTTACAATGTATACTAACTAGCTCACCAAACTTCAATCCTACTAAGAATATCAAAGAGTCATAGTTTAGATAAGTCTGCCCTCATTATAAAGGTAGTGAGAATGAAGAGCTCAAAAACATAACCTTAAAGGACTCCTCAGGATGCCAGCAAACACTCATTCCAGGAGAACGTAAAACAAAATGGGCCTTCTCATTTCCTTCCAAATCCCAGATCCTAAAGCATAAAGAAGAAAAAAAAAAATCGGCAAAGTGTTAAACTATTTATTCCCATTTGACGGCAAATATGTTAACTTTTGGTACCTCAATACATTTCCAAAAAAAGTGACCAAGTGAAATACAGTTTGTGTTTTATCACTTCAAGAAGTCAGTACAGGTGGTCAGCGCTGAAGACAATGCACTTTAACACTGATGAGCTAGGCAGAGCATCTGTTTAAAAGGGCAATATCCAAATAATCTGACAAGTATAGTTGCCTAGACATGAATAGAGAGGATACCTTCTCACTATATTCAGAAGTCAACACTACAGTCTTTGTACTATACCATAGTGGGACAGTGCAAAACAGGAAGATCAGTATTCACCTAGCTGAAACAAGCAACCTAGAGAGAAATACCAAGCAATTTAAACCATCCATACTACCACACATAAAGGATAAGAGAGTATTTTGCTTGTCTAATACATGAGTTTCCTTTTTTTTTTTTCTTTTTTTCTGGTAAGATAAGATTGAGTAATAGAAATAAAAGGAACTAAAAATTAAGCAAACAGAAGTATCTACATTGGAGGCAATACTAGCCCATAAAGGTATTGACGAGCTTTCAACAAATCATGTGTCAGTTTAATCCTGTCCTATAGAAGCATGTACAGAACATACCAAGCAACTAAAAAAATAATTTAAAACCCACTAATATTTGGTCAGTATGACAAGAAGTGTATGCTTAAACACCAAAACTAAGTTAGGTGATAAATGAATTTTCATTGGATGCACTCAGTGTTAAGCGTTAATGAGCCATGAAGCTGCTGCTTCTAAAAAATGTAACAAAACTGAAACTGTGACTGTTACCTCACAGCCACTGCTCTACTGCCTCTTTTCCTACCAAATCAGTAGCTTAGCTGTAGGACAAAGACATCACAGTTGTGAACATCAGTCCAAGCCACAATGCTGCATACTATTTATACACATTCACACATAAATTCTTCCATTCTGACACACAAAACCCTAGAAACAGACAATTTTTAAAGTAGAGTTCTGCTCAGTCTTTTGAGTTAGATGAGTGGCTATGGACTGTTATTGTTTATTCTAGAGGATTTTTGCTGACTTCCTCCAGACTGTTTCAGTTTATATCTCACCAGGGTGCTTAGAGGTTTATATTTAAGAGATTTCAAAAAACTCTTAAATAATACATCATAAGTCTAGACAAAATATATGGGAATAAAGCAAATATATTTAATGAACAATGTTGTTTTCTTATGCCAAACCACAACAGATCAAATATTTGTTCTCCCTGCAGAAAACATGGGGGCTCTGATCTTGTCGAATCAGTGTCCTTATTAAAAAAAAGTCAAAACAAAACCCTGACAACTCTTTAAAAAATGAAATATCTACTTGATTAGGTAATTTAGAAACATACAATACTTTCTTCTACTGCCAAAAAAATTGCCTTGTAGATTTGTCCAAGTCAAATCAACACTTTCCATGTGTATTTACTGCGCAGGGAGAAGATTATGATATAACAGACGACAGTGAATCATTTTGGCCAAGGAAGCATACCATCATATTTCCTTCCCTGAAGTGAGTAGGGTTATTAGGTGTTGACACAGAAATTTATGCTTTCTACCTCCCTAACTTTGTTATTTATAAAATGCCAAAGTCTATCTCCTACTTTGCAAGAATGGTAAGATTGTTAAACAACAAACAGTATAGGAGAGGGGAAAAAAAACGATAAATGCTGCTCTCATATTTTCTTATTGATAACAAAGACAGTATCATCTAGCATTGGGAAAACAAAACAAACCCAACAAACCAGGAAACTAATAACAATCCTTGTCTGAATGCATCAAGTTCATGCTATAATTGCAGTTCACAATGACATATGTGTTCAATTAACTCTTTACAATATTTCTTGACAACTATTTCAAGTGAAAAACATTCAAAGACCAAAAATACTGCAAAACTGAAATTCAGTTTGGCTTAAATCAGCTACAGATGCTAAAAAAACACCCCAAAAAAACTTCAATTTTTCTGTACATTCTGATCACATGACTCAATCCAGAAAGTTTGAGGATTTTATCTCCCATTCAAAGCCCTTGAAACTACTGGCATTACCATAATTTTATATCAAAATAGTGCCTCTCTTTTGCCCAACATTGTTACTTTTGGAACTTTGCAATGTATCACCCTCTTACTACTCCTCCTCTTCCCAGCCATCGTTGTATAGACATGTTAATGGGATTGAGGCTGTTTTTTTAAACACTTAAAGAAGCTTCCACAAGAAATTTTAAAAGGAGGAAACTCTGAACAGCCACAGTTGAAATACAGGCCACAGTTTGAATAACGGAGAGGCTCAAAAATACATAATCTGCCCAGTAAATTCTTTATTTTTAAAGTAACTAAGCTGCAGTGCTCAGAACATATGAAGCAACACAAAAAACACAGACACTTGCAAATGTCGTTAAAGAAATTTCTTGAGCTATTAGTACATTTGTCACTCACATCTTGTGATTAAACAAGACAACTGTGGTTATCTGAAAGTGCAGTTATTCAAGCCATGTTGTATTCAATGTCATCTATAAAAATGGCAGGTTGCATACGTGCCATAATCTTATCATGCAATTGACTTTTATTAGAGCTGGCAAAATGTTCATTAGAATATTTTCATCAATTACAATACATGACTGGCTTGATAATTCTAACCAGCATACCTCTAAAGGATAAATATTTGAAATTACATTTTCACTGGGGAAATCTATCACATAGATAGACACAGAACAACACAAAATAAGATACCTTTAAAAAAAAAGACGTCCAAAAATTCCATAGTTGAGTGCAATAAGAATGGAAAGCTACCAATAAAATAAAGTTTTGAATACAGGAATAAGTGAGAATGGAAAACCTTCAATGAAGCCAAGAACTGAAATATTTATTGAATTAACAAGTTAAGTGCACAAACATTGGCAACACATGAAAAAACACAAGACAAAAAAATACTAAACAAGAGTTAACACTGGCTTTTCTTCATATTGTCTCGGATTTCTAGAGACAACTGTCTCTCTAGAGAGACCTATAATCAAGAATACCATCTAAATAAATACACTACAGATTAAAGACCCCTAAAACCTAACAAAATTTACTAAATGTAAATTTAGTTTCCAGTGATACCAATGCCTTCCCCTGAAACTGTTCGCAGAGCAAAACTAACCTTCTGATGTTCTAGCATTTGTGGAACATGCAACAGAGAAGGCTGAACTTGACAGTGACTGATACATAAATTCACAAAGTCCTTTTCTATGGAGCAGCATCAGCTATGGCATATGTAATTGAAAGCCAAACCACCACTTGATGACCATAAGAAATTGCCATGTTGCCACTATTAAGGGCCTGATACTGTCATTTTTCTTTCAGTTCAATATAAGGAAGCAATAGAAGGTTGGTATCAGTCAGACTGAACGAACCTTTTAACAGTCAGAGGTTATTTTTAAGCAAGCCAATTAAACTTCTGGGTTTCACCTGGATGGTATTTGGCATGAAATAATTCAAGATACATCAGATAGCATCAAAAGCTACCAATATCAGAGGTGTGTCTGTTAACATCATGCTGTTTTCCAAGCATTTCTTATGTTCTTATTGCAGAAGCTTCATTAAGTATCAGAACAAAATAATTTGTACATCAGAATCTCTACAGCCTCCTATATTGTGTCCCAAATTGTAACAAAAGAGCCAGCAATATTTTTTTTACTGTTAAGAGTTTAAGAATTCCTGAATGACACAGCAGTGATTTAAATGTAAGAACACTGAATGTGTCAGCCTTCCAACCAAAAATCACTGAACCCAGCTTTGAGACCTCATTGTTGCAGCAGCTTGTGACAAGACTGTTTAGTGCACAAAAACTGAAAATTTGAGTTCCTTACAGATCTCTGCTACACTTACTGAATGAAACCCAAGAAATATCTTCACTCTCGCATATATTCTGTATGTACTGAGATGTTGTACTAAGACTTTGTTAAGACTTAAAAGTAGAACTCCAGCAAAATGATATCCAAATTCTCAAAGTTTCATGTTCTTGTACTGATTATTCTAGAACTTTATTCCAAAGTTATAACCAGATGATGTATCCTAAGAACAATTCAGGGTAGAAACTCAGTACAGACAGAAGAATTACTCCTCTTCTTACATGACTTCTGAAACAAATTACACAGCAAGTAAGGAATTGTTTTGGTAAGTCCCAAGGAATGTATTTTCCATTAGTTTTTCAAAGTGTAACCTTTAAATTCAATAAAAAAAGTCTTCATGCTCCACATGCATGAATGGAAAAAATAAGAACTCAAGGAGCCAAAATAAAAAAATCCTACTTATTTCTCATGGTTGTTAACCAAAGACTTTATGGTTCACTCCATAAAATGTTTTTATGAGTTACTAAGTTGAAATCTTGTTAGTATACATCAATTGTGTATTTTTTATTTCATTTTATTGATTTGAAAACAATTTTTTTTCATCCCAGGAACATTAAGAATTTCATAAAAGAAACAAAAGTGCACAAATTTCCAGTATCTGAAGGGGGCCTACAGGAGGGCTGGGGAGGGACTATTCACAAGGTCTTGTAATGACAGGACAAGGGTTAATGGGTTTAAACTGGCAGAGGGGAGATTTAAACAGGATGTTAGGATGAAGTTCTTTACAGTGAAGTTCTTTACTGGAACAAGGTGCCCAGGGAGGTTGTGGCTGCTCCCTCCCTGGAGGTGTTCAAGGCCAGGCTGGGTGAGGCCTTGAGCGACCTAATCTAGTGGGAGATGTCCCTACCTATGGCGGGGGGTTGGAACTTAATAAATTCACATGCACGGCTAGAAAAGAAGAATTGGGGCCCTTTTGACAAAGAAAACCTCCTGTACTACAGAACTTTAACCAGCAGCTTTCAAAGTATGTAACTGTATTTCCTTATTAATTCCACTAAATACATGCTTGAAGCAGCTATAATGTTGGCATTATGCACTGCCAGTACCACTCTATTGGTATGGTACTATCCTTAGGTTATGTCATCCCACCTCCCTAGTAAGGTTAACGGATTTTAATAAGCAGACAAGTTGATGTACATTGATTTTATACTTGTCTCATCTGATGGTAGAATGCACAGAGAGGGTTTGTACAGTTCAGTGCTCAGCTATGTGTGTCTTCTCTCTCCTGTTCTCATGCCTTTTATTCCTGTCTCAGCAGAAGAAATTACAGCGTATGGAGTTACACACAGGAAACTGTTGTCTTGGATCGTTAGTTCAAAATGTCGCTTTGAAAAAACACACAGAGCCTACAAGCCACAGCAAAAAGCTAGTCCACAACCAAGTTAACAAGAGTAGTCCACTTGTTGTCTTATTAGTGGAGTAGTTTTGTTATTGGGCTATGAAGGCCCATAAAATAAAAAAACAATTTAAGCAAGCATAGAAAGCATACACGGTGAAAAAGCCAAACGCTTCTACATTAATGATGTTCTGAACAAAATGCGTACCTGCAGGTGTGATCATCACTTACACTCGCAATTTCTTGGCCATCTTTGGGAGAAAATACCAGATCATTAATGTAATCTGAGTGGCCATCAAATGTCTGTCAACCAGAAAAAAAAACAACTTTTACTTAGAGCTGACTCTTCCGTCAGTACACAACATATTTATTACATACTATAGGTAAGATGTATGATGGTTAAGATAAAGCTATCATTATATATCAAAGGTAAAAAAGGTATTTACCAGTAACTGAGTTCTTTAATTCATGTCTAGATTCATATTGTAAGTGCAAAAGCCCTTCATTATTCCTCGTAGTTACCAGAGAGTCAGCATGATGCTCTTGCCTGACAGAGGTCAGGGAATCACACCAGAACATTTTATCCTACTTTCAACCACTGAATTTTGAAGGCAGAAGATAACAAATCTCAAAGTGAAAAATGAACCAGAAATGACTGTATGTATGATCTACGCATTTTTAAGAACACTGATTGCTGGTAACTCTCATCTCTGAATAGCATTTTTTACAAGGGATTCCTGCAAGCAGCAAGAGCTTTTTCCTGAGGAGTAGTAAACTAGCCACTTGTCCAGTATATGCCCTTTCACAAGCAGTCAGCACACGAATTGCCTGTGGGGAGATGTCTGCTGAAGATAGCAGACCAAGAGGTTACCTTTAGAAAAAACGGTGAAAAACCTCTCAGTGAAGAGGATGAAACACAAGACAATGCACACTGAAGGTGTTAAGAAAACTAAAAATGAGGAACGAGTACAAGCAAAACCAAACAAACTATGCAACACCTTAGCAACTAAGCACAAACATTTGAGAAGAACAGACACAGCATTTTGTGCTTTATGCTTTATATGCTGTTGTGCTATAGAGGAAATAAAATGGACTACATTGTACATTCCTCTTTTACTATGAATTAATAAATCATCCACAATAAAGAGATCAGTAGACATGGTGTTAGCCCTACATGTGAACTCTCATTCAAAAGCAAGTATTTACTGTTGTATCAGAAAGCATGAAGTAATTTCAAAGGGAATCTTGTTACTTTGTAATTGTTATCACCAGAAACTTCTTCCATCTTTATTTCAAAATACCAAGAACAATCTATTTGTAGCGAAACCCAGTGTATCACCATAGCATTTCTGAATAAAAGCAAAACCTCAGTTTTAGTAAAAAAAAAATAAATTAGGTAGTTTTCACGTATTTCAAAGGCTTTTCAGTTATCTTGACAATAATATAATGACATATTTTTTTCCTCGATTTTACTAAGTGTTTTGTACTTATCTACACACATCAGTAATCTTTTCAGGTTTATAGTATCCTCAGAAACCTAAGTTTAAGAATTTATACAAATTTAGCATTAAGCAAGCATACAAAACTCACCTAATTTAGGGTCCAGTCAAAGTTGAAAAGTACATTGAAATTCATTCATATGGGGGCTAGGTATGAATAAATCATCTCTGGTCTCATTAGGAAATCTATACCTAGTTACCAGTTTACTCCAACTGAGGATTTACATGTATTTTCTCTCAATATCTTCATCTATGGTCTTTTTGATATAAATCTCACTTAAGATTTTAAGTCAGTCAAATGTCCACATGTAGATGCATCTGTTACCTTTCAATCCTTTACAGTACCATTGATTAACTATAAAGGAATAGCTGTTATTGTTTTGCCCAGCAAGGTACTGTAGAAATGAACTTAAAGTATGCCCCACATAATAGCAACATGACATAGAGAGACTGCAGAGGAAAACAAAGTCAAACAAAACCAGCGAGTTCCACAATTTTCTGAAAGGACAACACAGTATCTGGTTTCTAAACGTAGCGATTCTGAGGAACAAATTCAGAACTGATCAAAAAATTAAAAATTAAAATCACAAGCATACTCAATAACTGAATCCCGCTCTCTAAAAATTTTATGAATGCTTCATCAGTTCAATACAGAAACATTTACAGCAGTCAACTTTTTTCTCCAATAGCTCATAATTTTATTAAAACTTAGTGAAGTTACTAGAATTAATACATTTTAAGATGATGCTGAACTATTTAGACAGAAATGCCGAGTCTTGAAAATTTTCAGCATTCTGAATTCAAATATCCTGCCTCATTTTACTTCCACAGTTCTAATGAAATATGCTTTCTATTAAATAAAATTTGAAGCAGGAGAAGAAGCCAAAATTAATTTCCAAATGAAAACCTCAAAAGAAAAAAAATATATCATGAAGATCCATTAGTTACATTTTACCTTTAGTTTGTTGTTCTGGGCTTGATCCAAGCCATAAATTTTGTATTAGTCTTGCTGACAAAGTAATGGAAAACTCAGTATGCTTCAAGTTCCTTGTTGATAATTACATCAAGACAGTTTTTCCACTGGGAAAACAGGGTAAGATTACTCTATCCCACCAGAAGCAACACATTCCAATTGTTTACTATAAAACACAAAATGTTCAGAGACTACATTTTGACTTTAATCACATACTTCCTTCAGCTTTCTTTGCACTTAGTACCTCTCCTAAAAGTTCCATGTGTAAAGTGTGCACTGTGCAGTGAATCAAAGTCTTCCACATGTTCACCGAGTTCAACCTCAGGTTTGGGTATCAACTGGCTATTACTAAGAAACCACTGCACCAAACTTCATTGAAAGCCAGCTCACTGTAACTCACCAAGTACTTCTGAACATCTGAGCTTCTGCAAATACTTCAAATCAGAGTTAGGTATTACTTGCTTTACTTGTTTCTCTACAAGAAGTATATAGATACAATGATTGCCTGGGCATAAGAAAGTAAGACGGAAATTAAGATGGTTACCCAGAGAAAGTACTTTCCACACTTTTGGTAAAAATAAAAACAAACAAACCAACAAAAGATAGTCTCAACAGCACTTTTACCAGTATAAACACATTAGTCCACATTCTTTCTTTCCATTGAGTTTCTCAGTATTAGGTAAAAATATCTATTTTTAGCTGTTTTCTGATTATTTTTAACATTAGACCAAGCCTGACCTAGGACTAATATAGGGATTTATTTTTGTCTCTGTCTCCAGTATATCCTTAAATAAGAAAGACTTAATTAACTTAGACTGTTTATTCCAGTGATGGAGCTGGTATAAACAAAGCTAGTATCTTTACTGTTAAGTTCATGCCAACACTTCTCATTTGTATTGCATAAGCAGCAAACAACCTTCAGTATTCTGGAGTCAAAAACATAGAAACATCCATGGTATATTCAGCTGACAAAAATCAACTTATATGATCCTACTGTCTGCATTAGGCACTGAAGGAAGTTATTCATATCAACCAGTGGTGAATAATTAATGTACTGTAATTGCTTTGTTCCTTCTAGGGCAAAATAACATCTCCACTTTCTAGTACCTAGACTTAACAAACACGAGTCTAAGTATCACATTATAATGTCCAACACTTGTAATAATGCTCTGTGGTCTCTAATTACTGCTTATCATAAAATTTTTTTATGTGTTATGCAATGAACACACTTTTGTAAGAGAAATTTACGACTGCAAGTCAGAGCATTTTGTGTAGAAGACTTGGGGTAGATGAACTGGTTTCTCTAACAAGGATTTTTTAATGAAAATAACTGCTATCTTAATGTAAATCTAAATGTAGCATTTAAAATTTCTAGACATCCAGTCAAAGCTACTGTGTAATAAATTCCCCTAAATTAGAAGTATGTTTTAAAGTGTCATTTGTGTTGGCTGGATAACATAAAAAAACATCTTGTCAGAACTGGGAAAACAATAACCCATCACAGAAATTTAAAAACAGTATTCAGCCGACTGTGCTACTGAATTACTCCCTTCCCTTCTCTGGTAGTAATACAGATCATGCATTTACAATAAGCTACAAAAGAATCACCTCATTGTGTATGTAAAAAATCAGGCTTTCTTTAAAGCATGTTTGTAATCTTACTCTAAATAGCTTATTAGAATTCTTCATTAGAATAAAGCTTGTTTATTTGAACTTGCACATTAAAAATGTAAGCTCATGAATTAATTATCAAAGGTGTTTGTGTGAAGTTATAATATTGAATGTTTCTCAGGAAGCAATTAGTTCCTAGTGAGTACAATGGCAGATCCCATTAGTAATGCCTAGCAGTAAAACTTGGTCCGTATCCCACATCTATGTGAAGAGTCTGAAAGTTGGAAAGTTGTCTGCTCTGGAAGGTATAGAAGAGTACCTATTTCTAAGAACCAGATGATGTAGTTCTGAATCATCCAATTTTTGGCAAAAACACATAAAATTGTTGATAAGTAATTAGCCCTAACAAAAATAATTTACAGCTTTCACATTTTTTTAAATGTGGAAGAAACCTCTCACCCATGATTTAAACCAGCGCCCACTTACATCAAGAGACTTTTCATTGATTTTAGCAGACAAAAAAATAATACAAAGTATTTTCTTTCTTTAAAGAAAAGACATTCCGTTAGTAGCATCCATCTTTACTTTGGATGCCAGGCCTTTACTCATTCCATTATTAGTATGGTAACATTGTCTTTTATATTTAATACACTCTCACCAAGAACTCTCACCAACAGAGGCATTATCATATTCCAAAGAACTAAAAAAGGAACTCTCTCCCTGATTTTCTAGTATTAATTAGTCTTGCTTATTCTTCACAGAGACCTCAAAAAAACTGATTAATATTAGTACTTGGACTAGGATATTGTTTCAAAGGCAGAATTTCGAAGAGTACTTACACAGCTAAGTGACACAGAAGTTGATGCATTTGGCAAACAAAAGAAATCTCCAGAAAACCAATCTTCAGCTTATAAGGTGAAGACAGTATTTAGACCTGGTTTAAGAACACTATCATCTACACTGAAAGAAGAAGTAGTGAAACTATAATTAAAGTAGAAATTTCCTTTGTTTCTATCTTAGAAATAAACAAGTGACAGCCTGTGGTTGTGTTTAATATACCTGTCTGCAGTTATGTACTATATTGAGTAGCCTTTCTTTATATTTTCTGTTTGAAAGAGTTGAATTTCAACTTCCACCTGCCTATGAAAAAGACAAATCAAATAAGCAACACCACATAAATTTTTACAAGTCTCTTTATAAAGGAAACCTATCCAATGTGGTACTTGAAATTCACTTGGCAGAACTCTCAGTTTGTTAGTACATTTTAGATGATCCATAAGTCTCTACTTACTTTGCTTTAACTGTTACATAAATATTTTTACATCAAAAGATGATAAAGATGATCATTAAGTCATTCCTTCTTTAAAGGCAGAAAGTGTATAAAAGTATGTTCCCTAGAGATGATGGATATATGACTTAACACAGTTACATGTGCTATCTCACAGAGCAAACAAAATAGGACTGAAGGACAGTCAAATTAGATGTTACTAAATATTTTATATAAATCAGCTTAGCTGCCCTTACCTTAAATTCATTCCTGTCCTGCAGGTCTGAAGTAAATAGCCTTATGTTCCTATCAGAAGCTGCAGTGCAAAATCTATACTCAATAGACAAAGAAAAGCCCTTCAGTCAATTAATGCTGCAACAGTTCATTTTTCATCAGTTTCCCTTCAGTTTAAAGCTAGGAAGTGACATGCATAGGGATATTTGGATTTTGAAAGAAAACAAAATCAAAACCTTCTATCATAACATTCCTGCTTTGGCAAGAAGCAGAGCTATAATCAGAACTTATCTGTAAAAGAGCGCACCAAGAAAATTATTCCATGGAAAGAAACGCAAAACATTTTACAAAACTGCATATGGATCAAGTATCAATTACCTGAAATACATCTCATAGCTTCTTTGGAGGGAAGTTTCAACAGCAGTTAAGTGGCAGAAGACAAAAAAGAACCCTCATCATAAGTGCTTTCAAATACCCACACATGAATTTGGAAACCAATTTCTAACATTTAAAATGAAAGATCACATAAAAATACAGCAATAAGAAACCATCCTAACTCTGAAAAGGCTAAGCTCTTGAGAGCATTTTAATTCTTAAGTTTCTATTTAATAGTTAACTGTTTTTATACATTTACACTTAAGTGGGTCTCACAAATAGCATCTGATTCACTCCTGAACAGAGCCCATACTATGCTTTATAAAGCAGACCATTACAACAGTCTCATCCTTAGAAAAGTTCATAGAAGAATTCCTTCTTCTCAAACATACAAAGTAAGAAGTAACTCCTTTTCAGGTCCATTAAAAAAATGGTTCAATGAAAAAAAAATACACTGGTAGTTAATTAAGAGGAGGGCCAAGGGACACAAGCAGAATGAAAACAAACAAAACAAAACAAAGGAGGAATGAATGAAAATGTTGTACTGAAGTGTTCAGAGCTTCATCAGCAATTTCTAAAAAGTGAGATTTCACCCATAAGCTTTAAACTTAGTCCAATATAAAGGAAAACATATAAAGACAAGGATTCATTGTACTAATTTATTATCAATACCTTATCTGGGGGGGTAAGGCATCAAGTCTAGTTTCTGGACTCCATGCTATGGCGTCAACTCGTATTCCATGATGAAATGTTCTTAGAGTCTTAAATTGCACACCTTCTACTTCTGCATCCTCCTCCTATAGGAATATTGTAGTTAGCTAATTGAGAACACCTTGAGGTCTCCTAACAATCCAGATTGATATAATAATGAAAGGCTTTCAAAATCACATGCATTTGGGATATTTTTAGATTCTGACACCCTCAAAGTGAAAACCTGGAATTTAAAGGAAGTATAAATTTGAAATATGTAAGTACTTAAAAAGATATGAAATGAATGCAGTCTCGAGTCAGAGACCAACACAGAACACAAAAAAAAATCTGAACTGAGCTATAAAGACACTGCATCAACTCTTTGGACATGTAGTTATCTTCACAGATACAACTTAAGCCACTTAAAACAGCAAATTAAGAACACACTGCAATAAGAAACAAAGGGAACAAAAGCAAACATGGAATTGAAGCTAGCTTCTCTCAATTTTTTTTTTCACTATGAAAATATGCTATCACTTCCAGAATGTTTTTCAAACATCAGGAGCTAATAATGTACCCTCTGTCACCTAACATGATCAAAATTACTTACTTTACTCCTAAGCACACTGGATGATGCAAAAGATGGAACAAGAGTTGTGGTTGTAGATGCAGTTAACCAGCTGACCTGTATGAAACTTTTAAAAGTTTCCAAAACTAAAAGTTTTCTACACTAAAACTTTGGGGAATAATAATAAGTAGACCAGTTATGTTGTTATTCATAGTGGATAAATTACAAAAATAATACTGTGTAATAGAGAAGTAAGCTGAAGGAAAAAAATTTTTAAAAGTATATTCCAAAGGCAACAGTTGTCTCCTATTGATTTTCAGGTATCTAGGGAAAAGAAGCTCTAATAAAAAAAACCGAACTTGTATAGTATAAAAATATACAGCACATAGTACTTTACACTTAAAAAAAAAATCTTAATATTATGACTCTATAAATAATTTCAAGGTAAGAAAATATTTTACTGTTTCTAACACCTTGTGAGAGATATCCAATAAAAACAATTTGGAAAGCAATAAAACCATAAATTAGGTAATTATTTCTACACTCCTTCCTTAAACATCTATAAAATTAACACAGACACTTCAGTTGAAAAGTGGATGCTGTTTCACAGACTAGCTGAAAGCTTTAAAAATTAATCTAAACAGCAATTACACACAAACCAAAATGTAACTGGGCAAAAAAGAAGCCAAGCACCCTGTGATGAAACAGAACAACATACAGCAGATGCTGTCACATATTTCCAAAGCTACACACTTAAAATTCTCAGATAGCAGTCACCAACATTAGCAAGGTATAAGAAAACTGGATTACTCTCCCAGCAGAGCACTCCTGTTTTCTTTGCAGTCTATGCAGGGAATGCAGTGACAGGACAAGGTGTAATGATTTTAAACTGAAAAAAGATAGGATCAGATATCAGGAAGAAATTATTTACTGTGAAGAGTGGTGAGACACTGGAACAGGGTGCTCAGAAAAGATGTGTATGTCCCATCCCTGGAATTGTTCAAGGCCTAGTTAGAAGTGGCTTTGATGTTCCTGCCTGAGGCAGGGAGATTAGACTAGTGACCTTTAAGGTCCCTTTCAACCCAAATTATTCTGTTTCTTTTCAAAACGAACTTTGCAACAGCACAAGGGTGGTTTATAACAATGTGTATTTTATATATATACACTTTTCTTTTTTTTTCCCTGAAGAACAAGTATCCCAAACTTGTTAATATGGTAACCAAGTAAAATCTTCCTCCTGTGTACATGAGGATGGGCAGAAATAGGAAAGGGACCAGGGTCACTGAAATGCTGGCAAAGTTTCAGGAATAAAATCAACCACAACACAGACTAACCTGGAATCTGCAGGTCGCAACAACTACGCAAGTATTGCCACCATATGCAATGAGAGAACATGCATTTCCACTATCAAATGGACTGAATTTTACCACGTGCACATAATCTTCACAATTCACAGTATAAGTAATGTTTCTAGTAGAATCTTGCTTCATTTTCAGTGGGCTAAATCAAGCTGTCACAGAAGTGATGTCTTCTCCAACACGAAAATCTACAACATTCCTACGCAGAAAGTTTCAACAAGTATGCATTAGTCATTTGCGTGAGGAAAAACTATAAAAGATTATTTGTGGCAAAACACAATTTCCTGTCACATCATATTTAAGTACACAAAAGCTCACTATTTTTAGATGCAGCTTGCAGTTACATCAATCAAAAGATGTGCTAACTTAATTAACATACATTCAATACAGACTTCAGCAGTAACTGCAGATTTTGTGCTGCTGTTGGCAATCCAGCATAAAGACAACAAATTAAGTAACTGTACATACCATGAAAGTCACAGAGAATTTTCACATTTTCAACCAAATGTCAAATGTCTTTGCGTACTTCTTTAAAGACTGCATGTCTAACTAAAAGCAGAGTTAATCAAGGCACCAAAACTGTAAATGACAATACTGTCATGCGTATTTAAATGTGGTTTCTGTAACCACCCCAGCTGCAGAGAAATCATCTATACCTCAGTGTACCAAAGTACTTGTATTCTATTGTATTCAACCAATCTTCAGGAAAATCAGGCTCCTGTGCTAGAACACAAGAGGCTGAACTACACAACTGATTCCAAAACAACTCCTTTAAGTCCCAGTACAGACTTTACACTGGTTTGAATTTAGAGAAACCAGACCTTTAGTTACACACCACGTGGAAAACAGCTTCAAATCTCAGACCTTTGAGATGCTGCCGTTACCATCTCAAGATCTCAGTATCCAAGAATCAGTATTTTAATTAAGAGTCACCCAAACTTGACACGGGCATCATTGAAATGCAAGGAGGCTCTCCGTAGTTGCAATGTTAATTTATTAACTAAATAAACGACAGATCACCACATTAATATAAATACGGCAGCCACAGAACTTGTACAGCTATGCCTCTAAGGCCAAATGCAAATTTTAGTCCTATCTGTAGCTTTCTTTTGTAAAACACAGGCCGCCAGACTATCTTTAAGCTTCATCCCTTTAAGAAACACATTTCGGACAACTAAGCCGTGTCGGCGCCCGTTACCGTCTTTCTCCTCTTCCTCTTTAATCTCCTGCTCCCTCCTTTACCCTCAGGGCCCAGAGGCCACTATCGAGGAAGTCTGTCTGAGGCAGTGCCGGTCCCACAGCGCTATCGGTCCTTAGGAGAGGGCCCACATTCGTCCGCACAGCAGGTGGNACATGCGCACCTCCAGGGCCCCAAGCACCCCACCAGCAGAGCAGCCGCTCCCGCCAAGAGCTAGCAGCACCTCCCTCCCCAGCAGCAGCAGGGCTTTGCTTCCGGGTCAGCAGCTGCCGCTCCCTAATTGGGCAGCTGCGGAGGATTTAAATGTAAACCGCGGGGAGGGTCGGTGGCGATATTACGGCCTTTTGGACACGCAGCTGGTTCCGCTGGAACAGCAAGCGCTTCCTCAGCCAGTCTGCGGCTGGAGTGTACGGCTTGTGGTTTATCTCTGAGAGAGGCGGGAGTGCTGCGGCTTCGCGTTTTACCTGAGGCAGGGGAGCTGTGCAAGGCTGGACCGCGGTGAGGGGGTACCTGTGCTACCTCACAGCTGGGAGGGGGGTGGCGTTAATGGTAACAGGGGCTCGTGGGGCGTATTTTGCGGACTTGCGGGCTTGTTCGGCGCTCGTTCAGGCCCTTGAAAACCTCCTGGAAGCTGGAAGAGAGAGAAGCTCCTTCTGAGTGTTTTTTGACTGCCCCACACTGCCCCACCCACCTGTTGTTTGCGTAAAATAATAAAGTAGGTTGTACCCTTCAAACGTTTGAGAGAGTAATTAGTTGTAGTTTGCCTTGCAGTCTTGTTACCCTATGTTTCCTGTTTTCCTTGCCTCTCTCCCATGCTTGATAGTTTTTCCTGATGATACTAATCACCAAAGCGCTATCTGTGGACTGTGTCCTAGCTAGGTGGAATAAACGGGAGTGTTGGTTTTGTCTTCTGAAGGGAAGTGTGGGGGTTTCTCTCCCGTACTCTTACTACACTGTTAAGGAGCTGTATTTCGGGGAAGAACGCGTTTAAATAAGACAATTTGTTTGTTCTTGTATGCTTGCATCTTGGCAAATGTAACAAGATGAAAAGGACCAAAGAATGAAGTAGTTAAATTCAAAACTGATACTGGAACTCATTTTCAAAGGAAGTAGGCGAGATAGTGACTTAGTGAATCCAAACAGACAAAACCAACACAAAATATGACAAAACCAGCTGAACAAAAACGCCCAACAAAAAACCCGACAACAACAAAACGCACACAAACCCCAACCAACCAACCCTTCCAAAGAAACCTCTACATGGTACTTTTCAGGAATGCTACATCTCTTTGTTTCCAAGTTTAAAATATTCTGACAGCCACTGGTCTGAATATGTAGTGAGTGCAGGTGGTGAAGAAGGCCCTCTGAGACATTCAAACTGTCTGCTTTCAGAGACAAGAATACAGTGTTATGACAATGTTTATTCTTTATGTTGGAGTAATCTACCAGGAAAGTGAGAGGCCTTCGTGGTAACATTGTATGTAAGCACTTTTCATCCTTATTTTTGTTGTTGATTTATTTAGTGAATTTCGTCTTGCTAGGCTTTTGGTTTAATGGGAAGAGTTTATCGCAGGAACTTGGGCTACGAGAAGATCCAGCAGGGTTTGTACGGCTTGTTGTGGGGTGAAGCCGCACATAGGCCTTTTTCATAGCTATATTCCCTTTTATTTCTCTTAATTCTATCTTCTACTCTAGGCAATGATTGCTTTCCAGCAAAAACTTTTAAACTTGATCAAGTGTTTCAGAAGACAGTGGCCATTATTTTCAAACTCTGAAAGGACTACTGTGTGTGGAGCAGACTGCATGCTGATGGTGTTGCAGCTGTCAATGGCTGAAATCAATAAACAGGTTAGCACTCTTACAGTATGTTCTTGATACTTAGTAGGTCTCAAATGAGGTTCACTTATTGGAATTTTGGCTGGGTACTTACTTGAAATGTCTTTTTGGTCACTTCTGTGTTGTTTTAACTGAGGGGGAGATGTAACAAGGCATTGAAATTGATGTGATGAAGTACGCTGTTGATTTAGAACTTGAAAAAGGACCACAAGACCAGATGGGAGAATTTGAGTGTTTCAAGTATTTAATATTAAATACTAGTATATTTTTCCTTACCGTGCTTATTATGGTTAAATGTTTCTTCTCTGTTGTAGAGCATAGTAAGAGAATTGTGGCATTTGGGATGCATAGTAGTAAATCCAGTAGTGTGAATTCCATTTCTTTAGTGAGAACTGGAAAGTAGTTACATAACTATTTATTGCATGCCTTCTGAAGTCTAATTGGACTAGAAGAACCTGAGCTGAAAATGTTTAACAGCCTGAAGGAGGAGGTTGTACATAAATCAAAGACCAGGGTGTGGCTGAAAATGAGGAGTGTAGTTGTGAGGTGGGAGGAGATAAGTGGAAGTAGTAAGGAATTAAGAGAGTTCAAGGTAAAGAGGAAGTAGCAATGTTATCAATGCTATGCTACAGTGTAACTGTACTAACAGGAAAAAAACCTCTTTTTTGTTGGCCATGACATGTTTTCACAGATTACTGCTTGAAGTAAGGTAATACATCTGTAAGTACTGTCTTTGGGATGTAGATGCTTGCCATACAGAAAATTATTTCTGCAAATAAATAACTACTGCTTGCATACAGTTAATATATGTCTTTTGTTATTAGTAATGTTCAATATAGCTGCCTGGTGTTTTAAACATCAGGAACAAATAATTGAACTGTAAAGGCACAGCACTGGAGGAACTTCAGCTCTAAGACTTTAAAAATAATAAATATTGACATGATAAATTTTATATATAGATATACATCTTATTTCAAAGTTATGTTTAAAACTATGTTGAATGTGAAACATTATATTATTGCTTTTTTTTCCTCCCCTCTTGTTCTACTAGCATCATGGAGATTTCACAGTATCACTTAGTGATGTATTGGAAACTTGGAACTATTTGTTACATGACAAACTGGGATTATCATATGAAAATATGAAAGCACCTGAAAATTATGCTGATGTAAAAATAGCCTATCATGCCTTCTTAGCAAGGAGCAATATGTTAGATCTAATAGATATACATCTGAAGTGCTGTGATCTTGGACTTGTATCTGAAGATGAAAGCATAGATCCTGTAAGTATTTTGTTTGTTAGTTATTTCTTTGACATGTTTGATTACAGTTATGTAAAGCATAATATACAATATTATAATACATACATAATATACACAGGAGCTCTGAATTATTTGCAAATTACTTTGCTCTTCTGCTGGAGAAGCAGATGAAGGTGGTAAATCTTTGAAAGAGGTCTTAAATATACCTGTTCTTTTTTTCTATTGTCCTATTGATTGAGGAGGGTCTGCCAGCTCTTCTAAGAGTATATTGCTCTTTGTCAGACATGGAACTGAAAAATGAACTTCAGAAATTTGATAAGTCTGAAACCAAGCTTAGTGATTAGAATTAAAGACCTTGTAGATCAAGTCCAACCATTACCTAACTGCATTTTTTTTCCTTCCTGTTTTCATGGAGAGAATAGAGAATTTGAATTGGTCAATTAGCTTTTCCTAAACATGATGTAACATAATAAATGTTCTCCAAAACATAAGCAGCTTCTTTTAGTGCAAGTCTATTATGTAACAGTTTGAGATATCTTTTCTAAGTTAATTTGAATGTTGCACCTCATTTCTCTGCTAAAACAGTTGTAAAGATCAAAACCAAAAGTAGGTAATAAGGGCTGTGTTAACGCCAAAATACTGGCAAACTAATGATGGATGCATAGCTTCATCATGTTTTCATACCCCTTTTGCTTTTGAGTCATCTTCATATTGAAGTTCATTCCAATCTTTTTTATTAAAGGTTCATCTGTTGGGATTTATTTATGGTGTAATGAATGTAAAAGAGAATAATGGTTCTGTTCTTTCTACTCCTTCTACACCAGTCAAAGGACAGGGCCAGGAGAATGTGAAGGTAAAAGTTATTTCTCTTTTGTAATTTTCTGTATGCATTTAAGAGATTGAATGTAACCGTTTCTTTTTCCACTTTTTGGTATTAAAATGTTACGAAGTTTAAGAAATGAAATGTGTATTCAAACTTCTATATACTGTAATAGGTAGACTACTATGGGAAGGACCAAATACAGAAACTTATAATTTTGGAACACAGTCCTTTTATGGCATGCTCTTGATGTAGACTTAATCTACCTTGAAACACCAGGGAACATTTTTGTTTTTCTATAAGTACACCATCACTCAGTTAATGATTTCACTAGTGCCATAGGGAAATGTAGTAAATGAACTTCTTCAATTTCATTTCATTAGCTTTTATTCCTTATAAAGGGAAAGATCTGAATAGCTGCTGTAGTGGTAGTTGTAATGGAGAAAACAAGGTTTGTAACAGTAGAGGATTGAGGACTTCCTGGGAGTGCTGGACTCTTTCCTTTTATCCTTTCAAGTCCCAAACCAAGAATCTCAGAATACTATATAACAGTGCTTGAAATGCTGGAGCTTTAGTAATTTCTTGACTTGTTTTACTCATGATAGGAAACAACTTCAGTAATTGGACAGAACTAAAAATATTTCTGAACAAGAAATATTTTCTGAAATGAGGTTCTCCCCTAGATAGTGCTTTTGTCACTACCACTGAAGTAGTGATTTTCTTGCTGTGTAATAAAAATATCCTTTGCTCTTTTTTCCTCCTCTTAAACCAGTCTCTTCAGATTGTCACATACATGTTTGATTTTTTTTTTCTGCCTATGTTTTTGTTGTATGCATCTTGTTGAATAAGAAGAACTTCCATAGCAAATACAGCTGTTATCATTATCTTTCCTTTTGCTGATGGCCTCTTTATGGTCTTGTCTTTGCTTAAGAAAAAAGTGTAAATTCTTTAGTTCTGGGACTTTTGTTCTTACAGGGCTCTGTACAGTGCTGGAATGTAAGAAGTTAATTTTTTTTACTTGGTTATGTGGATGTTACTGGGTCACTATTTATGTTCAAGCATGCTCAGTGGATTTTCTGTGCTTGAAAATCCCTGGGAGTCATGGGAAAAAAGTTACTGAAGCTGTCAGAGTTGAAGTAAAGGGCAAATTCTCACATGGGTCACTGGTGTTATTCCTTTTCCATCCCAAGGGAAAAATTACTACCCGTGAAGAAGTTTGTGTAGAAATTGATTGCCAGTTTTTAGCAGGTAGCAAACATTGACTCACAAATGCTTTGTGAATTTTCAGTACAGCATATGTAATTTTAACATATTAATTATGCTTGTTTTGCTAGCACTTTCACAATAGACATACATAAATTACATTTTGAAATTGTGCAATGTGAAATTCTTATTCTTCCAACAGTCTTCTCAGTATGTACCTAATTGCTTTCTAAAAAAGGAACATAATTTAGCAGCATGACCAGTTTGTGCAATGTTTTCTTATACAGGTGACAATCCTGGCAAAGAAGTGCATTTGTTCATATTTAAGCCTGTTGGTGAATTCTAAGGATGATCTGGCATTGGCTCATATTCTAAATGTTCCTGACAGAGGACTTGACAGAGAAGCCTTCACTAACCTAAAACATGCCTCACAGGAGAGAAAAATGTCAATTTTCCTGGTATGTGTGTCAGATGAAACTTGCTGTAGATCAAAGGCAATGAAAGAGATGTATAAACATAAAATACTGTTTTAATGTCATATGCAAGAGTGACATTTGCAAGCCAAGATAAATACTACCATAAACACCAGGACCTCCCCAGTTCCACTCCTTCCTCCACAGGGAGATAACTCCTTCCATTCTTCCCTTACTTCAGCACGAGGTCCCTTCTGTGGGAGACAGCCCTCCACAAATTTGTCCAACATAGGTTCTCACCACATGTGGTGGTTCTTCACTAACTGCTCCTCCTTGGGTCTGTTCTGCAAGGCGCAGCCCTTCAGGGGAAGACTGCTCTGGTGTGGGTTCCTCATGAGGTCACAAGTCCTTTGAGCAAACCTGCTCCAGGTTGGATGCCTTTCTCCACAGGTCTCTGGCTGCTGTTGTGTAGCAGTATTTGCCCCTTCTGAAATATGTTATCACAGAGGTGCTACTACCATTAGTGGCTGACTCAGTGATTCTGAATATTTCTCCTATAGATGGCAACATCCTTTATCCGAACTGTAGAACTTGGAGGAAGAGGCTGTGCATCTTCGTTATTTGATCCTTTAAAAGTCCACGTAAAAGGACTTTCAAACTTTGTTAACCTTATTGACAAACTGCAAGAAACCATTGGTGAAATCTTAGACCCAAGGTAACAGAATTGCTGCTATTTTTGTCTTGTTAAGCACTTGTTTTATTTTACAATTGTGTATGTGTCTTGAAGTGGAATGGAAGAAAATTTGATAATTAATAGTGTAAGTGCTATTAGGAAAATGCAAGTATCTGAAAAACAATTGGGGTAAATTTCACAGGTTTTTGAGGTTACTCTTTGTATAGAATTTAATTGCATCTGTGTGTGTGTATGGCCTTTTGGTTGCTTTCTTAGTTGTAAATGTCCAAAGACTTCAGTAGTGCAAGTGTAGGCAAGTACATAAATTGATACATCCTTTATTTATTGCTCATTGCTTCTTTGTCATTCCATTGTATATATCTTTATAAAAAGGGGTTTTTATTGATACTGACAAATGGTGATGTAGGTTATTTAGCCTTTGATATCTTGCTAACCATGTAGGTAAAGTGTAGGAATTATCTCTTAGGAAGGGTCTGGTGAAGTCAGTGATTCTCAATGTTTTTGAAGACCTGAGGCTTCTCTTTTCGGCGGACTTATAAATGTGGAATTACAGAGAGGTTTGAGTGTAACACAGGCCTTTGTGCTGCCATTAGTACAGAAGGAGGAGCAATTTATTTAAGCATTATAGGATTTAGGAATATTACTGTTCAGGTAATTTTGAAGCTGAAAGTAGGAAGTATTTCTGAAACTGTTTTGCAGTTTTTGTTTTACTTCTTCATTTTGCTGCTTCTATCGTTTCAACAACCTGGAAGCCACAGCCTCTGTGCTGGTAAATAAAGTTTTTGATTCAACATCTAGTGTATATATATATATATTTTGTTTGTTTAAATCATATCTAGTATTGTACATTGATAAGAATGAGAAATGGAAAACATCATGGTGCAAGAAATTACTTTTTAGGATGTGAAGACTGCTTTTTCAGGTATATACAGTTAAGCAACATGTAACAAAATGCTGTGTCTTGTTAATTACCTGTTTGGCTAAAGCATGTGGAGTGGGCTGGTGGTTTCTAATTGAGGAAATTCTCTGGAGGTCAGAAATTCTTTTTGACATTCAGCTATTTATTCCATTTTTCTCTGTTGTACCTGGTGTACCATTTGTTCTGCTACATATTCTCCCCACTTGGATTCCAGGTTCATTAGGTTGCATGAATACATTTTCTTACTGACAAGAATGGAAGCTTAGCTGTACTGTGGTGTTTCCAGAGTCTCTTGTACTCTGTACAGGCTTTGTAACCTCACAATGTAAAATACCACTATTGTGTTTATATGTGTATATATATATATATATATATAGTAGCTCAGGACTTAACCGACTGATTGGTATAGTTCTGTATCTTTGTGAGAATCTTAATGAGTATGTTGAAATTCTCCAATATTATATGGTTAATACTTTTCTTAACTCTTGGTAAGCCATGTGAGTGAGGACTGCTTGTGCCCTGCATCTGATCTGACATTTATGAGTTCCTAAAGATGCAGTTTTACGTAAGGAACTTCTCTAGTTCTTTTACTACTGCAATTTAAAGAGCAGTGGTTAAGGAAAAAAAAAAAGGTGGTAGTGCAGGAAAGATTTCACTTGCATAGTCTTCAGAAGTCTGCTGGGCAAGCTAATAGCAAACTGGATCACTTACCAATAGGAAGTCTCTGATGTAGAGATTAGCCGAATTGCAAACTCTAGTTCACAGTGTTTGATTGTGCCACAAGAAAAACGCAGTATTTTTGCTTGTTTACTTAATGAAAGGAAGTTCATTTCAGTTTCATCTTGTTTGAGGGTAGACCTTAAAAAAAAAACTTGAACTTGCATAAAATACAAAATAGCCAAGTAAATGTCAGATCATTGTGGAACACATGTTGAAAAGAGACTTTTTTGTTTGTCTGAATCAAGTTCCTTTGCTTTGGAAACCTAGTAAATGAAGTTGTTAGGGATAGGATGTGCTGAAGAATATTTTGAACATAGTAGAAGATACAGTGCAGCCAAGTATCTGCTACCCTATGGAGAATAACAAAAATGTTTCTTATCCCCAAGTCCTTTGACTAAGAAAGTGAACAGTAGATGAGATTAGGGAAGGGTAAGCTGTCAGAGTGGAAACTTAGTGAAACTACTGTTGATTCAAATATGGCACAAAGTATAAGCAGACCTGATAGCATGAGAAATGGAAAGATGTAGTGAGCTTTAGTAGTTTTGAGGTGCGTTCACTGAGCAGAAAGTAGCACTTTCAAGTTTTCCTCTTCTCTAATCACCAGTCTAAGACCAGAAGAAATATCTAATCTTTCAAGAATCAGTAACATTGAACTTTTGTTAATATCTGAGGAGGCTGTGAAACTTCCAATCCTAAACCTATTTAAAGATTGTGTACAGTGTTTATGCAGTAAATAGAGAGCTTGTATATTTGACTTTTTCATATGTTTCTTGACAAGAAACACCAATATTGTATTTGTCAGTGAAGCGGATGATTGTAATACACCTGAGAATATGGAAACTCTCTCCTGTTGGTACAAATGAAAACGTGCGGTATTAATCCATCACTCTGGAAATCTTTTAAGTCAGACTATTAATAATACTAATTACATCTGAAAAATACTTTCTTATTCCAGGTCTGGAATGATTTTTTTTTTTTTTCCCCAAGTTAGTAAATGATGGAAAGGCACTTTTCTTATNTTTTTTTTCCCCAGAAGTCTACACCGGTTTTGTAGGGTAGCAAAGTTGATGGGCAGAGAATTCGTGAATTGAGCCCCAACTTCTCTCTACGCCACTAGGTGGCAGTATTGCATAGCTCACATCGGTATCTTTTTTAGTGTGCGGTCAGCTGTGCACATTTACCCAAGAGTGATGCTTGGGAACGAGCTTCCATTTCAGGCCCTTGAGTGGTCTTCCGCAGTCAGCTGTTGAAGTTCTACAACTTGATTTGGTCGTGTATTAGTGCATTGACCTTTCACTTGACAGGGGAAATGGTATTTGCTATGTGTTGCTGTTGTGAAGCTGTGATTGCATCTGGTGTTGCAGTAGCATTTGGGAAAGAAAAGCATAAGAGATTTTAATCTGGTCTTGTGCTGAATGTTTTCGGTTAATTGGACAGCATTCATTGAACCTTGGAATTTTGTGTACTAAAGTTTCTGGAAGCTAACGCAAGTGTGTGCAAAACAAGGTCTATAGGATTCCTTGAACTTAGGATCATAGCAAAATTCAGGTTGGAAGGAACATCAGGAAGCTTTTGGTCCAACATCCCGCTCAAAGCATGTTCAGTTATGGAGTCAGCCTAGGTTAATGAGGGCTTTATCTAGGCAACCTTCTTATGCTCACTGCCCTTGGAGATTTTCAATTTCCCTCTTGGCAACCTATTCTGCTGCCTGAGTGTCCTAATGGTGAAAAGTTGTTGTATTTTCCTTATATCAAGCTGGGATCTCGTTTCAGTTTGTCCCTGTTGTTTCTTGTCCTTCCATTAACTCTGTACATAAGGAGTCTAGCTCCATGTTCTTGGTTGCCTCTCTGTAGGTCTTGGAAAGCTGTTACTAGATTCCCCTGAAGTCTTCTCTTCTCTAGGCTGAACAAACTGTTCCCTTAGCTGCTTCTCAGAGGGCATGCTTCCCTAACCACCTTGGCAATCCCCTACTGCATTTGCTCCAGTTTATCAGTATCTTTCCTGGACCTGGGGGCCCAAAACTGGATGCAGGATTCTAAATTTGGTCCAAGAAGCACTGATTAGAGAGGGATAATCACATTCCTCAGACTACTGGCTACGCTACTGTTGATGCAGCCAAGGATACTGTTGGCTTTCTTTGCTGCCAAGGCACACTCCTGGCTCATGGTTAGCTTGCTGAACATGCACCAAGACCTGTAGGTTCTTTTACATAGTGCTGCTCTCCAGCCTGTATTGTTGTAAAGATGTACCTCTTTCCAAGGCTTTGCATGTCCTACTGAATTTCACGTGATTCATGTCAGCCCATTCCTTTTGTCTGTTTAGGTATCTCTGCCTGTTGGGAGTTCTTGCATGAGATTCCATGTACCAGTTCACTGAATAAACTGAAATCTGCTCTCCTAAAGCCACAGCCTGTATTGTACTACTTACTTTCCTCACCTTCCCTAGGATCTTGAACTCTAGTACTTACTGATTACTGCAGCAGAGGCTGCTGTTTATGTTTTCCATGTTTGTTGTTTCTGTTGTTTTTTGCCGCCTCCCCCATATTCTTGACTAATGCTCTTTTGTTAGTCACTAGCAGACTTACATGTGTGTAGCCCCATGTGTCACTCATCTAATAACATCTGACACTCTCTAGAAAGCTTGACTGTTTGCATCTCATTGTTTTGCTCTTACAGTGGATGTTGGGGTAGTGGTAAGGTGCCCTGTAAGAACCAGGTTGTGTGATACAAAGCTGATGAGAGCTGCTTTAAGAATATTGTGTTGTTTGTAACAGACTATGGCCCCGATTCACAATGCCCTGTACGTCCAATAGAAGAGCATATCCATACCACTAAGCTGCTTCTGCATATAGAGGACACTTCTCAGCCTCGTTTTTTGCTAAACTGCTTCATGCATCCTTTGCAGCACTCCAGCTGTCAGGCTGTCCTACCATGTTCTGGTTGTTACAATGAAGTTGTAGTTTTGTAACCATGAGGAGTTTATATTCCTTAAAACTTGTTGCATTTTACTGGATAAATCTCTTCATACTGTTTCAGAGTATTTGCAATGTGCTGTTTCTCAGTAAAGCACTGAGAACTTAAGACACGCTGATCTTAATTTCTCATGTTAAGGCATTATTGGAATGAAGAATATTTAAGGTGTTTAAATATGTACAATGAAAGTTAGCCGTTATGTATATTGTCAGTCTATATCTCAGTCTGAACAGGAGAAGGCTCCAAGGTGATCTTATTGTGGCCTTTTGGTATCTTAAGGAGGCCTACAAGAATGCTTGGAAGGGACTTTTTAGGATGTCAGGTAGTGATAGGACTAGAGGGGAATGGAACAAAGCTAGACTGGATGTTAGGAAGAAGTTCTTCACCATGAGGGTAGTGAGAGCCTTTAACAGGTTTCCCAGGGAGGTGGTGGAAGCCCCATCCCTGGAGGTGTTTAAGGGCAGGCTGGCTCTAGACAGCCCCATCACAGGGGAGCTGGAGCTCGATGATCCTTGTGGCACCTTCTATATTGCAATTTTACCACATTAACAAACGTCATGCTTGTGATAATTAAAAATGCTCTTGAATTCTGAAGATGTACTAAATTATCAGAAAGAGTTATGTAAGAAAAGAATTATAAGGAGAGGGGAAAAAAAATAGTAAAATGGTTTTAAACTGGACTCTTAAAAAGTTATCCCTGAAAATGCTTGGCACTTTAAAGCCTTACATAATTTAATATCACTTTGAAGTAAATCATCTGTATTACCTACAAATCTAACTTTATAATGGAAATACATACTTTAATCTGGTTGTCTTGATTTAAGCGTAATGTTGAGAACACTTTAAAATATTTTTAAAGGCCATTTTAAAAGTAAAGTGAATTGCGGTTGCAATTGGATTTGCAAGAAAATAGAAAACTTTGGTTGAAAGCATAAAACATCACAGCTGAAGTATCTTAAATGCCCCAATTGTATGGTACTGCATTTAATTAGTGATTTTTGTAATTTGCTACCCCTTTCCTTAACATCCTTATTTAAGATGATGCTGAAGAACTCACTGACCATTATGTCCTAGGCATTGAAACTCAGGTATAGTTCTGTAATTGAAAAGATGGAGGTTGTGGTTCAGGGGTACTTTCGTATCATTGCTGGACTGGGAAATCTTACTTTTATGCCATTATACAGATATCAAACTACTTGTTCAGATGTTTCCATGTCCTTTCTTCATGTTTAAGAAGCAGTCTAACAGTTGTCTGCCTGTAATTCCACTTAGGATAACTTTGAGTAAATTGAAGGGAAGTGATTATGTCTAGAGGGAGCTATTAAGTGGGATGTGTTATGGTGGAGCAATGGAACTGTAGCATGGACTATATATGGCTGCTCACACAGAATCTTACTTTGAGAAGGATGCTTGTTTGACTTTATAGTAGCTTCATCGCTAAACTTGAGGAGCATTGCTTGGTATGGAGAATACCCAACATTAGTTTCTGTCAGATCAGGTGCTGTCAGAACACCAACTTAATTTTTTTGCCATAAATTCTTGGGAAGGTACCAAACTTTTTAGCTGGCACTTCTTGAGGAAGTGCTGATGGTTTATTTCACTAAGCTAGAAGACAGAAAATTCGGGCAATGCAGCAAAAGTGGTAGCAGTGACATGAGAAAATACTTAGCAACAGAATTTTTTTTTTTTATGTGCTTTTACTGTGGGTTGAAGTAACAACACATGTCGATTGTTTGCCGTGGAGTTTTTCACTGTAAGTATTTGGATATGTTTACTTCTACAGGTACATTTATAGTCTAGGTAAGTTCACTATATAATTTCACTGATAATTTCTTCTAATATATACATATAATTAGAAAAATAATTGGGTTTGCTTTGAAGGTACAGTTACTTCTTTGTTAAGAATATTTGTACTTTGTATTGTTCCTTATTTTGTCCCACTCTTTTACCCAAGTAGATGAATCTCTAGTTGACATCCTGCTTCTTTGCATCTGAGAATGGGATTAGATTGCTTCATACAGCCCTGAATTGAAAAACTGGAAAAAAGAAAAAAGGCTATGATCCTTTTCTGTACCAAAGTCATTAGGCATTTATAATCTGTTTAAAGACATTTGTTTCCATTGTCCAATATAACTAATATATTTGCCATCTATTTTTTTTTTAATCACTTTTGGAAAACTGAAAACAAATGGAAAAAAAAAATTGACCTTAATGTAATGGAATTTTGATATATTCTTTTCTCTTATTAGAATAGGCCTCAAGATCCTGTTATTGTTAGCAGGTTTTGAATATTGTCTATATCCTCAATTCTTTTTTTTTTTTTTTTTTTTTTTTTTTCTTCTGCATTCTACTTTTAGCCTGTTTCTTAAAAAAAGTATTTCTGGAAATAAATGCCTCTACATTGTATTAACATTGCCTACTGAGGCCTCAGTTCTGTAAGATGAGGTCTTCCTGATATTATTTAGGGAATAAGAGGAGATTCTCTGTGATGATCTTGATGGGAACAAATCAGATAAGGCTTGCAATCACTTTCTTATAAGTTTGTTACCTCAATGTAAGAAATAGATGGTTTGATAAGAAAAATGAGATACAGATGATGCAAAGCAAGAGGGTTCAAGAAAGCACAAGATCTGAGAAAATTTTTAGTGGAAGCAATCACTGACATATTATTTATCAATGCCCAGTTGACAGATAGCTTTACACTGTATTTTAGTACATTGTAGTTGTTTGATTTTGTTCATTGTTTTAAAACTCTCTTTAGAAGCACTGAGGCCAATAAGGCATTTTTAATGTCTTATTCTTTTTATCTTCATGTAGACATTCTAATTTTTCTCTATACAGCTCAAGTGAGATGAAACCCAACTGAATTGTATCCTCCTCTATTAGTGCTGGTTCATACTGAAGACAGTAAGCCATTCCTCCTTTTTGTTGAAAATGTTTGGGAGCTTCTTAATTAAAAAGACAAAGTTAACTCAACATTGTCTCTAAAACTGAACACTCAGAGGCTGCCACTGAAACCTTAGTTCAATTGCATGAGACAAATGCATTAATGCAGTCCTTAGTTTTGCAGTCACCTGCTTTCCTCTCTCCCCACAAATGCAAAAATAAACAAACCCACAAAATGCAACTAAAACTCCCCCCCCAAAAATCGAAGTTGCTTTTTTTAATCACATTTAATTTTATCTTCATGTTTTTGTGTAATCTTGTTAATCCTAATTAACAGTGAAATCCTACTAGTGAATCTGAAGTTGCTCAGGTAACTTACTAAAATTGTTTGTTTTATTGTTTAATTAATTTATAGTTTCATTTTATAGTTTCAAAACTGATAGACATAGTTAGGACTTTCTGTAGTAAGCTTGGAAATATTAATGAAGTAGCACAAATGAGATGGATTCAATATTTTATAACTATATTCAAGGCTAAAAAACAAGCCTCACAGTATCATCCTCATGTAAAATGGCATAAGCTATGGCACAGTGCTTCAGTACTAATCTGCACACATTAGATAAGCATTTTATGTCTTGACCTGTTTATTCATACTTCAACTAGAACTTATACAAACTTTTTCTTTTTCTTTGCTTCAGTTAATACTGTGTATATCTGATGGGGAACTGGAACTTTTTCCTGGAAAACAAGAAGCAAAATGGGGAGAAAAAGAGATTAAATGAACTCTACTTCAAATAGCAAATATCCTCAGTTGGCATTGGGTAATAGAAGCAAGAAAATAGACATAGAACATGTTTTTATCATGGAGGTTTTTTTCTTTCAGTAAAAAGCTACAAGAGAATGGAGTCCTATACAGAGCATTGCATTTAAATTAAGGAAATTATTATTAACTGATATGTTAACTGATGCCCAGTACTGTACATGGAATACTTTTGTTTCCAACATGCGTACTTGTTTGTGTATGAGAATTATAATCATGTAGATAACTTCAGGATAAACAGAAAGGACTGAACCTGCCTTGCAAAAGCAACTTCAGTCAATCTCTTCACCTGCTTGTTTGTCTTGGATTTCTAGGTTCAGCACAGTCTTTTTTTAGATTTGAGGGTATTATTTTGGAAAGTGCCAGTTTAGGGCTGCACTTTGAAGCAGAGATACACCAACAAATTTTTCTTTCATTTTGTTCATGTTTGCTCTTATCCTTTCTATGACCACGATGGTTTTCAACCTGTATGCAGAGAGACTTCACAAGGTTTTGGTTAAGTGTATACGTTGTGTTTAAATCTCTGCAAAGCATAAGTTTTTCTATTTAACTAAGTCTGCAAATCAAATGTGAATTGAATAAGCTTTTTGTCTGTAAATGTTAAAGAGAATTGTGTGGAATTTGACCTGGGGTGGGGGGAGAAGTTTCAAGTTAGCTTCAGGTATTCAGTTATTTACAGGAATCTTGTTCAGCCAGAATAAGCCAAAACAGCAAGGTCTTTGGCCCAGTTTCCTCCCTGTATTTTAACATGAAATGCTATAAATAAACTCGTTTTCCTCTGAGTCAATTCCTATTCTTGCCTAGCTCTGCCTATTTATTTTATATTTTATACAAATGTAGAATAGAATTTAATTTGATGGAGGTTCTTCTGACTAGAGTAGTAAAAATAATCTTCAGAATTTAGTGTGTACAAAACATACCTTTCTGTCACTTTCTAAGGCATTACTTTAGGGCAGCTAGGCAGGAGCATAGAGGAAATAACAAAATTTATTATCTTCTCTCTCTTGCCTATTCCACTTAGAGTACTAAAGCCACTGCCATTGCTTTGAGTTTTGGCAGAGCTATGATATGCATCATAATTAGATATATCTAAAAATTCCACCATAGGTACCAATAACAGCTCATGAGATCAGGATGTGTAAATATATAAATAGGATCACTTTGTTATATTTAAAACTGTTGGTATCTGAGCTAGATAGGTTTAGGTGGCACTGAAAATGCTCCATTTCTGCTTTGAATTGGGCTATAAATGCAGATCTTACCAAAAAAAGCTTCAGCAATTGTGCTGTTAGAGGGAGGATTTAACATTCTAAATTCTTTTAAGTTTGGCTGTCCTGTCATATTATTAGGTCTTGTGGGACAGTGGCTAGTGTTTCTTAAAGTCTGGGAAAAGAAATTGCAGGTCAATTGGAAAGTGAAAATGAATTATGGCAACTCAGTGAAGCTGATTGACTGCAAAGGAAGAATTCTTAGAGCAGGAATTCAGGATGAACAAAATTGCTCTTTTTGCTACTCTTGGCTAACATACTTAGGTTTTATAAGACAAACAAAAATCTATCAGGAAATCAGTCTCATAACTGAACTTAACATTGGAATCATATTTAGCTTTAGAGAATTTTTTTTTTTCTTCAAAAACATGGTGACTGGAAGCTGGGGTTGTGGTGGTGGGATTTTAAACTTGTTTTCACTTAACTTTTTGAGTTGCTACTTCCACCACAGAGAATCTATGTTGCTTTAAGGGTGTGAAGTATAATTGTACAACTTCAAATGAGGGGTCCACAAACACAGGATCTTGACTACAATATTGGAAATAAACACATGCATTGTAAGAATGGAAAAAAATTGAGTGTCCTCTTAATCTCCAGTTGCAGGTCAGGGTATTTTCTGAATATAAGGTTGTACATAGTTTTCTTGGGAATCAGTTGTTTCTTTAAAGAATGGTTTCTTTGTGCCTCTTCTTTGGGTTTTATTTCTTCATTTTTACATGTTACGGCATCCACTCAAAGGTGAAAAGAACTCTGTGCATTAAAAAAGTGGGGAGTGAAGACAAACCTCCTATAAATTATAGCTAAAGATAAAGTAATAGCTATCCACACTGAAAAGTTTGAGGAAAATAAAGTAAAAAGAATGACATTGAAGACAAAATGTCACAGGGAAATAATGAAGTGATGTTAAGCAATAGATAAACAGTTGTTTGGTAGTGTGAGGGGAATCTTGATTATAATCAACTTTGTTAGTCTGGATGGTGGGTTCTTGTTCTGAGACTACTACTGGAAAATAAATGATAAAGTTTGCCAATGGCATGGAACTTCATGCTCAGAGAAGAGTTGCATTATGATGTAGGAGGGCTGACTTTCTTGTAGTGTTTTATTTGCTCAAACTCATCCAATGGTAAAACACAATCTCTGACTTAATGTTTTGCTAACGTACTGGATCAGTAGCTTATGCCTTTATGGCGAACAATTATGTCCATCTTGTCTCATTACTGTCTATTTAAATCAAATTGAAAGCAGAATAATATTTTGAAGCACTTTTATGATACATAAAACACTCAAAAATCAAATAGGCTGTTGAATTGGAATGCATGTTCCAGGGAAACATTTTGCTCATCAGCTATTTCGTATAAACAAAACAGTAACTATAGCTTTGAAGAAAGTACTTTTCTTCAGACTTTTATGGAGAAATTACTTTTGTGTTGCAGTTCTGAGTATTACTAAATGCTGAATTAATTACCTTGTCTTACAATCTTTCTTTTTTTTATTTTTTAGCAAGCTATTATGTTGGACAATACTTTTATACTGCTGTTTGATTTAAAAGATCAAAGCTGTTCTCTGAAGAGTTTTGGTTAACTGTGAAGACTGGCTATGTTCAACAGTAATAGGTATACTAAAGCACTGCCAAGATTAATGTGGAGATGACCCTGTGCCTATTTTCAGAATCGCAGGAGGGCGAATTCTGTCAACAGTGAAGATGCATTTGATAAAAGGACGAAGCAATGGGGATCCTTTCTGTAAGGCAGTAGAGGAAGTTGTAGAAGATTTGGATTTGAAGATTAAAAATATTATCGATTCACAACAGGAAATCTTGACTGCCAGCACTACTGGAGTCAGTCCAGCACGGGTAATGGGACTTCTTTTGTTCTTCTTGTTATTTAGCTGTACAAGAAAGCAAATGTCTTTGGCCTCTTTTGCTCCTTTTTTATTTTTTAAAGGACATTATAGACAGTATTATCTTTTCATAACAGTACAAATTATTGTACTGTATCTACACTGTGACTTTAAACTTATTAAAAGATTTATAACTGAAGATTATAGAGTGGATTAAAGAAAGCTAATTTACTTAAACTTCTTACTTCAAAATTGTAAATAAAACACTCTCCAAAACTTAATTTATGCAGTTACAAGATGTAGATACTTGTAACCATTAAGTTTGCCACTAATCTCAAGGCAGTAAAGCTATAACAAATTTCCAAACAAAAAGTACCATAGGAAAATGGAATTAAGATTTGAGATTTATTGGTAGCTCTGATTAAAATGTACCAGTTATAATAGGCTCAGCATCAAAGACTTCAAAGGATAAAGTTAAATATGAAAGAAACTCAACTAAATTTTGAAATATTGGTGAATTATGGAGTTAGAGGTAATTACAGTGATTGGAAGAGGTAATGTGCAAAATGTGAAGTAAATATTGGGAATTTTTGATTTTGTAATTGTGGTGAAAAGATGAGGGAAGGGCTGTGTGTAACATGTTTGCCTCTGCTGTTGTGTAGGTGCTGTTTTGTATTTGGCATGGGGAATTCCTTTTGTTGATGTAAATAGAGCTTGTGAAGATTGGGTGATGAATGTATATTTTATTGATAATTCTTAAAATATGTGACACTTTCACAGAGGTGAGGTATGGAAAGTTATGCTTAGACAAATGTTAAAAGACGGATGTCAAAATGTGTATTTTAGTGGTTCTGGTGAAAAATTTAACTAAGTGTGTAGAGGGTAGGTTGCTATTAAAAAATATTCTTTTGGTTTCTTTTGTTTAAGTTGCATGGAAAGATAACATATGTATTATTCCATTAGATCTCAGGACAGCAAAGATTATGACTTTGTACTGTTTCCATGTAAAACTAATTTTTAAAATGGTGGTTTGTTTTTGAAGTGTGATTGGTTTTGGGTGTGGGGTTTTTTTTGTGGGCCCTGTGTAGGGGTATTGTTAGGGTTTTTCTTTTTTTTACTTTATAAAGACACTCTCTAATGCTATAACTTTTCAGAGATGTTGTTCTATATTATGGATAAGTTCCTGTTTCAACAGGATCTTATGCTTTTCGTATGGTCCCCAGCTGTGGCTGGGAGACTTTCTTGCTCCCTACTACTACTTGAAAGGAGGTCGTAGAGAGGTGGATGATGGTCTCTCCTCACAAGTCACAGCTGACAGGACAAGAGGAAATAGCATCAAGTTATGCCAGAGAAAGTTATGCTGGAGAAGGCTTAGGTTACACAACAAGAAAAGCTTCTATAATGAAAGGGTTATCAAAGACTGGAAGAAGCTGCCCAGGAAAGTGATTGAATCAACATCCCTGGATGTATTTAAAAGCTGTGTAGATATGGTGCTGGAGGATATGGTGTAGTAATGGCCCTAGTAGAATTAGGTAATGGTTGGTCTTGTTGATTTTAAAGAGCTTTTCCAACCATGGTGATTCTGTATTTTAGTGATGAAGCCTCTATGAGTGATGAATAGAAATTACGATTAATTTCTTCAGGAGGAAATGACTAGTGGAATCTTAACCAGAATAGTCCTGACCAGCTGACGGTTGCTACACCTGAAAGACTGGTCAAGTCTTCTCCTGAAAAACTAATTTGAATCATGATTTTAAGGTTACTAATAAGAAAGATTCTCATGGAAAGGATTGTTGTCTTGTCTGGAGTTCTTTTTGTGCCTTGCATAATAGGATTTTAGTCCATAGTTAGTACACTAAGACACTGTTGTTGTAGCACATGAGATATCTGAGGGTCAGCTTTGTGATAGTTAGGAGGTTATGTTGTTTTCTAAAGTTCAGCGGGGTTTGGTTGATTTTTGTTTTTTTCGTGTATAATCAGTCAAGATGAAGTCAAATTCATACATTTCTCATTAAGACAAATTTATTGTGACACACATGACATTTTATAAAAATCTATGGTGTGGTGATGTAATGACTGAAGAGGTTCAGAATAAATTTTGAGGAAATTAAATGGTACTGAAATAGGCCAATTTTGTAAAGCCAAGTAACAGCAATTACAGAAATGGTTATTTCTAGCTATTGATTATAACTTATAGTAACTGACTGACATCTGTTGCTATGGTTTCTTGAAAGCTACATACACTAATTGGTGTAAAATAGAGAAATAGAATTTGGTCTTTCCAAGACTGTATTTAGAAGCAGTTAACTGATTAGATAAATGTAGTTCATTACTTGTCCTGCCCTTCCAAACAAAGTTTCTGTGTTGGTAAATAGAAAGCCTATACTTTAAAAAAATTTACTACTGTATATTAAGCACTAAATTTCTTTATGGAACTCCTAGTACTTTTAAAGAAAAGTGTACGAAACTTGCAATTCTTGCAATCCCATAGTGGTTATGGAGTTCTACATCTGTACTGCTGACTGTACTATTGAGCACTTCCAGATGTGGATTATTATTTTCTTTAAGGAATTCTTTATTCTTGCGGAAAATCGTGAGGAATTCATCTTGTTCCAAGCAAGAGATTGTGCCAAGAGCCTCTATTGTCGAATCTTGATGGAAATTTCACTTTGAATCTGCTCAAGTAGTTGGTTAAGTTAGAGGAGCTGAACTTCACCAAAATGTGTTTGTGTACCCCACAAATCGGTTGTGAGAAAATATATGTTAATTTCTGCTGCATGGCTTCATCACAGATTTGTTTATTTATCTGTGACTTGCTCATCAGTGTTTACCTCCAGCTGGCAGTGATCTAAACTCTACTAATTGCATGGGATAAGGAAGAAAATTTTCCCATGTGCAAGTTCTCTGTAAATGCTCACTGTGAAAAGGAAGGAGGGGACTCTTACAAATTGTGCTGATATGGATTGCTTTTGAACATGAGCTATTGGTCTGGCTTTTTGTCTGTTCCTCTTGTATGTTACTTTTATTTACTTTCAGCCAAAACTGCATTCCATAAATCATGGCACTGCATATTGTGGCAGAGATACTGTGAAGGTCTTACTCCTTCTTCTGGATGAAGAAACTGTCAATCCTCCTACCCACAACAAAGCAGACCTATTATATGGGGATGAAAGCTTTAACTTGCTTGGAATGACCTCTGTTTTAACACTCTTCAAGTGAGTATTAGAATGTTTCTTGTTTTGTATTAGGTTTATTTTTAAGGACAAGTGGCTAACAAAGCATTGGTATTACTTGCACTAAGGAAATGACCAAAGTGCAGTCTTTTGTAAGGTTAGGTTTAAAGGGGAAGCGTTTTTAGAACAGCGTGAAGACCTCAAAAGACTTCTATCTTGTCTTTCACATTTTCTGTGTCTTCAAGATACTTTTGCAATAGAAAGTGTTTGAACTAGTATATTTCTGGGCTGCACAAAACCTATGCAGAAATGTCTTCTGCAGCACACCTAAGTACCAATTTTTAAAGTTGAGCCTGTACTCCTAAGTTCAAATAATGTCTGTTTAGTAGCTAATTAGTTTACTATTAAATTTCAAGATGCTTCTTTTGTCTAGCTCTAACATGAGACTCTTTCTTTGTTATATTCTGTTTTCTTTCCACATACTAATTTATTTTATGGACGCAACTTGTTGTGGTAGGCCTGGTGGACCAAAATAGTTCTGAACATGTACTGGCTTGCCCAGATGTGTTTTTCTGTTCTCCTTTCTCTGTTGTGGGGAGAAGCAACCATGGGAAAAAGGACAAAAGAAACTGGAATCACTGAGTCTGAGAGACCATGGCTTGCACAGACTTGTTTTGCTCCTGTTTGCATCCTGTGGTAAGCACGTAGCTTGTGCCTGTCTGTTGGGTAAAGCAAGCCTAAGGCTTCACCTAATATGGTCAGGCTTGGCTAACTGCCATCGTGATTGGCTATTCCATGTCCAAAGGCTCATTAGTCTCGGAATCATTTGATAAAATGGAGATGAGCTGCTAACATAATGTGCTCTGCTGTTGTATCTGTGCTTTGCTAAGTTGCCATACTTTATAGCATTATGCTTTGCTAAGCTATAAGCTAGTTTTTGTCTGGAAACTGCCTGTCTCGAGTTTACCAGACTTTAAACACCTTCACACAATAGGCCTACATAGCCAGTGTGACATTGATGTTGAGATTGCACATTGCAAGGCATCCTGCCTACACCTGAAAGTCTCCTGCCAAGACAAGAAGTCCTGGAGGTATGCAGATTGTCTGCCCCCTTTCTCTGGCAGCCTGTAAAGCCTGGGAAGAATCAGAAGCCTCAGTGGCTATGGAAATAGCAGCAGAGCACCATGCAAGTGTGTACTGTCTGAAGCTGTAGCTAGCCCCACAAGTTGGTCAGTAATACTTTGTGAGTAAATAGTTAGTTTCTTGTAATTTACCAATTGCCTTCTGCCATAATCAGAAAGGAGCTTCCTTGAGTCCATCTAGTAGGCAAGTGGTATATTGACCACAATAACCTTCTCTTACAGTTAAGTTGGGTTTAAATGTTTATATATTGCTAAGTTATTTCTAGATCTAGTTTATCCTTTATGTAACGCATTCCATGATGGTTGCAGAAGAACCTGATTATTATGAAAATCAGTGGTTGGGGCGGTGGGAGTTCTGAATACCAAAATTTAAAAACAAAATTAATTGATGAGAGACATGATTTCAAAATTACACCCTCCATTACACAGCTTTAAGCACTTAAATAGTTTTTTTGTATAATTTTCAACGAGTCAGGATAATAGTGTATGAAGAATGCTGAAATGAATTCACATGCATGAAGATTTATTAATGTGGTCTGTAGCTAATGGCATACATCTAGTGTTAAAAGTTGCTTTTGGAGAAAAATAAAATCAAAAGAGAAGGAGGGGAAAGAGAACTCTCTGGTGGCCTGCTGGGAAGTAAAGTAGCCAGAGTTCCCAGACAAGCATCTTTGGAAGTGTAGTGGTGGTTCTTCTAGAGTAACTAAATTGTCTTTATATGGACCTTCTTAAGCTCCTTACTGGCTGTCCCTGCTTTTGGTGCTTTAGTGGTAACTGGAGAATGTTGATCAGGACAGAGGCTGTGTAGCCTGTTGCTTATTAAGTTCCATGCATGCATGTAGTTTTTTTCCTGCTCCCTAACATAAAAGATCTACAATGAAAAATGTAGGGAAAATGGGGAAGAAGGTGTCCAGAGAAGGGTAATGAAGCTCATGAGGGGCCTGGACCACAAGCCCTATGAGGAGAGGCTGAGGGATCTGGGGTTGTCTAGCCTGGAGAAGAGGAGGCTCATTGCTATCTTCAACTGCCTAAAGGGAGGTTGTAGTCAGGTGGGGTTTGATCTCTTCTCCCAGGCAACCAGCAATAGAACAAGGGGACATAGTCTCAAGTTGTGCTGGGGGAGGTATAGGCTGGATATTAGGAAGTTCTTCACAGAGAGACTGATTTACCGTTGGAGTGGGCTGCTCAGGGAAGTGGTGGAGTTGCCATCACTGGAGGTGTTCAAGAAAAGACTGGATGAAGCACTTAGTGCCGTTGGCTAGGGCTGGGTGATAGGTTAGATTGGATGATCTCAGAGGTCTCTTCCACCTTGGGTTATTCTATTCTTATGCTGGAGGTAGGTAATTATTTTAACATTAAAGCCCACCATAACAACATTGTCAGTAAGTGCAGGCATAAGATGGTCAGTAAAACAGCAGGGAAGGACTGCAGGATGGAGAATTCTAAAAGTGAGAATTTAAAGAATACAAGGGATTTATTTTTTGCCTTTTTTATGAAAGGAACAAGCACATTCTAATAAAACTGAAAGAAAGGTGGGGGAAAAAGCTGTACTAATAAGAATTCTAAATAAATCTGTAATTTTTAATGCAAAAGGCAGCTTCTAACAACATATTGTTGAATATTTATTTAATTTCTTAAGTCTGTAGTTAGTTGTAGCTATAAGTTTCTATTTCATTATATAACAAGCTTAAAATAAGAGACTGAAATCAAAGCTCTTTTTCCCATTACCTCAGATTCAGGAAAATTTACTTACATTACTTATTGCATTAATGAAATAATTTTAAAACTCTCATTGTGTCTGTACTTTTATCAGAAAGAAAGGGAAATTAATCAGATTTAGGTTAATGCTCTATGTGAATGGAATCAAGGCACACCTGAGTTCATCTGAAATAAACACTATTCAGAGCTAGAAATCTTGCTCATTTATATAAATACACATATACATGTAGCTCTTTGATTTAAAATCTCTTTTTAAACACTTATTCAGAAATAAGAGCATTCACTGAGTGCTTTAATTTTACTTACCTCATTCAGATTTCTTGAACATTTTCTAAATGACGTTTGTGTGACAATCTAATTGTAGATGTAAGCAGGTACTGCTGTTTGGGAATTTGTATTGTAATCTGGGTAATTCTTGTGTTTTCCTTAGCAATTCTTAGTGATCAGTTTACTTTAGATTTTATTTTCAAGTGGTTTTGTTTTTTTTTTTTAATTATTTTGTGGATTGTGGTTGTTCTTGGTTGTTGTTGATGTTTTTTAGTAGAGCTGTGTTTCCTTTAAAAAAAAAAAAAAGATTTAGAAGTAATTTATTCAAAGTATTGGATTTACAATCCTAAATAATTGCTTTAAGAATAAAAACTTTGCAAATTTGAAAAACTTGCAGTTAACACCTGTTCTCAATGTTCATCAAGTGTTTGTGTTTTGCGTTTCCTTAGCAGCTTGACTGTAAGCTCCAGTTGCTTTATGGGTGCTGAACACCTTGATAAGATAGTAGCTAAGGTGTCACTTTAATTTGCATCAATGTTTAGGCACCTTTTATGGTACAACACTTTTATTAATGCTCCTGAATTAAATATGTGTGGAACAGTTTACAAGATAAATAGCAGCAGCTTTGACAGTACAAGTTTTCAGTCTTTTTTGCTAAGCTGATTTGAAGCTGGACTCTCTGATCTTAAAGGTCTCTTCTCTGATTCTGCGTATCAGATTGTTTGTTACCTCATATGGTAGCTATTGGTTTATGACTTTTTGATCACACAGAGGTTATTGTTATGAGATTTTTCGCAATGCTTTCTGTTATTTAGAGATTTTTATTACTGACCAATCTCAAAAAAAATATTTAAAGCTTGTGAGAAATATTGTCTGGCTTTAGGCCTGTTTGAGAAAATAGTTCTCAGGTGAAGACTGAGATTAAATGTGTGTCCTTCAAAACCCCAGCATTTTAAGAATTTTTCTTCCTTTGTTTTGTTGTTAACAAACTTCTACATCAATTATATTTATCTCTCTACACTGAAATCCTGAAGAAAAAAAAAATCTACCACTGAGAAGCAGCTGTTGTATTTCTTAAGCTTTTTGTGTTTGCTTCCTTAATTAAATATATTTCCATTGCAACTTGTGAAATGCATGCATATTTGGGAACTTGAAACTGTAAGCACTGAAAATCCATCTGCCATTTTTTAGAACATCCTAGCTAAGGTGTTTTTATTACTTAATATGTCCTTTAATATATTCATCAAATATTTCCCTTCTGTAAACAACTGATTTCAATCTTGTGCAAAGTATTCTTTGTAGATATGCATTACAGAAGTTCAAATTTATCTTGCTGTCATGATATTGAAAATTAAGTGATGCTGATACATTATTTATGGTTTGCAGTTAAATTATTTTGGATCAAACATTTTTTCAGTAACGATTCTCTTTATCTGATTTTGCAGGCTTAACAGGTATTCAGGGTTTGGGGCAACCAAACTGTGCTTTTATGTAATTTCCATCATCTACAGGCAGTCGGTATTACTCAATTATTTTCTTGCTTTTCAAAATTTTCTTCTCCTTAAGGAATACACTTCTTGATCTGGTATACAAAATGAGGAATGCTTCAAATCCATTTTCATTGGCATTGAACTCAAAGAATCATCAGTTGTTGGAATAGTGGGATGCTGAAAATTTTGTCATTGTGTGTTACAAAGAGGACTTATGAACCAGAACCACAGTGTAGACTGGAGCATGCTGAAGCTACGTATTTTGACAATTTAAATAGCAGAAACATTGCAGGGTCCTGCAGAAATTTTGCTACGCAGACAAATTGAAATAAGTTAAAAAATGAGCTAAATAAATTGAATTTTATTTATGGAATACTTGAATGAAATGAACTAAATAAATAAGCAAGCTATTTTTCAAAAAACTGCCCTCATTTGCACACTGGCCTGCCATAAGCATAAGCAGAGAAGTAATTATTTACAGATGCACAAATTAGTTCTTATTTCAAGACCAAAAAATCCTCTTACGCATAACTTTTTTTGTATTATATGCATCATTTTTTTTCATTATTATTACATATTGAAATATAGGGGGATGGAAGCATTTTGATTACTTCTGTTGAAAAGTTTGTAAATACAAGGAAAATTATTCTAGATGTCAGCCAGATGCTCTTCAAAGGCAGGTAAATTGAGTGACATTGGAAATAGCAATACTGTGGCTGCAGAATATTGTAAAGATACTGTAAAATGATACCAGAGATTAGAACTGTGGGTTTGTTTTCATTATGCTGTCTTCAGTTGTCACAGGACCATGTGGTTAAGAAGAGAGGTAACAAAGTAAAGCTTGGAGATGGAAGATACCTGCCTTCTTGTTCCTGAGTAACGTGGTAGTGTAGTTATTTTAATTAACTGTTTGATTTTACATGCTCTAAATAATTCTTAACTCTTTTTAATATAGATCTCCAGCACAATCCAATGGATCTTCTCCAAAACCTCTTAGACAACGTATTCAGAAATCTATGGATGAAAAAAAATTCAAGGTACTGTGTAGAAATTGCTCTGAGGCTATAGATGCACTGAAATAATACTGTTAAAATTCTCAAATACCTGGATAGAGAACTATAATTGTGCTAATTAGCCCAATTTGACCAGTTTTGAATGGAAATGTCTAAAACTCCAGAAGGGAAAAGTTTTAAACTTAAAAGTACTTCTTAATGAAGCTCTCTTAATGGAGAAACACTGAGTTAATCTCTGTTTCCTCATTTAACCATCTGTGTATTTCAGGATGTGATTTCAGTTCTGATAATATAGACAATCTAAAATTGCACTTTCTAGTGGATTCTTTTTATTTGTAATGTTTTGAAGACATTTCCATACCTCTGTTTTGTGAACAGTAAAATAAAGATGCTGATGTTTGCTGTTTTGTAGATGGAATATGAAATTAGAAAAGCATGTTGGTACTGAGTGGCACTATTCAGAACAAATTCAGTGTCTCTGAAAATTGCAATTTTACTGCGCACTGCATTTTACATTTTTAATTATTTTCCCCATTTCCCCCTGCCCCTCAAAATTCAGATTTGAATGCTGGAACTACGGAAAGGGGCAGGGCTTTTATCTTCCACAACATTTTAACAGATGCCTAAGTAAGTTGTGACTTAGTGTTTTCTTATAAACTTCATCCAGACAATAGGTAGAAATATAAATGTAATTAGTATGTAATTCAGGAAACAGAAGTGTTTTAGCTGTTATGATTATTTCCAATGGAAAATGTCTTTCTGCCACTAGACATGATGGGAATTTTAACATTTTGTGTGTGAGAGAAGCAGGAAGTACACTGAAAAGGATTGTCAGTGTTACCAACATCTGTTTTAAATATACTCCAACTTCGTTATGAGTGGTATTATTTTGCTTAAATCTCATAGGGAAATTATGAAACATCGAGACTAATGAATGATCTTCTTTATATTAGTTTTATGATAAACAGTAAATTGCAACTGTGTTCATCAAATAGCAAAACTGTGCTATGCTGTTTGCACAATACATTGAAATGAAAAGTCTTCATTTATATTGAAAGTTATTTCAATTACTGAATAGATGTATTCAATATCAAAGTACAAACATTATCATCTTAATTACCTGTCACATTTTAGACGTTTACTGGAAACTTACTTGGTTTATGTCAGAAATTATTAAAAATGTGATTCTTAAAACTGATTCATATTATGAAACTATTTAACCTTTGTCACACATACTTCTTTTTTTGCTGATCAAAACCACTGGATTAGCTACCGTAATTTCTTTACCAATAGTAGCTCTACCACAGTTATCTGAAGAATTGAATGGATTCTTCAGGAGCAGGAACTTTGTGCAAAGGTACATAGTGACACACTCCTTCGCTGCTGTAGTAGTACCTGATTCTAGCATTTGTTCTGTGACTCCTGTAATTCTTTTTAATCCAATAATCTGACTTTTTCTGTGAGATTCTTGTCCTAGTCTTGCTTTATCATGGTTGACAAAATAGAATGTATCTGTAGCAAAACAGAATGAAACATTTAGTTGGTTTAGCCAATGATTTGTGAGGTCTTTCAGTCAACCTCTAGAACCGATTTTGAAGCTCACCAGGTGCCTAATATAAATGATGATGTATATATTTGAATATAAATTATTCTTTTCTTATGAAAAGCAAAATTCAGAGGGAAAGAGTAACAGATTTATAGCCTGAAGTTCACATGGTGTATTCATATTTCCCAGTGTATCTAACACTGAGGATGATATCCTGCCTGTTACTACTTCACTCCATAAAACCTTAGGAATTTCTTCTACTCTATCTATATGTTTGTTAATTTTCAGACTAACTTTTTTAGTTCTCTTTTTGTTTTTTAATATTGTTTCTGATAGCTGAAGAGATTTTCTATATGTGTATGTGGAACTCATTATCTTCTTTGAATTTTTTTTTTCAGTACCTTTAAATCAACTTCTCTTCAAAACTTAGCAGTGCTTTGTACTGAGATGAATGGCACTTAGAATAACTAATTTCAGTTCCTTTCACTATGAATCCATATATTTCTTGTCTTTGCTTGTAATGTCTCCTGATAGAAATAAATTTTCTTCTGCCTTTACTGTACAGCACACAGCACAATGAATTCCTTGTCCATGACCACAGATCTCAAATGCTGTAGTGGTATATTACCTTCTTACACTGAATGGCAGTCTTCATTATTTCATAAAAACATTAAATGGTTGCTTGTAAAATTTGCTACGTGTAATGCACTCACGTTAACAACTGACTTGGAAGAGATTACCACACATTTAGTTTTTTTTTTTTCAATAAGACAGTAGCAATGTGGTGTTTCTTCAGTGTCAGTAATTTTTCTGAGAGGTTTCTTATGTGTTACATGTGATGGCAACATTAGTTAAAAAAAATTGTCCTAAGGGCCTTTATGTGATGCTGCCTCTGATAGGTGGTTAGCCTATAGTACAGATTCATGTTCTCGCATTAGAACTCATGCCATAGAAGTCTGTTCTATGATACTTGGAAGGGAATAAAAATGTAGTAGTGATGATACAGGATGTATATGTTGAATAAAAACTCAAGTCTAGAAAAATCAAGAAAGTGGAGAAATAGTTCTCTAAATTAAAAAAAAAAAAGAATGAAAACAAAAATTGTCAACTCCTTCCTTAAGAGGCACAGACATCTCAACATCTGCAGAATTACATGGAATGCCAGTTGATAATATTTAGATCCAGGGCATTTTGCATGTGTGTTTAATATCTGCATGAGAGAGTGGATAAAGTAAACAGGTAGCTAAGACTTGGAATTGGTGTTTAAAAATAAATGTGGGTATTTCCATTGTGCCAAAACAAATTTCTGGCAACACTGAAAGACAAAAAAATATTTTTGTCTTTCAATCCTCATTAAACATTGGAAGAGATGCAGAAAGATCACCTAACTATAACAGCATTTGTTAGGAGGCAAAGCTGTCGTTCTTAGCCCTTGAGGAGAATGTCTGGGTAACTAGCTTGTTGCTTTTTTCGTTCCCTCCAGCAGAATCAGGTAAGAGTAATAATAAGAAACTCAAATATTCCTCTGATAGACAACTTAGATTTTCAGTTTTATCTGTTTAAATGTCTTCTAGCAAGTGGTATTTTGTGGAAGCAGTCTTTAATTCAGAAAAGTTTATAGAACATGTATTGAGTTATATTTCCAGCCAGTAGTTCATACAGTCTTTTCTGCTTTTAAAAATATGTAGGAATTCTAGTTGGATGAAAGAGGTATTTTAGCTAAAAAGCATTCATCCAACCTTGTGTCAGATTCTTTGAATCGTACTTATGTTTACCTGAAGTGGGTGGATATCCTATTTGACTACTGATTTTGGTGATTTCAATGGGGTTGTGTAAGTCCTGGTTATGAGTAAGAGGAATGGAAGGACTGTACCGATCGCCTGCTTTCTTTAGGTTAAAGAGTAACCTGAGACAGTATGAATGTTGCATAATATTTTTGCCTTTCTTCTGCACTAGAAAAGATTAATTAGTCTGTCAAGTTGTAGGTAAAGTACTACTATTGAACTAATGGGATTGGGTGAAACAGATGTTTAGGGGCTATAGAACAAAAGCTACTAGGCTGTGAGCATGCATTGTGAGAGAGTAAATGCTCTTGTTTGGGTAAACTTGGGATTGTTTTGGCCTTTTGATCCATTGTTTTAGAAATCTTACTGTATTGTTAACACATTTACCCTGAAACAGCTGTAAAGGCTTTCAGTAGTTTGGCATGGCTTTTTTCTTAATGTAATTGGAGACAACCTTTCCTATATGAGGCACTATTTCCCTCCAATTGGGAACATAGCTGTAGTTTTAGTTTTGAAAGGAATTTGTGGCTTAAGAACTCTTAACAAACTTTGGCACACTAGAAGTTCATTGTAATTTTACTGTGTACAGAAATCCTTCCAAGCAAAAAGCTCCACAAAGCAAAAAAACCCAGTCTGCCTTTCTCATGTGATTTGTTCATGCCTATATAAAATGACTTAATATCTAGCTTCATGCACTGCTGTTATTTTTCATTGCTTAGTTCTCTAAATGCTGTTACTTGAGAGAAGTGGTTTGCCTGTTTGTGATTCCAGTACAAATAAACTGTGACTTGGAAAACTATCAACAGGAAGTAATCAAGAGTTTTCTGTATGCCCACTATAATTTTGAGCAGAAAATTCATAGTAATAAAGAAAACAATCTTCCTCAGGTAGTAGTCTCATCCGTTGAAGCAAGAAATATTTATATCTATGTGGATTATAATTATGGAGATCACTAAGCTGACTAGTAGTTTCAGCGTGTATGGAATATGATGAAAATGAGTATCTGGAATGAGATGGGGTGAGGAGAAAAAGGTTATCTTCAGCACAAAATGTGAGGAAAGGCTTTGGTGTCAGTTGGTAAACCACACTTGTGTAGAAAACACTATTTCTGTTTCAACATGACCTTTATACTCCTTTTCTGGGATCCATAGTGGTGAGTTTTGATTTTTTTGAAACCAAATAATGACATGATTTAAAGCTAAATCACTAGTATATTAATCTGGGATAGCAGAAGGCTGGTTCAATGTCATGATAGCAAAAAGAGAAAAAAAAATTGTTTGAGTACAAGAAAAGCTTGCTATTACCTGAGCTGTTCAGGACATTTTTTCATGTTTAAATATCATGATGCTTTGGTCTGGTAAAGATACTTACCATTTATTGTTTGTTACTCTGCCTTTGCAGTCTCTTCCATTTTCCAACTTTGTCTTTCATCTTACCTTTTTTTTTCTAAAAAAAAAATTGAGAGAAGACCTTTTTTTTTTTTTTTTTTTTTTTAATTTTTTATCTCTCTTCCTCTTCCAAATAGTACTCTAAATGTTTGGCTAGAAAATAAAGCCATGTGTTTCTTGTTACTGTTGTAGGTTTTAAAATTCTATTATGCCATTCCAGTGTATAAACCCCAAATCTCAACATTCTTAGTGACTAAATACTTGCAGTATCGTTTGTATGCAGATGCTGGAAGGAGATCTGAAATGGATTATCAACTGATTTTTAGAAGTAAATAGTGCATGCACCATTAATATTTTGAATAAAAATGAAGGATTTTATATTGGCATCTCAAGCAACCGAAAAACTTCTTTAGGTACAGATGTCAAGGTGGGAGAATATCCTGCTTTATGTACTCATCAAGACCACTAATTAACTTGCATGTGCTGAAACATCTTAAATTCTGTTATAGTTTTTACTCCTGGACTTTCTTTATATAGGCATAACAGCAGCATTCCTCTTGCTTGTGAAGACTGAGTTCATTGCATGCTACTTGTGTAACAACTTGATTAGCAAATTGAATTTCTGACATCTTTTTGTTCTTCCAGAGCTGTGGGTTATTGGGGTGATGCCTTCAAATTAGTGAATTTCAGAAAATCTAATATAAAAGAACTCCTGTTTTCAAGAGCACTTGCAAGCTGTTGATAGGGCTCATTATGTGTACTACTTAAGTTGCTTGTTTTTCTTTTAAAATATTCCAGTGATGCTCTATATTTTAATTCAGCATTAGACTTGTGCTCTTTTAATTGCCTCAAGGCAGAATAAAATTTTACTGCTGCTTCACCCAATGTAACATAGTTGTTTCTCTTAGCAACTGTATGTTCCTAGACTAGTTGCTAAGTTTGACTGCTTCAACAAATTTGGTCTTGCACTCCTGATTTAAATATAACCTTTAGATCAGTGCTAGTATCAGTTGAAACAGTCATACTTGGTGAAGTTTTTGTATACTGCTTGCAAATGATTAAATTATATGTGATGCAATACAGAGAGTTTTGAGGAACATATAAAGCTTCAGTGAAGTTGAAATAGATGGATTTATGCTGCAAGTTTTGAAGTATTTGAGTTTGGCTTCCATTCTTTGACTCCACATATTCTAGTCTCTGCAATCTCAACTAGTGAAGTGTTGAATGGGGTGGAAAAAAGAAACCCCTATGTCCTAAAAATGGCATTTATTGCTATATAATAGAAACTGTTGGCTTTTCTTACACATGCTGTCTTTACTAGACCTTCATCAACTCATCACAAATTGTGGTTTATTTATGTATTTGGTAGAACTCTGTGTGAGTTACTGTGCATTTTTTGGTGTCATTTGCTGCCAATTAAGAATATAGGGAATTTTGAGGGATCAAGATGAAGTATTTAAGAAACAGCAACTATAAGAAAATATTTTCTCATTAATATTACAGTAACCTTAAACTTAAAGAAAAGGTAAGCCCCTTGTACTCTGTATATTGTAATTGTACCATAGGATGTTGGTTAAGCTAGAAATTCCAACTTTTAAAGCTTATTCTAGAGATAGCTCCTCTGTCCTTCTGATAAGAGTATGACGTAGTCTCTGAGCTAATGCATAAACTGGAAGCACACAATCTTGTAAATGTCTATAGTCTTACCTTATGATAAATGTTTTAACTAGAGAGTACACTGATACTTACAAAAGATTAGAGTTGTTGAGAGTCAGGCTGTCTGCTTCTGTGTGTTAAATCTGCCTTTCTGTCTCCGACTGTTATCTGGCATAGACAGCTTGTGGTTTGGTAGAAATGGACAACTGGGGACATTGAATCTTTTTGGTTTCTGAAGGGAATTCTGAGTTTAAAGTAAAACTATAGATGTACAGACATGTTAAAGCAGAAAGAAAAACTGTTTCTGTCAGTGGATATTGTCTTCCCAAAATGACTAGATGTGTTTACCAAACTGCAGTACCATGAGAGATACTTAGGTTGCATATTCATCATAAAAAATCTAGTCTGTCAGCTTATATGCATGAAAACTGTATCTGAAACCAAGAGGTTTCTGGCGATGTATTCTGTTCTTTTTTTCTGCCTAAATTTGAAATTTTGAGTTGGGTGAAAAATATAAGGGTCAAACTGTAAAGTTTAAATATGCTGGTGTTAAGAAGAAAAAATAGGTTTGCATGATACAAGCTCTTTAATCAGAAAGTGGCTTTTATTCACCAAATAATTCCTGTTAATTATAAATGGAGTAACATTTCTTTTTTGATGTTTCTTGCTTCTTCCTATTTCTGCTGTAGCACAAGTTCAGCTCAAATGTATTTGAATTCACCTATGATGTAAAAAAAAAAAAAAAAACCACAAAACAACCGTATTACCTAAGCTTCTAATATATTGTAATTATATGCTTTGTACTATACCTTTCAGTATATTTTGCATGATATATTAGACTTTTGCATGGAAGTGAGGGGAGATTTTATCTTGCAGAGTCTATGGCATTTGTAATAAATTGTCCAGAAAGAACAAAGCTATAACTAGGTCATCTTCTGAGGTCCCTTCCAGCCTCTAACCTTCTGTGATTCTATAAACTTATGTGTAAACTGAGGAAGTTTGATGTGTAACCATTGAGTCCACAGAATATATTGAAAATATTGATTTCATTTTGGGGGGGATGAGCCAAATATTTTTATTTACCTACACTATGAGACTAGGTTACCTGCTTCCATGACTAGGAGAAAATGTTGAGCCATGCAGAATCAGATACAATAGTGTTCTTCAATATTATAGCTTTCTGACAACTTATGCTAGTTGGTATTTTAACAAATGTGAGGTTAGACATTAGCATTCCAAGAGGAAACAGTTTTATTTTGTGACTAAATGGGAAGTCTGAATTCTGGCAAAGAAAATACCTGCAATAATACTTTGTTTGAGTTTTAGGTATATGCATATTGAAATTCAGTTTATCTAGCATGCCTTTTCAGTGTTGCTATTATGCTTTCTTCTGTACCTGTAGAGGTATGGTGATTGACTGTTGTAGCTATGACAGCTATTCAAAATAGTAGAATATGCAGTCTATCAAAAGAGGGTAATAACTTTGACAGAAAATCATGGGTTGAGGATTTAGAAGCTGATGTGCAACCCTCTGAGAGATGGAAAAAATGTTAAAATTATTTTAGGACTTTAATAGAATAATTTAGTAATATTTTTGGAAGCCTCTACACTTTGCAAATAAATATTTGAAAATGAGCATACTAATTTTTCTGGTATTTCAGTCATCTAAAAGCTTTCTAGATGGAAGAATGGGCAAACTTACTATTTTATTAGTCTTTCAGGTAATGTTTTTTACTTTTGTAAATAATTAAAGCTAATACCAGGTTGCTATTTGCAGATGAAGCAATCTTCACTCAAATCCCAGTTTGCATGTACATACAAAAATGAAGTGAGTGACGTAAGGCATCAACATTTCCTTAGCAGTAGCCAGATTCTAACTGGCATAGACCCTGCACCAAAGCAACATTTAAAAGATGGAGATAACACAGGTAAGCTGTAGTAGGATTGAATAATTAAATATGGTAGCTAATATTTTAAGTGTTAGTAAAAAAACCTTTCATAAAACTAAAGTATGAATAAGTTTTCAAGGAAAAAAATACATGACTCATGATCTGTGTATGCTACAATCAGTTAAGTATCTTTGAGTTTGCATTAAAGTTTTAATGCAAAGAAAATATGCATGTGTTCAAAAAACATTTTGGTGCTACCTGGAGGTTAAAAACTAGATTATATTTTAGATGCGTTGTGTAATGTTTCTTATTTTACAGGAGTAAGCTAAGTGAAATTTGAAAAAAAAAAAACCCAAAACTATTTTGCTTCACTAAAAAACTATGTAGGTAATTTCTATGCCCTTCAAACATATTTTCTAATAAGGTATAAATCCACTTTGCTAACTTAGTTGCTGTTACGGTTTTGAGCAATGTTTTTTTAAATGGGCCGTACTGTTAGTAACACATAGCAAGTGTAACTGCGATGAACAGCATTGTTTTGTTTTACTGATAAAGCACTAGTTTGGATTTAAAAGGGAAAAAAAAGTCACATGGCAGTCCTCTGATAGAAAGAGGTTGAATAATCCCAGGTAACTTTTTATTTCTTCACATATGGTTTTTTTTTTGTTCTTACATGACAGAAGGTATGAATTCATGTCTTGATGTACCAGTGCTTGGAACTATTTCTGAAAATGTTCACCAGACTAGAAGTTATACAGAAATGGGAAAGCTGAGTTGTCAGCCAAGAAACAAGTACTCCAGGAATGAACAGATGGATTTGAATAATGACAAAGTAATCTGTGATAAGGAAAGTGAACCATCCTTGCAAAAAAATGCAGAGAGACCTAAAACTTCAAACAACCCTCAGAAGGACTTGGATAGCAGAACTGGTGGGAAAAGAAAACACAGCAAAACTGCAAGCAAGAATAAGCTGATTGCCGGTCAGGCAAAATTAACTCAGTATTTTCGACTATAAGTTTTTGTTTTGACACTCATGGTATGTTGACTGGTTCAGAAGTTTGTAGAATTTTGTGAGAGAGGGATGAAATACTTGCAGTGATTCTTTTGACACTCTAAGTGGTAGTTTGTACGTAATATGAGATAAGTACAAGCCCAGGTTATGCTGAAGTCTTTTATTTTATATAACAATACATCTTTAGTAATTAGAGCTATGTTAGTTTCTGGTAATGAAGTATGTTTTCTTCTCCAATGTGATGGAAGAGAATTTTTGGATGAATATGTATAGTGACACTAAAACACAGTAACTTAAAATTACATTAAATTCACTTTCAAAATGTTTGATCTTCAAAGAAGGTGGTGTGGATCAGTAATTTTCAGACTTGCCAACACGGTCGATAGACTCTTCCCAGCATACACCTGAGCACTACAGGGAAAAGAAAGATCTGCAATTTTAAATCATCAGGGAACTAGAACTCTTTTATGGCCTCTGGAAATATTTATTTAATATATGCTTCCTCCCCCATGCACATTATGGCATTATAGTTTAACAAAATGGAGTATTTTTTTGTATGAAATAAAGATATACTTACAGTCAAAATCTCTCCTTCCTATAGGGAATTTAGGTGAATTTTCTTCAGCTGAAGTATCCCTTTTCTGTATTGATTCAATATTTTGAATTTCAGTGTCAGCTGGAAAAGCCATGGCAGCCTTCAGTGCAAGATAAGGTAGTTGCTTCCTCCCTAAGTTGATTGCCATAATAGGGTTTAAGGAATCATGTCTGGAACCTGTGCCCTGTTTTAAGACAAAACAAGAGTGGCAACTTACTTAGAAAACAGTTGTGTTGGCTTTTTATACTTTACTTTTTGAACTTTATATTTAGCAATCCATATATTTTGTCTTTCAAGAGGATAATTTAAAAGTAATTACCTGCATGACATATTTGACTGAAATGGTTTTATGATAAAGAACATGTTAAAGTAATGATATGTATTTGGTGTGTTAAAAACCTGTTGCTGCATATAGGGACACGCTGAATCAAACACAAACAGAGGTATTTTTTTCTCCACAAGTTTTGAATGTGTAATGCTGTAAAAATCAGATTTTTAAAAAATTTGGCTCTCCACATCACACATTTAAAATCTCAGAATTAGAAAATGTGTTCTTGTTTATAGTATACAAAACTGATAGTTTTGTGTATCTACCAGGTTATTACTTGAGAAAACAAACAATAATTTAAAGGGCTATAAACAGAATTTCTATTTTACAAGAAAGCCAACACGTTAAACTGAAAACTCACGAAAACTTTCATATTTCTGTCATCCTCTTCACCCAAAATGCTGCTGTCTTCAGTCTTATAGTACTTCAGCAAAGGTATAGCTCCTCTGTTTTCAGTTCTCTCTCCAGTTTGAAGAGTTTTTCCTAGATTTAATGTGGTTAGCAACATATCTTCATCTTCCACATTTTGCAGAGATTTTGAAACTGAGAGTAGAAAACCTTGAGAAAGAAGAGAAAGAGAGAGAATTAACACATATGATGATATACACATTCTTAGTTACTCCAACACTTGCAAAGAAGTTGAAGAGTTTTCAAATTTTAAGAAATCTTTCCCGGTTGTAAATCAGTACATTCTACATCTGTGCCCACTTTATATATTTTACAGATTGAATGGAAACTACTTCAGTGACTAATGGGTTCACTCTTTAAAATGACTCATATCTAGGAGTAGCCTTTTCTATAATCCTTCTAATCCCATCTGTTGTTTAAAACTACTTAAACATTTCTTTAACGTGGGTAATTTGTTTCTTTTTATGTTTTTCAAACAGCACAGATTAGTTCCTTTTGTTGAATCAGTATAGCGGAGTTCACTTAAGTGATGTCCATTTGTGTTTATAAAAGCTTTACCTCTAGTTGAGACAATTTAAGAAAAGGAACTTATTTACGGAAGTGAGATAAGACTATTGTAAAGGTGAGATCTGTCACAGTTTCTGATCAAAATGAATTCACTGAAGAGCTGAAAAGCTTCAAGTTTCATAATAGGTTGGGCTGCTGCTGTGTTAGAGATGAAGTCATTATTTTGTATTTCAATGTGCACCATGTCATGTCACATTATTTAGATCTTATATCTAGAGATCTTTATTAATACCTAAGTAATTGTCTGCATCTTCATTCTGAAGGTGGACCTTTTATAGTTACAAATATAGCAAGTCTAATACAGCCAGATATACCTGCTAAGAATGCAGAAAGAAAAGTTCATCTTTTAATTTGAAGTCTTTGGAGTCTACTTGTGCTGTGGAAGGAAATGTAGGAGTTTCTGTAAGATATTTGTGTGCTGGGGGGTTGGGTGGTTGGATGGTTTTTCTAACCGAGAAAGCAAATGGGGCCAGCTCAATTTTAGCTAGTCTCTTAGTGATACAAACTGTAAGTGGCTGTGTGCCTCTTAGCTGGTACCCATCTCTTGAATTCAGAGTTGTTCTGATTAAGCAGAAAGATTATCAGTTTCCCTTGTTTTTCTCCCTCACTCTCCATTTTACTTTTCCCAGTTGTTTTTTTTTTCCTCTCTGCTGTCCTATTATAGGAACAAAAAATGCCCTTCAGTAATACCTACCACTGATGTGGTGTGAAGGCGAAAATATTTAACAGTCTAGAGAATTCTACACCACATTAATGGTATTGCCTCATAGCAAGTATACATTCTGTCTTTATACCTGTTACAAGAAGTTGGAGGAAATATGAGTGTGGCTGAGAGGTCTAGGAAGTATGGAAAGAGTAATAATGATTCCTGTTGGAAACAGGTAATGACAGTAATACTAATCCATAGATTGAAGATGTTATATGCAGGAACTGACCAGAATTGTTGGAACTGTTCATTCCTGAAAAAGCAGATTGTCTCGCAGAAGTAGCTTTGTGGTGAAATGCTTCACGGGAAAATATATCCTCCTGTACCAAGCAGGTTTTGAGTAAGAGATATTTTGGGTACACTCACTTTACCCCAGATGATGAAAGTGCATATAGTCCTTTCTGGGAAGAGCATCTCTGAGAAACAAAATTATTACTGCTCGTTCTCTTAATTTCCTTGCTGTAGATCNTTTTTTTTTTTTTTTTTTTTTACTTCAATTATCTGCCTAGAGAGGAGACAAATTTGTACATGGATTTATACTTCTCATCCAACCTCCCTTTGCTAACTACAATTATTCCCTCACATTCAGTATTTGTACAGTTCTCTTCAATTCATGAAGCGGAAGGCATGTGTGCTCTGTAGTGCTACTCTTCATTTAACTTGGTCTAGACAGAAGAGAAGTATTGCTTTGGAACTGCCATGTTGGTATATGAACTAAGAATTGGAGAAGTTATCTGCCCAGTAATCATGTGTGTGGCAAGATCTTTTGCTTACCTGAAGCTATAGTGCCCACAGGTAGGCAGCACGTAGCACATAACTTGATTCCAAATGCTTCTCTTCCATTTAGTACAAAGCACAGTTAAAATTACTTACCTGGATCAGTATGAAAGTCCAGATACCTACAGTGTCTGTAAACTGATGTCCATGGAAAACTTGCATAACTGCCCTTCCCCTTGCCCCCCCAGTATCCTCTAGTGTTGCTTGAACTGGCTCTTCATTTTTAAGCTTTGATCTAAGGTGATTCTAGTGAAAAGTAGTGGAACCTCCTAATTAGACTGCTAAGAAATCAATAGCTATGTCTATAAATTCAGTTGCTTTGCCTGTTCAGAGCAGTAGATAACACTCGTTATATTGCAGATTTGAAACGCACTGTGTACATCTCTTCATAATGCATTTGGGAATCTTAACACTTTGCTATTTACACTTTTTCCTTTTCATATTGAAATTTTTGATTGCAGTAAAAGTATGAAATATTTTGCTATATCAACCACTATCTTTTATCACTGTTAACTAAATTAGAATTTTATTTTTCTGTTAATAGCCTAGTACTGCTTATAGAGTAATGCAAATTATTTTGAATATCACTTCTTGCTTCTCCATTGCATCTTGTTTCATTGTAACATGAACTCTTATAGCACACTGTATTTCAGATGTAACTAAATCTTTGACCTGCCTGCAATTTATCTTATACTCATTTTGAGTTCTAGGAATGTTCTGTGAGCCAATTGTAATACTTCTGTTTGGTCATGTGATTCCTCTAATTGCCGCATATGAGTGCTGCTCTTATCTGGGAGTTGAGTTCTTCTTTTCTGGAAACTTTGGAGCTGCTCTTGGTCCCACATGAGAACAGCTTGCAGCTCCAAGCTCCCAGACAAGAAGTATTCCACAAAGGGGGACAGAGGAAGCTCTATGGTCCTAGAGTCCTAGGAGCAGGTCCATGGTCCCACACAGGATCATCTCCATGGTGAGAGGAGGCACCTTCATGGAGGGAGACAGGTCCTGTCTGGTACTATTTATTTACTCCTCTCAAAGACAATGGAGCTGCGACCTGCTCCTGTCTTCCTCCACAGAGCTGTTCCTATAATCTGTGAGATTTAACTGGTAAATAATGAATCAACTATAATCCTGAAAAAATAAAAAAAAGCCAACAAACAAACCACCAAATCCAAAACAACTCCATGCAGAAACACTTTGTTCATTTTGCTATATAAAGTTTGGGTCAGCATGATGTTTGCAATAAACATTTTTTTTCATATTAGCAAAAACTATTGAAAGATCATTCATCTTCAGTCTTTGCAGTTCTGTATGAACTTGCCAAAAGACTATACTAAAATCAAGAAACTGCAGTTGCACAGTAGTTGCCTTACAATCATGTTTAAGCATGACTGACTATATATTCTGTCATTGAAAAATGTGTTAGGTAAGCAGTTAATAAGAGTTAAAATAACCCCTATCTGAAGCATTCACAGTTATCACATTTTAACTAGAACACTCATTCTAGTGTGACCTATCATGTAAAACAAACGTATACAGCCACACAATTACTTTTCGTTGAGAATTTATTCTGTGGAAGAATATTTGTGCAAAGTGAGAGACTGCTGGTAGCAAGAATACTATTCATGGAAGAGGTGGCAAAGAATTACTACAAAGGAAAGAGTAATTAATCACATTTGTTTCATCCTACTTACAGAATGAAAAGGGGATTTATATCAACAAAGTGCTTAAGTCCATTTCAAACTTATCCATGTCAAGAGTATAGCTGGTGATTAACCAGGGCAAATCTTGCATTTTGCAGCACTGCTCCTGTGTTGCTGTCCTGTGTTATACTGATTACACTGCTCTACTGCCATGGAAGTTTCTAAAATTGTTTTTAATGTCATTGTATATCTACCTGTTCATCAGCTGCTGTTGCGTAATTAGGGCAGTTAGCATACTACAATAGGACTGCCAGTAACAGTATAATAGCTCTTTCCTAGTTCAGGTTTGGTGCGTTTGTGTGTAATTAGGAAAATTTAGTAAGATAACGATGTAGATTAGTTATTGGCATTTAATTTTGCTCTCATTATGGAAAAAAAAAAAAAAAAAGGGTAATTCAACTGTAATACAACCCTACACTGGTTTGAAAAAAACCCTATTCTTTAGTGGAGTGGTGGGGAATGAGTGCTCTGACATAAAGTATCCCATTCAGTTCTTAGTTTTATATTTGGCTGGCTCCGGAGGGGAAGCTTGATGGGAAGCAAGAACATTTGCACTGCATATTTTACATCTTTTTCACAAGACCTAGGGAGTTTATTCACCTGTAGATTATTCAGTGAGAGATGTATTTATGGCTTAACTTTGAATAGAAGCTGAATTTATTACCTGACCTCATTGGATCTGCAAAGAGAGGACAAAATCCACAAAATTATCATGATGCTATTCTCCTTTTACCTGTGTTTTAATGGTCAGGCATTTCTTCTTATCCCATGGAGGTCTTCCAAGAACATACATAAAGAACTCAAAGTCACTTTCCTGAGGTCTAGTATTATGGTCTTCCTTTTTGCCCTCCTCAGAAGAACCTGAATGCCACCATTTCAGTTACTGAAGCCAGGGCTTCCCTGACCTTCACATCTGTCCTGGGATCACCTAAGGTAGAGTTAATTTTCTTCAGGAGTTGGAATGGGCCACATCCAGGATAGCCAGTTGAACCAGAACATGGAAATTTTCATACCGTTGAATGTCATGCTTGATATGTAGGAGGTGGGGCTGGCATGGGCTTTTGGTTAAGTTGTGTGAGGGTCTTGCCTTTTATATTTCTCACTTTTATGTTACTTTTTTTTTTTTTTTGCTATTGTTATTCCTGTTGTTAGTTAGGTCTTTGTATTAAATTCTCCTTAGCTCACAGGATTTTGTGTTTTGCTCCCAGTTTCTTCTTCCCATTCTGCTGGAGAGAGGGGTGGGGTGACTGGCTGTGTAGTGCTTTGCTGTGCCTGGGTCTAAACCCGTGGCAACAACCCAGACAACACCTTCCATGTTTGTGAGCATGAGGTCCAGCAGACCACTTGTGCTCTTTGGCTTCTCTCTCACTTGAGTCAGGAGGTTATCATCAATGTTCTTCATGAAACTCTTGTATTACATGTGCCCTGCTCTATTTTTGATCCAGTGCATGTTGAGCTGGTTCAAGTCCCTCACAAGAACCAGAGCCTGAAAGCATGTTCTTGCTTCTCTCTGTTTGCTGAAGGCCTCATCACAGAGCAGACACACAATATAACACCACACATACTGGTCTGCTCTTAAATACTAATTTATTAATAAAATGCTCTCTCGTGCTGTTCTGTCACATGAAGGGCAACTACTGCCTCATCGTTCTGGCTTGTCCTTCCTGCAAAACCTGTTTCTTTCTGTTGCAATACTCCAGGTATATGATTTGTCATACTATGTCTTCAAGATCATTGCAACATCATGGCCCTGCACACAGATCTCTTAATTCCTCATGTTAATGTTGTAAAGGCTGCTTTCCTAGTAAGAATTTGAAAGCTGCTTCTGTAGTGTTACCTTGTAGGCAGTTCTTCGTTTACATACAAATACTGGAGCTGATCGTGCTTAAGCTATTTTATCTTCACTTTCACTCATTCCTCTACAAGCCCTTTGTTCCCCATCTTGGGCTATCAGTTCCTAACATGGCTGCTGGGGATTCTCAGCTTCCCCCGACAAGATCATAGAATGGATTAGGTTGGAAGTGACCTCAAAGATCATCTAGTTTCAACCCCCCACCATAGGCAGGGACACCTCCCACTAGATCAGGTCGCTCAAGGCCTCGTCCAACCTGGCCTTGAACACCTCCAGGGAGAGAGCAGCCACAACCTCCCTGAGCAACCTGTTTCAGTATCTCACCACTCTCACTGTAAAGAACTTCTTCCTAATGTCCAGTTTAAATCTTACCTCTTCCAGTTTACACCTGTTCCTCCTCATCCTGTCATTAGAAGACCTTGTCAATAGTCCCTCCCGAGCCCTCCTATAGGTTCCCTTCAGATACTGGAAGATCTAATATCATGAGTCTCATCTGAGAATGTTTTTTAATTTTTTGTATTGCTGAAGTACTTTTGAAAGGTTCACTAAAGGTAAGTTTTAAGCTCACTTATTTAAAGAAAATAATCTCAATTTGTCATTTAATGGTATTCACTGAGAGATAGCTAAACAGATGTATTAGTCATCAATTGGCATTCAAGAATCAATCATACCTCTTGCGATTATTAATTTTTATTACTGTTAATAATTGCGGTTTTACCAGGAATATTTCCCCAGGTTCGTTTGGATGTTTGGTTGGCAAGAATAACTACACAAAATTGCTTAAAACACCAAATTAAACAGTTTAAACAGTCAGAACTTAGGAAATGGGGAGCTTAATACAAAATGAATCCTAACCGCGCCTGAAAATACTCACAAAACACAATAGTTAAAAGAGCTTGTCCCGAGGAAAGAGAAAAAGAAGGGGGTTTGCCTTTGCAGGTGTTGCAGAACGCTGTGGTGCCGCTGCTGCTGGATGGAGTGCAGAGACATGTATTCCTCGTGCGGGTGGAGAGAGAGAGAGAGCGCGCTGATGGCTCGTTGCCGCCCCTTAAATACCCCATTAGGAAGTGTGGAACTAACCAATAGGCACTTAGTGTCCACTGTCTGGCCAATCGATTCAAAAGTCCTGTGCCCAGGGGCGGATCCTAACGCCCTGAGAGACAGCACAGGTCACCTGACTTGTGCATGTGACCTGTCCATGTGGCCCGAGACTTCCTGGTTTCAAAGCCACGTGGTCTGTCCCTGCTACCCACTCCGGACCTTACAAAAGTGGGGGAGGGAACCCAGGAATTGAACCAGCCCTAGGCGGAATTTATGCTCTGGGATTTATGCTTTACCAGGACAATACCATATTAGCTGAATTCCTATGCCCACATCTAGAAGAGTGGAGGGAGAAAAGTTCGGCAGATACAATGATTATGCTTTCAATGAGAATTTCTAAATTGTTTTTAAACATTTAAAGCCACAGTGACTCATAAATATCTTAGGTGGTAGACATTTACTTACTGATTAATATGCCAGAAAGATTTGTAAACAACCTTAAGCAAGGATCTTAAGGAAAGCTTAAGTACCTTATGGAAAGTATCATCTTTGTCCTTATTTGAAGATTTAAATTAAGGTGAAACTCCACTCTGACAGCGTGCTCTTTACCTCCCATATGAATTTATTGAGTTTCCGATCATTAGATTCAATCTGTTGGATGGCTAGTCAGGAAAAAGACTCTAGTATTAAAACCTTTCTCTTCCTACACTGGAACAGATGAAGACTTCTATTAATGTTTGTTGGACTACAAGGGTTAGTGTTCTACTATTGGGTGTCTAATATATGATCTTGATTTAACTGCATAAATTACATAGCTTATTGTTATAGCCTGTGAAAAACAAAGCAGCAGTTGATTTCCTTTTGCTCTACGCAGAGAAGTTTAAGAATTTTTTGCATCAAAATATACATTGAGATTATGAACTTCAAACATGCTTTATAATTCATTGTTATTGAGTTATGTTTATTTAATGGCATGTATATACCTTGAAGTTTTGGGTTTTTGTCATTTTTTGCTGTTGCTCACAATAAGGTAAATATTATAAAAGAACAGGCATGGAAATAACAAACTACTTAAAAAGGGATAGCAACTTTGAATATTCTATTAATATCCATGCACGTGCATAAAAGGTATGTTAGCTCTGTGAAGTAGCCTACTGTATGCAAGAATGCTCCTGTTTTCCAGATATTGTATCATATCTGTTTAGTGGGACAATGGCTTTAGGCAGGAAATAAAAGTTTGATTGTCATTTTTTGCAAACTTTTGTAGAAAAGAAGTTGATGATACTCCTGGAAATACTACATAGAATTTCACTTACTTCCTAGATTTATGTTGAGCTAGAAGAAGTCATTAGCAATTTGCATTTTGAGAGTATTGTTAGTACAATATGGTGGTATGAGTCACTAAAAGCTTAGTGACATAAACAGCCTGAAAGAAAAAAAAAAATAGTTCATCTAGAGTGCTGCATCTAATATAGCATATTATGAGAAGAGTTCTGAATTGCCCTTTTGTATCTTGTTTTTCAAATATGAATTTAATCCTGGTAAAAGGTACTGAGTTGAAGTTTTGAAAGATAATCATGATCTAATGGTATTGCATATAATGGTGTCACTTCATGTGCAAAAGTTCTTGACTAATGTTTCACTACTGATTTTTCCATAAGCATGGATACTTTCATAAGTATTAATGGGGAGAGAGGGTGGGATGTTCATTGAATAGATTTACTTCCTTAATATTAGTAAAAATATATGTGGCTGTAAGATACATAGAAACCCCTGGTATTTAGATGTTGAATAGCAGCAGTACTTTCAGTTTAAATTTTAATCTTAAAATCCTTTGAATAAAAATGAAGCAATGCTAGGAAAGCATGTAGCAAACGAAAGACAGAACTTGTAATAACCATCTGCACATTTTTTATTGTACATATGTGGTAAACTTTGAGAGACTTCACAAAAGACTTTAGTATATCTAATGTTTTCTTTTAAGAAGTTGTGTTGCTGTTAATGTTTCCTTGTGCATACAATTTGACCATGAGATTTAATTACATATTTCCCCTAGGATGGTTCAACATCCTGTGTGTCCTCCAAGATCAGTACCATATCAAATTTTGTTTCTAATTTAGTCCAATAAATGCTATAGAAGAACTTTTTTTTTTCTCTTTATTGGAAAAAATGGCATCTACAGTAATTGACTGTTACTTAATTTTTACCTGCATTCTTTTCCTGTTGTTGACATTTTTCTCTACAGTAGTAAGTCTCCAATTTTCAGGCAAATATACTTATCATGTTTTAAGACAAAGTGATAGTGCCTTTAGAACTGACAAACTTAGATTTATTTAGAAGCAAGATATGTGTCAGTGGAAGTCTCAAGAAGCAGAAGTTAAGGAAAATAAAAGAACTTTAGTAAATTAACTTACATTTAAGAAATTTGTGCTTGGATGTTGTCTGATTGCAATTCCCACTTCCTTCTAGCAAGCTGAAAGCTTTATATAATTTCCACTAACACAGGAGTCTCAGCTTATATTGTTTGGCCGTTAGCTGGATTTCTTTTAATTTCTTTTCAGTTTTTGTCAGAAACCCTGTTGGCGTTTTAAGAGATTTGCAATCTGTAGGAGTCATATTATAGAGAACAAGAAGAAGAGTCTGTGCTTGGTCCTCCGTTTAACAGGAAGGCTGTCTTCAACAGAAGTGCTCCACTGCTTTGCTTTCGCAACATATCATTACAATCAGTATCATTTGTTCCAAGCTTTTTCAGCATCTGTGAAGCAGCAGCTGGTTACTGCTTTCTTCACCATCAAAGTGCTTTCAAGGACATTGGGTTGGAAACTTCTATGAGAATTTTATTAATTTGCAAACACAGGAATACAAGTATTTTAATGTTGATATTAAATGTAGGTCAAGTAAGATGTCAAAAATTGTCAGAGAAGCTTCATTCACCATGGGGATGTGTTACTCATATGAAAAATGTTCTTGGAAGCAATGGAGCTTTCTTATAATTTTTTATGATTCTATGATTATTTTGATAACTTCAACTTTCTTCTTTATAGTTTCCTTTTATTTTGCTAGGGATACAAAAAGTAAATTTTTTTTCCCCTTTAAATGTAAGTGTTGACATTAAATGTCTGCATTTAATATGCTTCACTCCTGGGATTTACAAAGCACTAACAAATAAATTCTCTTCATATGGGAATCTGGGCTTGTCCTAGCCATATTAAATATCTGCATCTAATACACTTCAGCCTCTTCACTGTAGCCCTGAGTCTCTTCAAAGTGGAATAATTCAAGGGAACTGATATTTGCTCAGTAAATGGCAAGAGCTAGAATTATTTCAGTGGTCCTAGAGAATTAGACTTACTTCATACTAAAAGACTTTTGTTTAGGACGTCATCTGTACATCTTGGCCCTTTAAATTTGTTGCTCTTAGTTTATTCTATTCTAATATTGATATTTTTGCTGTTTTATTTAAGTGTTTTAAGATTCCGGCAAAACCGCTGACAGAAGGTATCCATGCTTTCCCCTTATTTCTTTTTCAGTAACACTATCATATTTCTAATTAAAATTCAAAATTTCAGTACCTTGAATTATTTGTAACTTCTCAGGGTAAATATTCTCCAATTGTATAAAATGCTTCAATTTTGCGGTCTGCTCTCATCTATACACTGCCTTTTACCAGGTGAAGGTGAGCGAGGGACAAGAAATGTGATTTCAAATGAAAAAGACCAGTCAAAAAGTACTTCATGGGCCTTGCATACAGTGGCAAGTGCTAAATGTTAAGATCTTTCACTCTTAATTCAAGTGTTTACTTGGAGATGTCTCATGTGATTGAGCATCTTAGAATCTCATTTTGCAGAAACATGTAAGAGGTTTTCAGTCTCTTTCCAGCAAAACTTTACATCTACAAATGAAAACATTAAAAAATTGATAGAATTTTGAGAATTATTTGAATATGCCTTAAATGCATTCTCTTATGCAAATTGCAGGAAGTACCATCCCTGAAGGTGTTCAAAAAACCATCTAGGCATAGCAATTTGGGACATGGTTTAATGGCCCTGGTGGTATTAGGTCAACAGTTGGGCTGCATGATCTCAGAGGTATTTTCCTACCAAATCTATTCTACAATTTTATAATTCCTTTCACTATTGGAATATTGATGCATGTTCTGAAAGAAACTAAAATTATGGTATTCCTGCCATATGTTGTCAAACAATGCAGCAAGGATTAACTTATGTTATAGGAACTTTATTTTTGTTTTCTATTCAAGTGTAAAATATTTACCAGATTATTAGGATTTTTCCTATTTTTTTTTTCTTTAAGGAAATACCCTGTTGTTTTTATTGAAGCGTTGGTAGTATATGCCGCAAGCACAACAAAACAGTTCTTGTTTTGCAAGGCCTTTCCCACCCCCAGGTGGACTTTTCTGTCCTTACTTTTTTAATTCATAGTTTTACAAGAATACTGAACAATTATTTTTTTAAGCAAATTTGGCTGTTGAGGTAGAGGATTTTTTTTCTAACTTACCGGTTCCTGCCATATGCTGTTCTTTATATTCACTTTCAGGGAGCATATATGTAAACTCACTTAAGTTAATAGTTAAATTACATTTTTTTTTCCCCCCTTGCCTCTGTCTTCATGGGCTTTGATATTGTGGGGAATGTTATGATAATATTGTCTATATTTGTTTTTCTAGTAACTGTGTGATACTTCAGATCTGTCTTGCATCAGTTACATTAGGCCAAAATCAATGATTTCTAGACAGTAAAGTTCACAACTACAGTAGGAGTTTTGCTCAATTTAAGACCTGTAAAATTTGCCCTGTAATTTTTTTCAGCAGTAAAAGAAGTTTTTCATGTTTTCATGAAATAAACCTTGTGTTCTTTTCTGCTGGTATTCCCTTCCAGGATCTCATTTCCTCTATGAAACCTGGCATGTAAAACTGGCTGACGGGAATGTTGCCTGGTGTATGAGCCTTGGAATGTTAGCACTGTAAAGCTCAGTGCCATATCATGTGTGTGTTTTTCATAATGTTGGGAAGGATGAGTTTCCAATTTATTCTTGTTGACAGACTCAGGATTTTTATTTTAACAGTGCTTTGACCTGTTAGGAGTAAAACCTCTAGCTGGTAAGCATACAAAAATCCATAACCTCTTTAAATTAAACAACTAGTCTCAAAGACACCAAAGCTGAAAGACTTGATTTCCTCTCTGAGTGGAATAACATGAATACATTCAGAGTTATTAAAGAACTTTTTTTTTTTTTTAATTTATGTTTTTACTTACCTGTTACAATGTTGATAGACTGTAAAAGTATTTGCTGTGCAGAATAGCCATTCTTTATGTCTTTCTCTCTAGTAAAACAAACATAACTTAACTTGAGATGACATAAAATAATTTTTTGGTTTCATTAATACGAAAGGAGAGGCGTCCATTGATCACACTAGATTTTGGATAGGATCCTTAGGCAGGTTTGTAGCTGAACTATTTTTAGTTTCCTAATATAAGGAATGTAATTGAAATAGTTAGAGCTGCTGTTACTTACTGCACATAGCACATATAAATGGTACTAGGGCCACAAGGATGATCAGAGGGCTGGAGGACCTCTCCTATGAGGACAGACTGAAAGAGTTGGGGCTGTTCAGTTTGGAGAAGAGGAGGCTCCCAGATGACCTTATTGTGGCCTTCCAATATCTGAAGGGAGCCTACAGAAAAGCTGGGGAGGGACTTTTTAGGCTATCAGGTAATGACAGGACTAGACAGAATGGAGTAAAGCTGGAGGTGGGGAGATTCAGGTTGGATGTGAGGAGGAAGTTCTTCACCATGAGAGTGGTGAGACCCTGGAACGGGTTGCCCAGGGGTGGTTGGAGTCGCTTCCCTGGAGGAGTTTAAGGCCAGACTGGATGAGGCTGTGGGCAGCCTGATCTAGGGTAGGGTGTCCCTGGGCATGACAGGGGGTTGGAACTAGATGATGCTTGTGGTACCTTCCAGATCCTGACTGATTCAATAATTCTATGATTCTACTCTGTTAGATTTGTATCACATTTGAATTGCCGTACATTTAGCTACAATGAAGTCAGCATCCTATCCCTTGTGTCAAAACCCTGGAAAAATACCGTGTATGTCGTATTAGACAGTCAAGTGAGTGTCAAATTCACTGAAGCTTACTGAACTGAGTGTGCTGTTTAAAATTTCAGCTGCTACTTACTGCGTTTGCATGTATGTCCAGTTGAGAGAAACAATTTTTAAAGTACTGAAGGTAGGTTATTTATAATTTTCAACAAATTAGGTAATTTTATCAGAATGCTGTGTGCATAGTGAATTTCAAAATTAAAACCAGATTTCAGCATCTCCTATGCAAAAATGTGAAGAATATAAATTTTGAACTCAACTATCCATATCTGTAACACTCTGCTAAATGTTTAACATTTGGTTTGCACTGCATAGAGTCATTAATACCACTTACCTATCAGACAATGCAGTTAGTAGAATGCAGCAGTGTTTTATTTACTCTGACATCTTTCCCAGAATTAAATAATCCCAAACCTTTCATGCATTGAGGCATTCTCAGTTGCTGTGTAAGAAGGCTTGTCACAAGTTCATATTCCTAGACTTTGTGCTAATAGAAAGGTGAAGGATTAATATTTAAAATATTAAGCACCTACTAAGTTCATCCTATGCATGGTAGGGAAAGATAATGACATTTTTGCAGAGGACGTTTTTCACCACTGTTCAAAGGGAATGTCTAGAAATGAAAATTTTCAGTGGCTACATGTAGGTGTAATACATGCAAATCCACAGTGGAGAAAGATGGAAACTTCTTGGATATTTCTCTCTCTCTCTATTTTCTCTCCAGTGAGTCAAACAGATGCTAAGGTAAAGTTAGCAGAAGTTAAAGTTAGCAGAAATGGAAATATAGAAATCAGAAATTATTTCTTAAGTGTCTCATGATGTCTGAAATTCTACAGGGATGTAGCTGTGCATTTGTTGATATGGGTGACCAAAATCAGTTCTTTAACTCCAAAGCTGCAACTTGACATTTAGAGGTATCCCTGGGTCAGCAGGCATTCCTCTTCATGTTCTTCTGCATGTCTTAGAACATCAAAATCACAATTTTGAAACAAATGTTTTCACCTGAAAATACTGCAATGTCAGTAGAGAAACTGTGCATGTTGTTTTCTATAATGAAATGGGTTTTTTTCAGTGACAGATTTAAGTTCCTGAAGTGTCCTATAATATGTTTTCCAAATATGTGTGATGCAGTCATCTGACTTTTCTGAAAGTTGGGAAGAACACACTATAATTTCTTGGTTATGAATTTGCTCATAAGGTGAGATTGTTTTTCTTTAGCTGGTCGTAAGAAACTTACACGCTTTTACAGCTTTCTTCTTAACACAGTATGTAAACACAGATGTCATTACCAAACCTTTAAAGTAAGCTAAACTTTAGTCCTCTTTTGAGTAAATCGCATTACAAATAATTGTGAATTAAATATTTTGCCTTTTCTGTAATAAAAACCTGCCCGTATCTCATTTAATTAAGCATTAAAAAAAATGTGAATGCCATTAGGAGTCTTGATGAATATTCAGTTTTCCATTGTCTCCTTTTGTTTTTGGTAAGGTGTTATTAAATTGCATGCCAGACTTTGCTTTTACATGAAGACACATTCAGAGGCTGAATGAATTGTTTTCCCAGTGAGATTCTTTTTAACTATTTCCTTTTCCCATGAAATTGGAAATTTTCCATGAAATCAGCTGGCAAATTAGCGTGTACTTGTTACAGCTTGCTTGTGTGATGCTTGTTTCTCTCATAAATATACTACAAAACTATTAAATCTTACCAGCCACATGGTAGTTAGGAGTCTCAGTGAGCAGTAATTAAAAATGTATTGGCTTGTTATCTTCTTGAATTAGCTTATTTTCTTTTTATCTGTTTGAAAGCTTTTGTCCTTTTGGTAGAGTGTCTGCTATGTAGCCCTACTCACAGAGCAAGTTTTGGAAATATGTAGTGGTTGCTGATTTTTTCTAATTCAATATCACTTGGGTGTTTAGTTGATATAAACGTAAATTCTTGGATTGATGGCATCTATGCATTAATTTCTTAAGAGATTGTTAGAGACAGAAAAACCCTTTACCATCTCTTTTGTTAACTAGATTTGTGTATGTTTTTCCAGGATACCCATGAGGCTACATTTTGGCAGATGAATAACAAAACCCAACTTGTTAGGAGTACATATATAGTTTAGATTGCCATGAAAACTGTTGTATATCAGTGTGTACAGTGTTTGTAGAAACCTATATCTATTTGTTTATAGGACTTTTTAGAAGTCTGTGATATCTGAGAGCAGTACTGTATGGTGTTTTCATTAAGACTTCAAGGTTGAGGCCAGGATATCAGCTTACTATCTCACCTTCTGAATTTGCAGGCTGGTGCATTCTGATATCTGAGACTTCCACTTGTAACTTTTAGGATGATGCATTATAAGTGTAGTCTATATGTTTCCTATGAATATGACATATATTTATCTAACACTATGTTCAAATGAATCTAATAGCTTAATCTGAGAAGATACTCTGAAAAGTCTGGGTTACTTCATATATGTATTTCAGTGCATAAACTGAAATGTTCACCAACAAAGAATTTGAAACAGTGACTGGCCAACTGAAAGAGACAGCCAATGAACTTAAATGTGTAAAATAGCATTGTTCCGTGCCACATAGTTAATACTTTTGTAACTGGAAAAGGATGTCATAAGTGTTTCAAAAGCTAAGACAATACTTCCCATTCATTTCAGAAGCTTTATCATTAGATCCATCCTACACTTGAAGTTTTATTTCCTAATCTAGAATAACATAATGTTTGTAGCAAGTTACTTGTTTTTTGAGATCAGTTACAAAAACAACATTGAGAATCTTGGGTTCTGCTCTTGGCTCTGTTAAGGACTAGCTGTAGATTTTATTATTTTTTTTAAATAAAGTTAGCTGGAATTAGGCTTTTCACTTTCATCTGATAAAAAAATGAAGATAATTCCACTTCATTTTCCTCTGAAAAACACCATGACATGTTCCATAAGTAGAAAGAATTATTCATTCATGATCTCATAACGTAATTATCTGTACTAGTTAATGTCAATTTTTTATGTTATGTTCAAATTACATGGCATACTGCCTTGATAATGTGTTCAGGCTCCAGCAATAAGGCACCACCTGACACATTTCTAAATGGAGAGATTTAGAGGGGCCTTCATCATAGAGTATTATATAATTGCTGTTATATTTCAGCTTTTATATTTTTGCATTTGGCCTTTCAGTTTTCTAAAACTTTTGAGATAAAACTCTTGCAGATCTGTACTCTGAGTGGTATTTGCAATTGTGTGTACTCTAAAACTGGGCAAATAGTAGGTAATTCTATTTAAGGGGCAAACTGCTTAGGAAAGAATCCACTCTTTTAATAAATTATTGTATGTTGGTTTTATTCAAGTATTGACAAGACTTTTTAGAATAGGAGACACTACAAATAAAATCTGCCTTTGTTTGTTCCATTGTTTGCCTTGATAGATTTATGAACCTTTCAAAATTTTATATTGTGCATTGAGTCAGCTTTTTGTGCAGTTGGAAAAAATCACATAATCATGTGCTGCTTCTGTCCATGTACAGAGCTGTACAAAATATAGGAAGCCTGAGGTTCATATTTTATTTATTTTAAAACAGCTCAGTATTTAAAAATCCTTAAATAAAATAAGATTTAAATGTATCTCTTATTAACCTGTACTGAAAACTATCAGTGCAGAACATAGAGTATCCAGAGAAAGACATTAAAAAATAATAATAGTCATTGCCTAGCTTTCTGTTGAAGCAGCAGAAGCTATATAATGAGTTAATAAGAAACAAACCAACCCACCGTCTGTATTAGTAGACCTACAGTACCTTACAGAATCTTAGCCAAAGACTTATATGGCATTTCTCTACTTGTAGTTCTGTTACTGCATTGCTGCCTAGAGGAAATAAGTTTAAAGAACCAGTCCATTTCCTTATTAAAAGAAAACAGAAATTTTAAAAAAGGCTAATAGACAAATCAAGCCAACTACAGATTTTGTTTTTTAGTACCCAGTAAAGTTCCAATCCATCAAATACTTCCAGGGATGACATGTTCCCAATTTACCTGGGCAACCTGTTTCAGTGCCTCACCACCCTCATAGTAAAGAATTTCTTCCTAATGTCTAATCTAAATCTACTCTGCTGTAGTTAAAAAACCCCTGCCTCTTGTCATACCAATACATGCTCTTATAAATAGTTCCTCTTCAGGTTTCCTGTAAGCCTCCTTCAAGTATTGAGGGCCACTGCAGGTTCCTCCTAGAGCCTTCTCTTCTCTAGGCTGAAGAGACACAACTCCTTCAGCTTGTCCATGTAGGAGAGCTGCTCCAGCCCTCTGATGATCTTCATGGCCCCTATCTGGACACTCCTGAACAGATTTCTGTCCTTGTGTTGAGGGCTCTGGACCTGAACACATTACTCCCTGTGGAGTCTCATAAGTATGGAGCAGAAGGGCAGAATAATTTCCCTTGACCTGTTGGCCCATGCATCTTTTGGTGCAGAAGGATGAAGGTGTGCTTAATACCATAGTATTGGGCACTCAAAAAATGTTGCCATTGTTTTGTTTGTTTGTTTGGGGATTTTTGATTATTTTGTTTTCTCAAATCATTAGCTATTTATAGCATGCGTAGAATCAATGGGAGATCTGATAGCATTCATACCTTTATCTCTCACTTCTTTATAGCACACTCACATGGATAGCTGGTAAGTCAGCTTTTTTCTGTTGTTGTTGCTGCTGCTGCTGCTTCTCCTATTGCACGGAGTTATTATGTAGCAAGAATAGGTGATATATGGAACAGAAGGAAAAAGCAAACGAGTGAAATCATCACTGAGTGGAGAGACCCACATGCTGAGAAGGCAAGTCCTGGAGGTCCAAAACCAGTGCATTTAAATTGAAATTGTTGTTGTATTAAAGATTAAGTCCAAGCACTCAAAATAAACAAAACCAACCCAGTGATAATCTGGAAATCCTGCTTTAATCTTTGTTTTATCTCAGTTTGGCTAATGCTTTTCTTCCTGTTTCTGCTCAATTTCTTCTCAATGTTTTGCTTGTCAAAAGAGAGGGCAAGTGATTTCAGAAAGCCAGCTTAAAAAAACCAAAATCTATGTATTGCTGATGCATAGTGCAACATGTGCAAACTCATGAATGTTAATATCTCTGTCACCCTCTCAGTTGGTAAACCACACTTCTCGGAGGCAGCTTCTTTTTGCGGAGGTGAAAGATTGGCTTAGAATCATCACAAAGCAGCTTTATCTAAAAGGTGTATTCAAGAGCTATAATAAGTAAAAATGTAAATCAATAAACCAAAATTAAGGAAAAAAATGTGTGAATAAAGATATTTTTGTCCAAGTGAAAAACACAATGAAAATGTGGGACAAAGCTATACATAGCTGAATTAAGTTACTGAAATTGGGGAAAAAAAAAGTTCTCCACACACAGTGTAAATTTGGCATTAATAAAATAAGTTTTCGTTATCTTTATGGCTGCTGTTGATACTCCTAATTTTTACTAAGCTTTTAGAAGTCCTGCTGGCCTTCAAGTAGCAGTAGGTTTCTAGACTAATGTTTCTTTTTTGTCTGTGAGCCAAGACCAGTTCCAAATTAAGGCAGTAAATAATATTGCTTCCCAATAAGTCATTATCCAGGCTTGGTTACTATGCAGCAGCTCTTTGATCAACAGGTTCTGTAAATTATGTACATCTGAGGAAATCTGCAAAGAAAAAGAGGAGCTGGCCACTGAAGTTTAGATTTTATTTTTTTTTCTCTCAAACAGCAGTAATTTCTTAGACATTGTAGTCCCTGTGGAATGTACTTTTGATTGTTGCAACATAGCCATACAAACATATTTATGAAGAAGTCCATGGTCATGAAAGATTCAAAACTTGTGCTAGTGTATGCACTCCATACAATTTTTACGATTGTAACTAAGAATATGAATGAATGGATTTCTAAAGTGTTCCTTGGCCACTTTGCCAAATCTCGCAAGTTGTGTTCTCTATTAACTGCATCTCATTATCAGAAAGTAAGAAAGAAAATATTTATTATTCTTAGGTGCTTATAATTAACCTGAAATCTCAAAAAATTGTTCAAGTATAATAGTAACACTGCACAGGTTTAAAAATTATTCTGTGAATACTTAAATGCAGAGGATTTTGTGTGAAGGATTTTATTTAAGGGACTGTGTACTTAGAGGTTGTTCGCTTTGTGTCTGGAATGGGTACTGTGCCAGCAGGATAAAAATACAAGGAGTACGAGTAAAGATAAGATGGGGAAACTGGTTCAGGAAACTGTTTTGCACTGTAGCCAAAATCAGTATCCATGGAAAACTGCTTAAACAAGGCAACATGTAGTGAAACTTTCCTAATCTCCATAGGTTTACAGTTTAAGAACTGGAAGAGTGAAGCATTGCCCACAACAAAAAACTGTGGAATTATGAAGTATTTAAGCTAAATGGAGGTAAACAGTTTTTTGGACTGCATGGAATATGTATGAAAGTGATGAGGGAGCTGTGCAGTGTTGCTGTGAGGCTGTTCTCTATCACGTTAGGAAGGTTATGGCAACTTATGGATGTTCAGTGACAGAAAGGTAGACGTTATCAACGCATGAAAGGACAAGATGGCAATTGGGAGCAGCTGAAGTAGATTTATCAAGCCATAATCACACTCTGTGGATCTGATTGCCTTAATATCACCCATAAACTTTGTGTTCTTACTTCTCATCCCTTTTCCAGTCCACTTAGGAAAAGGCTGAACAGCATGGGTGCTACAAGAGATTGGAGCAGGATTACACATCTGGTGCCCCTCTATTGCCTGGCCATTTTTCCTGATTTGCCCTGTCTGTTTTTTAATCAGCAATGTTCACGTATGAAAAACTTCCCTCTCATGCCATGGCAATTTAGAGTTTTTAAGAACTTTGGAAGTGAGACCATGTTTACAAGTTCTGGAAATCCAAGATCACCCTGATCTACCCTGGCTACATGCCTTTCCTTTCTTCCATGAAACTCCAAACAGATTTCTGAAGCTTAACTTCACAACACCCATCTTTGGTTTCCTGCAAGTTATGATGTTTATGAGAGATTCTGTTCTTGACAACAACTTCAGTGATAGAGTTATGACATAGTAGTTTGTAGTTCTTTAAATGTCCCTTGGATATCTTTGGAAAAAGTCAAGGTACATTAGCTACCACCTACTTCCCCTTAAACATAGAGCTTTTGAGTGACTAGCTAGATACCAGAGTTCAGATGTCTTCATCTGTAGGTGAATATAGTTTGCTCCTGGTTATTCATTACAATTGATTTTATCTGTAAGTTACATAATGCCTTCTGCTGCCACTTAATTTTATCAAGGCTCTTGAGTCAGTAGTTGGCTCCCCATGTTAGTCCTATCTTAGGAGGGAAGCCTGATCATTCTCTTAAGGTATAGCCTGATTTTGGTGTATTCTGAGAATTTAAATGTATATACCAGGGAAGAGAAAGGAAGTATGCAAATCAGTGCAAAATCTATGTGGATGAGGAATTTTCAACACTTTTTTTTTATTAACCATAATCCTTTATTAGACCTCACAGAGGTGTAAACTATACATACAAATACATTAGAAAGATACCCTCTTAACAGTAATGCTTCACATTTTGGACCTGATACCAAGAGGGCTGCAAACATTTCAGTACATTCTACAAACCAAAGGGTGCATTAGCCTTTACGTATACAGAGTGACAAAGCCCTTTACTGAAATCAAAGTAGATAAAAGTGAAAATCAGTCAACTACCTTTTCCAACCTTTACCTACTATAAATGCATATAAAAGCCTGTAAAAGCATGAATACACTATTATTTATGGAGCAAACTTTACTGTTCTAGACAGCTTGGAGAGAGAGGGGAAGAGAATGGTCAAGACAGCATTACATGAACTGCAAACTAGCAAAATTTATTGGTTTTTTTTTTTCATATTTGTACATATTAAGAGCTCCCTTTTTTTTGTTTTATTGATTTTTACTAAAAAAAGCTTTTAAGTGCTAAATGGGGGAATAGCGCAACAAAGACATTGTTGAGGTATTTGGGGGATTCTGCAACACAATGATGTTACATACACAGTATGAAATATTATTTGTCATCAAGTAGTGACATTGTATTATGAGTAAGCACAAGAAAATAATAAAAAAAGAAAGAATAAATCCAGTTAGATCTTTAATAGAGAATTTAAATGGTTTTTAGTGATTGAACATTTAACACTTGTCACTGGTTATAAAGACTTGAAATATTAATAGTAGCATTATTCAGTAGTGAAATCAGAAATTCATGTATCCACATTCATACTTGCACTGTGGAAACACCAGTTTTAGTCAGGATACCAAATGAATTTCAACAGTGAAGAAGGAAAGTTAATAATCCTGTTGGAAAGACTGTCCTTTTGAATATTGAGTGCTATTGATCTCTTCATTTAGCACTTCTGGGTGGGTTTGCAGGTGGTTTGGGAGGAGTGAAAGCTCATTTATCATTTGATTATCAGCAATGGGTGATGCTGATACTTCTACTTGAGGCTTGATGAACATTTTAAATATTCAACCTGAAGACTCCAAGAGTTAAGAAACTATAAAACAGAACCACAAATTCAGATAAAGCAATGTGTACAGGCTACAGGCAGAACTGTTCAGAACATTATTGTTTTGAAGAATGAGTTTTTAGTGGAGCATTTTATGACTCATGTTTGATGATGAGACTTAGTTTAATCAGACAACTACTATCATTATACATTTTAAACATTTTAAAAAATATTGCACAGGATTTCTATAGAATTAAGTTGAACAAATTACTCAGAAAAGGTAAGAAATTAAAAAGTGTGATTTATATACTGTATTATGCAGTGTGACTTACATGTGCTTTATTATATTCAATCTTGTTTCTAAGCAGAAATTATGAAGATAACTATAATTCTTATGCAGTATTAATACTAATTTGATTTAAAATTCTGATCTAAACAAAACAACAAAAGAACCCAAACAATTTATTCCTGTGCACAAAATAAGGACATTGTAGCTCTTTCCTTAGTCTTGGATCCTCTATGTTTGGTCATTGCTACAATAGGCTTTTTCATACCATAAGCAGATTAATGCCAGTAAACAAGGAAGAGTGAAACATTCATTTAAATTTAAAATTAAATTTTATATTTTAAATCTTTCACTACGACATGTAAATTTTATTGAATCAGTTGTAAGTATAGTTATCTGGTTAAACCTTTTTCTTGAAAACAAGTACATGAAGCATGATCCTCAAGAAAGTCCTTTTTGTTCTGCAGGTATTTTGTTGTTGCTTTAAAGGAATGAGATTGCACTAATGAATGTAGAATACGGTAAGATGGAATGTGTTTACTTTTGTTAAAAATGGTTAATATCTTTAGAACGTTGGGGGAAAAAAAGTCTCCTGACTAAGTGTGCTGTTTCTTAAGAAATTCAATCACATGTGAATATTTAAGTATTGTAGTTGGGTGTAAGGATGTTAAATAGGAAAGAATATTTAGCAGCAGAAGTATCATGTTGATGCTTTTTATGAATTTTGTGAGCCAAGCTGGCAAAACAAAAAGTTACTGAAGATTACAGAGAAATAAAAAAAAATTATAAATAATTTGGGATATAGGAATTTACAGTGCTTTGTCTTTTCCACTTCTGAAATAGAGTACTGTAGAGAGGCATGAATTATTTTGCAAAATACTATCTAATTGGTAAATGAGTAATTGAGATTATGTTATTAAATGAGAGAAATTTTCATTGTTCGCTGTTTCTGTTACCTATTATCCTTACTTTGAAGGGATGCTTACACTTACAAAATCTCACTTAAAGGAAGATATCTGTAGAAGAATGAAATAGAAGAAAAATTGTAAAATTATGTTTTCGTAATAAAGCCCCTAGTAATTTACAGCTGTATTGAAACATATGAGTAGATTTGCTTGATGATAGCAAAGTGTCGTATGATGTTAAAATCTGGTCATTTTTTGATGTGTGAAAGGCAAAGACTAGATCTAACTTGTGGCACCCATATTATACAATGTTCCTCTAAAATTATATTTCAATTGGATTACTGAACATAATCCACAAGAAATAATGTGTAAAAAGCAAGATGTTAAAATTTTACTTGAGAGAAAAAATACAAGCATAATATACATGTGTAGACACACATGCACATACACACATTATAACATATATATATGCACACACACATATGTGTATATATATGTATATATACACATACACACAGCCTTTATGCAATATTATAAGATTTCCTAATGTAAGCATCAGAGAGGTCCTTCTTGTTTTGGTCTGCTAGACTGGTATCTCTATGCTGTACTATATGTAATCAAGTTTCAGATATTCCCAAAATACCCTTCATGTAAAAAAATCAAAGATTTCTATATACCAGATACTGCGTGTTTGGACAGTTATAATCCAGCAGAATATTCCAATGCTGTGAGAAGCAAAATATATAGTGTAGGATTAGAATGAGTAAAACCTTTATGTTAATTTTTTCCCCCCCTTCTTTCAGGAAAACTTTAATCTGTTTGTGCGACTTAATGCTACTTGCATACGTGATTTGGATAATTAGTGATCTCATCAAGGTGAATGCTTTATTGTTTTTGTGGATTATACCCAATAGGAAAACATCTGTGTGACTTGAAAGCCTCATCTCCTCTTCCTTATCCCTACACCTCTAAATTAAAACAAAATGAATTAAAACAAAACAACACATCCCCTCAAACAAACGGATAAACAATAACATGCTACAACAGTGTTTTACCTAGGTTTGCTGGAGGAAGAGGGAGGGAGGAATGAGTGTTGATTTTTAATAGAAATCTTTGGAGGAATGAATGTTGATTTGTTTAATAGAAGTCTTTGGAGGACTTATTTGCACTGGACTGTAGCCTTAGGAAAGGGACTAGTATAAATTGAGTCCCCAAATAAATTATTAGTATTCATTTTCAGACTAAAAATAAAATATTTTAAATATATTGATTACCTTCATCAGAACATAAGTATTCTATCTAGCCTATAGGTTCCATGAATCTCTATTTGGGCTTAAGTTACTGTCATTTCAAAACAAAACAATGAAATGTGAAAGTTTGCACATTGAGTTGTTCATAGTGACCACATAAACTTAAAAAAAAAATAAAAATTCACAGACTGTTAGCCATAGACTTCAACTTTTTCTCACAATTTGACACTTCTCACAATTTAAAACATCACCAGTTTATTGTTAGGAATAGATGCCTTTTCCATTCTCTCTTAAATGTTTGGATTTTTTTTTTTTTTTAAAGAATATTCACCTGTTAGGGGACATGACATCACTGAGAAGGTCATCAGATGGAAATCCTATGTGCTCAGTGAAAACCTTGATCATACTCTGCTACCGACTTTAAGCCAAACTACACTGAATTCAGGGTAGAGTGAGGCTTAAAAATCTTTGGCATGATCCAGGACTCACACTAATCTGAACAGTCATATCCATTGTTCCCTGACTTTAAATGCTTTTCTTCATCTGTATTTCTGACTCGGAGTAAAGATTGAGAATCGCATTTCAAGTCTATGAAGTTTTGTGGCATTTTGACTCTTATTCCTGCCCCATCTCCACTGATTTAAGATTTTTTTTTTTCTTTGCTGTTGCCGAGTGACAAAAAGTTGAAAAGTTATGGCTAGTTTCTATTTTAATAATCATACCTATATAATTGTCATTTTCATACATTAAAAAAAACCCAACAACTATGCTTTCTTTTACATTTTAGTCAAGTACTTTCTTAAACAAAACAATAGCACCACTTTGGCATTGTTGGCCAAATCAGTAACAGTTAAAGCAAATATGAATACACTTTTTCTCCTAGGGAAACTTAGCTACTAGTTGTGTATGGAATTCACTGCTGTAAAGAAAGCCTACCACTAATTTATCTTTGAATCTTAAAAGAATGAACTGACACTACTCTGCCTTGGGTAAATGGTGCCCACTGAAATACATCTACAAGGGCTAAATATGATATCCCATTATTTGGTTTTCTTTTCTGTCTTGACTGAATGTTGCAAGAGGCTCATGGAAGTCTTTCATACAAATGTAAGCATAGGTTTGTAAGTATATTTTCAGCGGAGTGTAGAATTTATTCTTTTTTCAATTTAAAATATTAATGTTTAATTATAGCTACTATGGAGATGAGGCTCAAATTTTGCTACCTTGATGAAAGTGATATATTAACATCAGTAGGCTTTGATCTGCAGTCCTTTTTGAACTAACTGAAAATAATGAGGCTTGATTCACGTTTTACTTCTGTACTTTTATGGCATTCTGTGTAATAATGGAAGTTTTATTTCTACTCTAGAATGTAAACATCTGTGACTTCTGTTATATGATGCAACATCATAACCTCCCCTGCCATGGAACTGGAGATTTCTTATCCATTTCTCATTTCTACAGTGTTGGAGCAACTCTCCACTTTATGATACAATTATCCTCTAGTAAAGCAAAGTGTTTCCTTTGAAGAGTGTAGCACTTTAATATTTACTACAATAAATACTGAAGACTGTTTCAAGAACTGTTCTAACTTGTTTAGTCTATTGTCAAATTCTGATTTTAGATACTTGAATGAGTCATATTTTCTAATTATGATTTCTCAATAGGAGAGATATTGTGGCATAATTGTGAGTGCATGAACCTCAAGATGGGACAGAAATTCGAATTAAATAATGCAATAATATGTGGCTATACAGTTATATTACCAGTGCATCAACAAAATGAAACTTGCCATCACAGAGTTCTGAAAATTGCTTTTTGCACTCACACCTTTATTCTCTCCTTAGAACTTCAGAGGAGGAAGGGGACAGAAATAGTCATGAAACACAAGATGTAAATATGTATTATGTCTGTGACATCAGAATAATGGCTTATTGTTAGGATGATTTTCAGAATTCTTAACAACCACTGAATTCAATATACTTTCCTCTGTATCATTGCTGCCAAAACCAGGCCTATAGGATCTGTGATAAAAACCAGAATAACTATCTCTATTTATTGAATTTGGACAATTTGGACAATTAATCTTGGACAATTTCCCCATCTATTTCTCTGTACTTTGTTCCTTGTTCAAGATAAGTATCTCAGTCAGTGACAGCTGTGACATATTCTATTAATTCATTTACTGTTCTGCTTTTATGTTGTGATAGGAGCCTCATGTGTATAAACACCCACCTACTAGAAAGCAGAGCATTGAAAGAATTGTATAGGAATGTATTGCACTTGCCTTGGAAAAAATAGGAAATGCACAGTTTAAATGGGAATAAAAAAGGAATTATAATGATTTATTAGGCTCTTATGAACCTACATTTCCTATCTCTTTCACAAGGAACTACCGGGGATATGTACAATAAATCAGTCTGCAGAAATGGTTGTGTTTTAATCAATACTCCAGTCATCTACTCCCATGGATCTAATACCAAGTAAGGCAGATTTGAAATTTTAAAAAGAGGTACTTCCTTTACAGACTTAATTGAACACCACCCTAATGTCTCTTTTCATACAGTATTGTCACTGCCCTCTTTGGGGGATAACAAAGGGATACTTCATCCCTTGTCTGATTTACTGCCTGCAGGTAATGGGAATTACATTGCAGTTCTGGACAGGGTAGAACAGAGCATTCTCCTCTGTCTTCTCTCACAGGGAAGTTTATCGCTCACCTTGGGATGCAGTTGGCTACCTACCCCTTTTTACTGCTGGCCAATCTTGCACTGATTTAATTTACAGAGATGGAGCAGAGGACACAGTGTTATTCAAGGTAGAATCAGGGCAGTACCTATCGAGGTTACATAGCAGAGATTGTCCAGAAATATGTGTGCCACAAGAGTGCATGGAAGGCTATTGTAAGTAGCAGTTTGAAGAACATTGTGGCTCATCTCTTCTTGAGGACTGTTTCTACACTGTAAGTTGGTGATTAATTTTTCTGACTTAAAGAGAGATGCAGCAGCCTAAGGAATTAAAATGATAAATAATTGGAGTAATCCTCTGTTAAGTTTAAATAGAACACTGATATTTCAGAAAGATTTAGGCCTTGATGAGCTACTCTTCAAGGTAATTTGAAGGCTAATATTCATATTGTCTTCTCCAGACCTAAGAGAGGCCTATGTGTACCACATGACTGAAAGTGAAAACACTGCCATTTAAACATCTAAAAGGAAACAAGTGTCTGAATTTTCTCTTAAAAATGGAGAAGTTATTTCCATGTTGGAATCTGAAGTTATAGTTCACATAAACTGCATTGTTTTTTAATCTTTGGCTTGGTCGTTCTGTACTTGCTTTTACCTGTTACCGTTTTGGCCAGACCCTTTCATGTAACAAACTACAAAATAGCACCGTTGTACTATAAAACAGAGATTTTTACATACTGTTTGATATATGTGTATTACTGATACGCTAAATTTTACATACTGCATTATATGGAGGAAGAAAGAACTTATCTATACTGTTGCAAAATAATTACCTGGAAGAATCATTAATGGTTTGAGAGTCTATGTATGCTTTAACTGCTCTTAAAAAAAACCTTTTGTCTCACAAACTGCAATTAAAAAAGCATCTTTGTAAGAGAAGGAAAAATAAAACTGTCTTAAAACAAAAGCATCTATAACCCATATTCTGTCAAAATGCCACAGATGGAATTAATGGATGTTTATAACTGTATATATTACCTTACTGCTGCTGTTACTGGGAATGTCAAACTGTGCAATTATGAAGGGGTAGACAAACAATGTTATCAGACACTAAAACAAACAGCCTGTTGCTTATATAGAAGTGCAAATAAAAAAAACACCACTTAGACAAGGCTGATGAATGTCTCCAGCAGCCAGTGTTCATAGATTAATTTAGTGCAATTGGATCCATCAAAGGCCCATAAATTTGTAGGCTTTTGAGGGGCACAGGACGTTAAGAGATTTGTGCAGGACATTTAAAAGAGGTTAACAAACAGTAATATATCAACCAGAGAATTTTTTAGCTCTGGGCTGGCTAAAATGTTCTGTCCTCTAAAGACTTAATATTGGAATGTTTAATTGCATTGTTCAGTGGGAGAATGCCCATTGGTTGAGATTTTATCAAGCTTATTAAACCATAGGTTGTTATTTTAAAGTCTTCCAATGTTTAACAAATAATTTATTTACAGTAAAGTATCCTGCAGATGGCACATTCATTCTTCATTCTTGTGGATGGCATGGTCTTACATTCTGTAGTTTCTGTTTCCTGTATTCCCTCTACTTGTATTCTTCAAATGCACTTCCTGAAGGTGTAGGGGAAAAAAAAAAAAAAAAAAAAAAGTATTATTCCAGATAGGTTTTATCAGGCTGTATGACCACAAGGCTTGTGTTAGTGCGAAAACAGTTATCCTAAAAGCTGGAGTTGTTAGAGCCTTTCTGCCAGTTCACAAAGAACTTAGCTATTGAAAACTTCTGTGCTCTAAATTCCCTGTTGTCCTAGGTACAGACACTTAGACTGCTGTCATTATTGATCTTGGAAGAAGAAACATCTGCTTACTGGAAATCAGATGGGCACAAACATACAGGAAGTACCAAAGATTTTCTTTCTTTCAGAACAAGGACATTTCCAAAAGGAAGATATATAGAGGCCAGGGAACTTTAAAGTTCTAACTACAGGATTTACGGAGCTTTAGTACCCAGTGGTCAGAGATTTAAAAATTGCTGAGTGGGACTCTGTTACCTGCATTTTGCATAAATGGCATATTACATATATAAGGTTTTTGTTGGATAAGGCCCTTAAGAGGATAAAAAGTGTGGGTTTCCTGCAGAAGCTGCAGCCAAATAATTTGTATTTTCAGAAGGAGACAGGGTGATGTGCCAGGCAAATCAAGAGAGCTTTGGAATGAATAATGCCCTCAGTTCATTGTCATCTCATGCACAGGCTCGTTTTCAGCAGTAAACATGGGTGTGACATATATCTTTCTGTTTCATTTCCTTATTTGCCATGGTAACTATGAGCTGGGCCCAAATCTTTACACGGTCTATACCAGAATGGAGGCAGAATTAAGTGACTTTCTGTATTTATAATCCTCATCAGAAATAACAGATATGAGTCCAGTTAACTAAATTTTGTCATAAGAAAAGCTAAAAAAAAAAAACAAAAAACACAAAAAAACCCCCAAACAAACAAAAAAAACCCCAAAAACCAACAAACAAAAAAAAAAAACAACCACCCTGAGAAAGTTGAGGTCATGTGCAATACTCCTGCATTATTTGCTATTAAAGCTCTTTTAAAAAGAAGGAAATGTGATCTCTCAAATTTAAAAAGTAATGAAATTTTGGACTGCTATTTTGATGCACAGAAAGAAAATGGAAGCTGATTTCATGCATTGTAGTAGTTTTGTGGGGCTTAAAAAATTAATTCCTTTATAAAATGCTATTCTACACATAATTTTCAATTTCTCTCCTCTATCTATTATATATAAAGTAAGTCGTTAACTGGCAAAGACAGAACTTGAATTCACATAGAGCTGATTAGTTTTCACTTGTTTAGGATTGGCTTATGAGTTGAATGAAAAAAACATAAGCAGTGCTAATAATTAACAAGGAAGAACACTGCTCCTAAATATGACAACCTAAATTTCTTAATAACAAAGTAGGCATAATGCAGAAATGTTTTTGGCAGGAATGTGCCATTCAAGACATTATTAGTCCAAAAGGCAATAGTATATGAGGAAGAAGAGATTAATCATCTAGTCACCATTTCCAAGATCAGTTCAGTAGATACAGGCTTGAATTAATTTGTGCCTTAATTTTCACCTGAAGTACTTATTTTGTATAAACCTTTCAATTTTCACTAATATCATTGCTGTAGTACATCACAGGAGTCTGCTACTGTTAAGAATGCTGCCTTATGCTACAGATGCTTATATTGGTAACAATCAACTAAGTATCCAGAATTCCTGGATGTATTCATCCTGTTTCTTGCCTTATATCAACAAAGCAAAATATCTTTTTCAATACTGGCTCTAGGTCTCCTCTTTAGAAAGAGTAATACATTTCTGAAGACTGCACAGTTGCAATCTGTAACATGGGCAGTGAGCCTTATTATGGAGCAACAGTCATTTTTCATTGCAGTGGCTTTCAAAATAGATTTTCCCAAATGAAAATGTAAATTCTTTTCATTGTGGTTGTTGTCTGACTTTAGAACAGTTTTAGCACCCAAATAAAGCAAATAACAAGATGGAGTAGGATTTCAGTGATAGCTTTTAATACTGACACATAGATGGAAAAATTGTTGTCATAACACACAGGCTAGCTTTGAAATTGAGGAAAGATGACATGTTACTCTTAAAATGGTTTCTTCTCTGGAATCAACATTTGGATGAACAACTACAAAGAAGTGTTAACTGAGGTGGCAACAGTAACTGCATGCCAGAAAATGCTTTGACTCACATAATGCGTTTTTTTTCAACTATGGAATGCTGAGACCATTGGAAAAAAGTAAGAGAAGTGTGAATGCTTGAATCAGGTTCTTGGGCCTCCATTTATGCTGGTCTAGAAAAATTTGCCTTATTTCTTAAATCTTTGGAAAGAAATAACATTATCTGCAATGCCGGTTTAATAATGAGATTGTGTCTTCATGTCTGAACATCAACTCATGCAATAAGCATTGCAAAGTGACAGGTGCAAAATATCAGATTTGTGTGTCATATTATGGACAGTGAAGCAGAGATTTCTATCATAGAATCAGTCAGGGTTGGAAGGGACTGCAAGAATTGTCTAGTTCCAGCCCCTCTGCCATGGATCTTTAGAGACAAGCCATAAGGATAACAACTACCTCAGTGATAGTAAAGATCATTTAACTAAAATGGAAGGGTATTGGGAAGCATCTAACAACATTCTTATCCTCTTAGGATGGACATTCAAACCCCATATTGACACTAAAGTTTATTTTGCTTTATTGGTAATAAATGGCATGCTGTGCTAGCTATGAATTCTCTGGGGTCTCTGAAGCTTTTTTAGCTCTGTGGGCAGTATCATCAGTACCATAATAACAGGACTGTAAAGTAAGCAATGGGAGAAAACTTTTTGAAGAAGCCAAGTTCTTCTCTTTGTTGCACCTAAAGGTTTCCTCATTGCCTTGGAAATGTGTTATGACTGCAAGAGAAATTATTGCCATTCTGCATATTTTGGCCTGTAAATGTATCTGTGAGTTGATAGTAAACCAATTACAAAAGAATATGCCAATCTTAGAAAGATGAGTGAGAAATAATGAAGTATTTTGTCTATTTCTTAATGACATTTCCTTAAGCTAAAAATATGAAAACGTTTTCTCTCTCGGAGTCCTGCTTCACACTTACTTCAATTCTGAAGATTAGATAAAACCTTGGTATGTATATTTATGTGTATTTTCCACATACAAAGCTTAAAGAAGAATAAGGACTAAAAACATGAAGAAGAGCAAAATTACATCAATATCACATACATCTCCTTTTGCTCAGAGTGCAAGGGATGGCATAATACTATGTGTGGGGTTTTTTTTTTATTCTTTTCCTCTTTATTTACTAGATTTTAAAATCAGCCTTGTCAGTATTTACATTCATGTAATCATTTTCAGGGGAGCCTCTAGACTGAAATTGATGACTTTGTGCTGCCTGTTCTGTGATACTGCTTCATTCAAAGAGGTCACAGTCTTCCCTCCTGTATATAATTGTTGTGGAAATAGCTCAATTATTTCCTTTGCTTGAACAGAGAACAGTTGTTTCCAAATTGCTGTTAAAAAATTGTTCGCATGAGGGTAAATAGATTAGATTTTCATTCATTCTCAGAAAGAATGAATGGGAGAAGCCATGTACACTGAAAACAGAATTTTAATTCTCCTTCCTGCTCCTGTTTCTCAGTATAAAACTGTAAGCATGAACTTAGTGTAGATGAAATAATAGATGAAATAATTGCTTTCCAACAGAAGCACTGAAAGTTTCTCTTTATTCCTACCTTACCAGCTGATGTATTTGCTCATTAAATGAGATTTTAATCTGAAAGCAGTGTCAATAATTTTTCTCTCAATTATAGGTTGAAAAAAAATCCCAACTTGTAAAATGCTTTGGTTCCACAGTTAATCTCTTTGTTAAAAGTTCAGGGATATTTTTCTTGGATTTAGAAATGATGATGTATGGTTCAGCTGTGTTACCTTGTCTATGTTTGTCCTGTATCTGGGTCTAAATTATAGCAATAGTTTTTTCGGAGTTTTTCTCAATAATTATGTATATCCTTTCTCTTCCTTTCCCTGCATTTTCCTTTTAACTGTCATAAACTGTAATAAGAGTTTCTCTCTACCACTTCTCCAGCTTTGTTTCCTGAATCTAATTTTCTTCATCCGCAGATATTAATGAAAATGTCAGTTTGTTTTTCCCATAAAATTTCTGGTTTATTGACAAGTTCTATTGAAATGTGTTTATGAATTTTTTCCTGCTTTTGTTCACCCCTCTTTTTCCTTTCACATACGTTTTCTTTAAAGGTGTTGTTTCCTCTAATAGTATTTTTTTCTCTAACTTTATTTTGTCTCATTTTTAACCACTGTGATTCATTCTGTTCTTCGATATTTCTCAGTCTCTTTGATCTAATTTCCTCCTCTTTCTTTTCCTCTGCTCCTCACTGTCCTTCTAGTGCCTCTTTCATGTCTTGATTTTTTATTTTTTTAACTTCCTCCATGATATCTTCTGCAGCTAGGCTCTCTCAATTACTACACAAACTCTCTAATTTATTTCTTCTTCCAGTATTCCTTCTTGAACACCACCTCCCCCCCTGCAGAAAGATCCAAGCCTTCTCTTTTGTTCCTTCCTGTTTGTAAGTATTTTCCTGCCTGTCTTTTGAACTGAGGACAGCTGCCTAAAGAATTACCTCATTCCTTTGCCCTCCGAGGAAAGTGGTGTGGAGATCCATCAGAGAGTTGGAAGATGTCTTTAAGTTACAGAACGTTTGACTGATCACCTTAACAGTAAGTATGGGAAGGAGCACACATATTACTGGCCAAGCCTGTTTTCTTCTTTTCCCATAAGCCTTAAATACATATCTGCACAGAGAGTAATAACCCACGGGGCTTTCTTGTCTATAGTTGAGCTCTACCTGAAGAAGACTTCACTCGTCATGTGTGCCTTTTGAGATGTCCATGGCTAAGGTGATACTTCCCAGGAAGAATCATACAGCTACTACTTCAAAAAGTTGAAAACACTTGAGAAAGAGGTGAAAAGATTACATTCTGTAGATTGACTTATGGAAAAGAAATGGGTGCTGGAATGATTACAATTGTTCTTTTCATAAAGAAGATATTAAGTATATTGTGCTAGTTTCATGACTTCCTGTGAAGTCTTAGGATTTCATGCAGTTCCAGTTCTTATAAGAAAAAAAAAATTTCAGATAACTGCAGAAGTGGGGCCAACATATGTGGAGGACAGACAAGGTCAACAGCAATAAAATATATCACTAGAGGCTTACAGCACATTGACAGATAACATGAAAAACAGATGTTCAGAACTTGAACAAGAGAGGCAGTTGGACACGAGCTTAATGGCAGTCTAGTCTAAAACAGGTTTTGTGCACTACGGGCTCTGTGGAGGAGCGGTGAGATTCAACTATGGATACATACAGTATATCTAGTATGGCAGGAAAAAAAGCCTGGATACTCTGAAACATGTATCTTTGCAAATCATAACAATGAATTCTTGCAATGCTTGGAGAATATACATATTGAGCATTAAATAGTTAAAATCAGGTAGTTAGTTATTTCAGTAAATATCCAGTTAATTTAGTTCTGATAAATAGAACAAAAAGGGCCAAAATAATGAGGGGGAAAAAAACCCTAACGTGTTCATTTACATGTCAAATAAATAGAAAAACAGTTTTTCTCCCTCTTGAGCACTCACTTTACCTTTTCCTCACAATGAAAGAAGAGCAAGGAGGTTCTGGATAGATCAGTTGTTAAACGTTTAGTATTTGGTTTCTCTTTTCAGATAAGTCATAAGTGTCATGATAGGTGAATGACGTAAGTTTAGATTGGGTGTTAGAAAAAACTTCTTTACAATGAGGGTGATTGAGTACTGGAATAGGTTGCCCAGAGAGGTGGTTGAGGCCCCATCCCTGGAGACATTGAAGGTGAGGTTGGACAGAGCTCTGGGCAACCTGATCTATTTGAGGATGCTCCTATTCACTGCAAGGGGGTTGGACTAGATAACCTTTAGAGGTCTCTTTCAACCCAGATTCTATGATTCTAAGTACTAGCCATTTACTACCCAGTAGCAGTATAAACCCTCACAACTACCAGCTTAGATTCCATGTTTTATTCACTGTTCTAAGAGATGAGATAGAACACAGGATTTCCTACTTATTACCTGCTACAGAAACTATTTTCTGAAACTCCACCGAAGTGCAATGTCCCTAGTAGGCAGAACACATCAGTTGTTTCCTATTTTACCAGTTTTGATCGAATTTTCCTTCCCTCATTAGGTAGGGGTTTGGGGATTTTGTTCAGAATTTTTTTGTGTTGTGGGTTGTTTGGCTGTTGTGATTTTGGTTGGGGGTTTTTTGTGTGTTTTGTTTTGGTCTTGTCCCCAGCCTGGCCTACCTTTTGTGCTTTTGGCATATCAGTGTGGCGCTGAGCACGTACAGAGCGTGCAGATTTAGGTGGCTTTATTGGCGCACAGTACATCTCCAGCCTTCTCAGGTCACAACTCTGGAAGCAGCACTCATCCACTATTCCCTTGTGGTGTAAGCGTCTACTGCTGGATCCATACCCTGTAGGCTTACCTATTCAAAACACAAATGGAAAATATTTCTGTTAGAAAGAAAATACAAAGGTTTCAGAAGCAGTCATATTAAGTTGTGTAATTTAAATGAATCACCAATGAAAGTTGTATGGATTTCCTTTATGTATCTATACTAAGATGATGTTCTTAGATACACCTTAGAAAGATACTGCTGGAAGTGGCTGTGTTTGATTTCTGTCTATGGGTGATTCCTATTCAAACATTTGGATAAAATTATACCTTCTTTGATGAGCACTATTAAATTATTTTTCTTGAACACTATCTTGACATTGAAAATGAAGAGAGAGGAAGTTGAGATCTGGCGTTCAGAAGCCTAGCAAAGGAAACTTGCCCTTTAGCTTTTGGAAGAAAATAGATTGTTGACCTGGCTGAGGTAGCTGGTGTTTAGAAATCGTAGATCATGCCTGTGTTATAGACAAGTATTTCCTAATAAAAAAGGCTGTGCCGAACCATTATGTGAAGTCAGAGTGTATTCCAAAGGGGAAATAAATGCTGTTTACCACTATATAGGCTGTAAGATCTGCAAGCTCAAAAACTAGCTTGAAGAAGGGAATAAGGTAACAAAGTTACCAATGAAATGACCAAATACAGGAAGATGGTTGGTAGAATAGATAAAAGCAGAAGATTTTACATTCTACAGCTTTGCACAAAGTAGGAAACTGAACTAACAGAAGGTGGTCTTCCCGGTGTTTTGTGCTTGCGCTGGTTATTTGTAGAAACTACTTGATTGGGAAATGTTTTGCATTTTTGCACTCAGCTGCAGTTGGATGTGCAGTTATCCTTTTGTAACTCACTAGAAATAAAGGAACAGTAAATTTTAAAAATAAGCAGTTGCCTACTTGCTATATCTGTTTTATGATTCTGGTAGAATTTGGTTTCAGGCAGTAAAATTCTGAAAAGAGTAAATGTTTTCTTTCCATTTACAGAACGCCTCACATTACTTAGGAACACAAAAATAAGGATAATAGGAAATAAAATTGCACCAAGAGCCAGAAAATGAAGTAACACTTCAGTCAGCTATACCAATTTTTTTTTTTGCCTTTTTTCCCCCTACAGTTTTATCACTATGACCAAAAACTCTGTTATTTGCAGAATTTGGCAGGAGGTTACATTTTAAGAAATTATTCAGGCTATATAAAGGACAAGGGTGCCAAAAAAGATGGAAATTCAGTTTCTCTTTGGGAAATTATTGTCTCCAATGCTTATGCAGCAAATTCTAAGTTAATATCCATATGCTTATCTTGCAGTTGTCAATTTGAAGACAACACTGTGTTTTGAGATTCTCTGTGTTTAAAACATGTGCCACTGATGAGGAGCCCTTGAGGCCTTAGTACATCCGTAAATGAAAAGACCTCTAGTGGTACAGTGTGTCTAACATTTTAGCCAGCAGAACAGTCAGCTAAGAACTGACTATCCCTATGAGCTTTGTAAACCCAGGCAATATGTTTTAAAATGTCCCTTTTTTCCCCTCAGGGACTATAAATTAAACAAAAAGAAAAAAACATGCTTACTTAGTACATTGTAATCTGCTGAAGGTCTCTATGCTGTACATTGCCTGCTAATTTTTTTTCATAAGACCACAGAGAAGAGCAAGCTAGGAGTAATTCAACTAATGCTTTTATTTGTGTGTGTGTTTTTTGCTGTTTATCACTGAATAAGTATTATAAATGTTAAAATACAGAGCTTTGTGGTTTGTTTTAGTTTTTGGTTTGGGTTTTTTTTTTTTTTTTCCCTCTAGACTATTTTCACTTACTGCATTTTAATGTGAAATACAAAGTTTTTCCCTGGAGATTTTTTCCTGAAGTCTGTTAATCAGGTCATCTTATCCTAACAATTAAAAAATTTAACAGTTGTAATAAAATGTGGAGTGTCATTACTGTGTGGGATATCCAGAGCTGTTCTGTGTTTTGTCTTATTCCCATCTAAAACATGGAAGGGCAAATTCTACTCCTGGATATTCAGGTGTATCTCTTCCTACTAGACCCAGCTGAGGTCTAGGTATAAATAGTACAAAAGTTTCTGTTAAAGCATTTTCCTTTAAATGGTATTTTGGAGCAGCTAAGAGGCATAGCTGCATTTGGGCAAATCCTTGGCTACTACTAAGAGTAAAAGAAGCAATGGACAGTTCATTGGTTAGTTTTATCTGGATTGTCATTACCTTTCTGCCCCCAAAATGCTACCTATATTAAAAACCTGTCTATCCAATAGAAGATTTCAGGATTAGTAGAATTTTGCACTTCTAAGAATTGTACAAATATTAGCTCCTCATGACATTCATGCTAAGTAGATAATGTTACCTTTAGGTGAGAAAACTTTGAATCAATAAGATGAAATGAGAAGATGAAGCTTCCATGTGTTAACAGAACTTGATAGAACTCTTTCTTCCATGAGTAGAAAGACTATAAATGTCTAATGATTGATAACAGCATTTTTCATAGGATCCATTGATATTTGAAGGGGTTGTAAAGGAAATAATCAAATGAAATGTAAAGTTTTCAAGGTCTTAAAATTTTGTTGTTTAATATGGTTAATATTTAGCTTTGCCATGATTAAAGTCTGAACTAGTTAGTAGAGGTGATTTTTTTTCTCTTAAATCTTTCATCTCCTTTGTCAGTCAATAGTTCTTCCCAGTTTACCTGTGTATTTTGCTATTTTAAAGTTAGTTCAGTCTTATTTTTAACTTAAGACGTAGGATAAAAGTGGCATGCAATATCATTTTATCACTTTATCAGTGTAATATTTTGTAGGAAAGGTATGACTTTTGATAAATACAGTAATTTCAACAGGAACATGTTTGATTTTTCTTCAATGGCACATAAAAGAACTAGAGTTGTCTACTCCAACTTGCCGTAATGTCACTCATTTATTTGTATGTGATGTCATCCCAATAAGCCAAGCAGGAATTTACACCATTATTTAGTTAGCTTCAAGTTGCCAATCTGAATTTGTCTCACCTAGCTACTATCTTGCTGTGTGAATACATGGAAGTTATTTTACTCTTCAGTGTGTGAATTTAACAATTTATAAAGTTGATAAAGTATGCTGTATGGCATTTTATCCCATACCCATGGAATATTGTCTGCATTAGTCAGCAGTCTGCAGCAGTATTTCTCCTTCACTATCATGTGCATAAGTACTACTTACAGAATACTTACAATATCATTGTAATTCAAAGTTGTCTTTACTGTAGCCATGCCAAAGAAATCTGACTTTGCTGTTTGGGGGTGGTTTTGTTTTGTTTCCTGTTGTTGGTTTTCTGCTTTGTTTTGCTCTGGTTTTATTTCATTTTTTCTTACAGAATAATCATTTTACAAAGGAGGATATAGTATCTTATAGTTCTTTAAAATGTCTCTATGGAATATGTAACGAGTCTGGAATGGAATCACTAACACATCAGTGATATGGTCAGAATGAAGCTGGACATTTTATTTGTGCATTTAAACAGGTATGTATTACACAGCATAGTAAATGCTCATTTTTCATTAAAAAAACCCAAACAACAACACTAGTATTGTGAAGTCAAATGGTTTTATTTATTTTTCTTTTTTTTTCTTCAGATTTTTGAAAGACCTAAGTAATCAACTGTACTTAAAATTTGTATGAAAAACAAAGTTTTATTACCAAAATTGCAAAATAAATAGAAAAAAAAAGGGGGAAATTACTCTTTGCCAGTAATAATGATTCTTTTTTCTAATTTTGCAGTGTCTGATGTCTAATTTGATTTCCAACCAATAGATTTTAAATTTCTGCTGTTCTTTTAAGTGTCGCAGTATGCAAAGATGCTATCACACACAAAGATAAAGACTTATAAGAAGGTACTATCACTTCTTCAGATATTATCAGTATTTGACTCATCTACTTTTGGAAGGACTGCAGGATCAAATGATTGTAGTTCAAGTTACCAAAACGAGCACTTAGATCTAGGCAAATCCAAGCTGGATTAAAGCACATATTCAACAGTAAGTACATGCCTGAGTGCTCTCTTACACAGGGATTGACGTAACTAAACAATTTAATTTCAGGACCAAAATCCATATTAATAAATAAACCACTGGTGATTCTGCACATCAAATACCAACTTTCTGTTACTTAATATCTTTTTATGACATTGCCTTAAAATACTGACAGATGATGGTGTGTCAGTATTTTAGACACCCATATAGTTTTTTCTCCTCTTTTTGACACAACTGAGTGCTGCTTTTCAGTTGTTACATTTACTTAACCTTAAAATTGCTGCCTGTGGACATACAATAGTCACAGGCATTCCATTTTCTGATGTACACTGATTTCCCTAGAAGGTTCTTTCCTTTTTTGTCAGTACTTTTTGGAATTTTGGGCTCTCATTAGGTCTGCTGCACCAAATATGTGAATGTTTCTTTTCATGTGCTACTCGCAGATACGAAGTCTAGTCACCCTGTTCTGAAGTCCCCTGAAAGCAGGCCAAGGTACAGAACTCCAACAGTTAAACAGCTGGTTTCTGTACTAACAGCACTTCCCTTTAAATAATGCAAAGTCAGGGGATTAATTTATCAGGGCTTGACTGTGTTTGACTTCCCTGTTCCCTGTTTTCCCTCCAAAATACCTCACTGGTGCTGCCGTTGGTTCTGCCCTATCAAAGTTTTCAATGTGAGAAGCACTGGTGGACTATAGAAGTTTCAACTGGCAAAATATCTAGGCATTCTCTGGAGAAGTGTAATCTACTCTTGTAGCATTAATGTTGAAAATTACGTAAGAAGTAGCCCAGGTTAAACACAAAGCAAATCCACTCTTTAAATGACTCTATGAAGAACTGGGGGAAAATGACCTCTGCGTGACTCTCTTTGTATTTCTGTACATAGTGTCTCTTCTAGCCCAGCTGTAGAACTGAAAAATGCCATTTAGACTAATTCAGAAAACCATCATAAATCTGAAAAATAACAAGCTTCTTCCTAACCTACTATTAGAGTCAATCTTCAGCTGTGACTGTAGCTTTTAAAGTAGTGGTAAAAGCGATGGACCTATTAGTCTGCTATCATCTTCTATTGCAAAACTTGAAGTATATCCATCAAAACATTAAGATAAAAAGATTTGTTCGATTTTGAAGCATTGATGGCAGTTTTGGGGTGCTTCAGTGAGCAATACTCCAGAGAAGTGTGATGAGAAGCTATTTTTTTCCTCATTTACCACTGTGTCCAGTTCATAGTTTACAGTATCTGGTTGTATGTAAGCATGTATTTCCCTGCTGCAGTACAAAGCCATTCTCTTTTCTTTGCATTTTAACAATAAAAAAAATAATGACACCTGCTGTTCTTAAAAAGTGTATCAGCCAGTCTGTTGTTTAATTATCTGTCTCCATTACTCTTGACTGTGTTCCGTATATAGGCCAGTATTCTTGGCTGGTTTTGCGTTATAAGTGCATGTATATGCAAAATGAGAGATTATTGATATAACTTCTAATCTCCCTGTGATCTTAGACAAATGATGTAATGCTACATTGGTAACACCTCTTGAGGGTACTCTGGATTTTCTAGTCTTTCTATTTTGTATTTGGAAAATTCTAAGTGTTCAATCAGCAGGAAATGCCAGTATTTTCATGCATCTATAAACTGGTAAAACAAACAAACAAGCAAATAACAAATATTGTGAACTGCTGCAAAGTCCCTTAAGAGAGCAGGCTCAAGGTTTAAACATTGCAAAGTAGGCAATCTGATTTTCATGTAAATAAGCTGCACGTATTTTGAAGCTACACTATTTAATACTTAGCTTCCATTTTCCTTCAATGTTTGTGAGTGCCAAAAAATAATTATGCTTAGACAGATTTTTGTTTGTATTCATCGAAATGAGCATATATTAGCATTTATAAATGCTCAATGAATGGATGCTTTAGCTCTGAAGTCTAATTTAATATGCATGAGAATGGAGGATAAGCTTTATCAGTATGCACAAGTGAAATCTTTATGAAAGCATGTGTGTTTGTTAATACTGAGATAGTGCACTGGAGCTACTGCTGAGTGAAACACTGGATTGCATTCATTACTGAGTCTGAGGTAAGAAGATGTTTTTCATTGATAACGACTTTTGACTCTGAAATTCTAGGCGAGTAAGACTTGGAAAGCATCAGCATTCAGTTAGTCCTGATCTATATGAGAAATCTATCAAGACTTCAGAGCATTTTGCCTGCCTAATTAAGATGTATAGGCTGCATCTCATGAAGAAATGGAAACTCTTTGATGTTTCAAATGGAGAGTAAGCCAACTATTTTGTTTCTTTAAAGTTATGTAGATTTTTTTCTGAAGGTGTCATAATTTTTAATTTTTATGTCTGTGTTTGTTTTATCTGCCACACAGTTGAAGAAGCTATTTTTTTCCCTCTAGAAATATGTTTTCAGAATAATTTGTTTTTCTTCACTGAGTATTTAATTTGGAAAACAAAATCCTCCTTCCCTGAACTTATTTCCAGAGTACAGCACTTGTAGCGGTTTCCTCTCGCATAACTGCACTGTACTCTGTTTTTTCAAAGCAGCTGCTTTGGAGGCCATTAAGTATACTAAGCATGTGATAGAGCCATTATGCTTCACACAGTAGTTCTTAAGCCAGTTGCAATGTGTGAAGAGAAAGACCTATAGTTTTGTGAGTATTGCACTGGGATATGAAAAGGAAATTTCAGAGTTTAGAATTCTTTTGAGGAAAAAAGGTGAGAGAAAGAGTGGGAAACAATATAATGTATTATTTTACACCGATTCAGTGCTCTAGAGAGTGAAAACCTTGCCAATCTTGTGCAATTTACAAGCCTACATCAGATTGCAGGTCTGGAAAGTGCCAGATGCTGCCAAAAAATATATACTTTGGCAAAGGAAATGCTTTGCTGGGAATAAATTCACTATTTCAAGAATAGCCAGGTTTATCACGATTTAGGACAAGATAATCTGAAACCAGGAGGTCATTGTTATGTTTGTGTACTGCCCCCTGTAGTGCATCAATGAGGACAATGTCATCCATCTATAATGAGAACATATTCTCTTTTACTGTGGGAGTACATACAAGAAAAAAATGGTTACTGCTTACCCTTGCTTGTGGTGAAAGGGTTATCAGTTATAAGGGCCTTTCATACCCTTCTTATTCCATTGCCAAAGTAAAACTGCCTTTTATTTCAATTAACAAATTAGTCACAACGCAAAAACAACTGCATGAAGTGCTAGCATCAGTGAAATCACCAGGAAATCTCTTTGTGTAGTCAGGATTATATTTTGATGAATAGGGTGCCAGAAGCTATTTTTATATAACCTGATCCAAGGTCCATAGAAAACAATGGTAAGACTTCCATTGCCCTTGGTATGGTTTGCATCAGGCTGGTAATGAGCAAGCACTGCTGTTTTCTTGCCACCTTACAATTTAGTGAGTAAATACTCTCTCAGTGGCATCAGAAGAAATTTGTGGGGGATGGATATGATGGGACTACTTGAAGCAGGTAAGAGCACTGATGTACAGTGTGAAGCAGAATGACTGTTACACAGTTAATGTCACTGACCATATAACACTGCATCTGCTTTGCACTGTGTAATCAAGATTTTATCTCTATAGGTACTCTTTGTTAGCTGCATTCTGAGAAATTAAATAAAATTACAAATATGGTACTCTTGCTGCTGTGTTTTGGAAACATCTAGTTAGAGGCAAAAGGTGTAAATGGCTGTTTCATTAACTCACTCCCATCTTACACCTTTCATGCTGTCCAAGAGTGTACCTATTATGAGACATAACAATTTTTATTTCTATTTATACAATAGTGACACTAACAAGATAGTAAGCAGATGAGCATGGACTGCTGTCACTTTTTCTGCTCTAGAAGTAAGAAATTTTCTTCCCTTATTAGAAACCAGTGACAAAACAAAAGAAAGCAAGAGGGAGAAAGAAGACAGCAGTAAGGGCTAGGCTCATATCTCCCTTACACTGTTTTTGTATTTGTTTAATGCAGTTAACTTCATTGGGTTTACTTGGATGTGCTCTAAACTCTAGAGCAATGAGCTCTGTCTAGTGAGATCCGATATTACTGCCAAGGGCTTTGTCAGCAAGAAGCATACATCCTTGTAGAATGATACAGCAGCAAAGCATAAACAATGCACAAAATTCAGCTTTGCACCTGTGCAGTACTGTCTGAATCTTGTTTAGACTTTGTTACAGTTTTTTGCACAAGTCAGAATGACATTACTTTAATTACTTAAAAAATTACTTTGTGTGGCACGATGACTTAATGCTTTTGAAAAAAATCCAACACGGAGTTTTATGGCCAGCATTTAAAATGTGAATTATTTTCCAGAAAACTTATTTTTGATTGTCTGCTACTTTTGGCATACTAGGATACTTTCACCTGTGAATATTGACTTCAGAGATTCCTGATTACCAAGGAGAGATTAACCACTATATTCAGAAAGGGAATTATTTCAGAAAGGTTTAGAGGGAGATTGTTTTATCTTTGCTTGTGTTAAACAGTACTTTATCTTAAATTAAAAGAGCTCTTTCCAGAGAAAGACAGTACTTAGGTTCCATAAATATTAATTAAATTATCTATCAATTATCTGCAAAGCAGAAGGCTGTGACTGTGCCAGGCCAATGCTGTAACTATATACCTGTCATTCTTTAACCTTATTTTTCAATTAGTAGGACATGTAAAAATCTAATCTTGAAATGAAACATTCTTTTGAGGTCATGATGATCCTGTTAAATTTGTCTAATGAGATAAAAGAAAAAGTAAAACTTTCCAGTGGAGTACATAGCCATTAGGGAGTGAGGATGAAGTCATTGGGATGAGAAAGGGATGGTGAGTTGTCTGGAAACAATACCAGAACTAAACCTAGCTAAAATATACTGTTATGCTTGACTCATCTTTCACACTGTTTTTCTGTCAGTTGTACCTCTTTAATGCACTGCTGAAAGGAGCCAGGAGAATCAGTTCTAGTTGTGGGAACATAAAGAAAAAGAAGTCACTGCTTAATAATAAATGAAACTACTCTCCTTATTCTAGACCATACAGTTCACCTTGTTATTACTGAAGACATGCAGAGGAATTGTAAAGAAACACTAGTTTAGTGCAGGGAAAATGTGGTTCCAATATACTATATTAAATACCAGAACTAGTTTCTGTATGGTATTTGACAATGAAGTTCTAATAGGCAATAAAATTAGCTTATGAAGAAAATAGGAAGAAATCCTTCTTTTATAAGGCTGACAATGTCTTCTTCAGTCACAGGTTTTAAAAGGGAATGTTGTTTCTGGGTAGATGTTTAGGTTCTCACTTGCTGTGTTTCAATGGCCTTTGCAGGGAAGTTTGAAGGTTTTAAAAGATCATTTCCATTTAAAGAGAAGTTTTTCTAAGGACCTAGATGTATTCCTTTCTTTTACTATTTCCCTTCCAACTTGTTTAGGATTGATTGATTGAAACCTCTGCATCACTTAAAGGTGTTTTTCAATGGCTTCTCTAATTCGGCAAGCTTACTGTCCTCTTGTTTCACTAGATTTCTTTTGTGGGTCCTACAGGAATATCATAAATGTTAAAAGGGTTATGGCAATGTTGATCTGGCTATTGAATTCCTCTTGCTCACTGACTTCTTCTGAACCACATCTTTGTTTATCCACAATCGTTTAAGCAAAGGAATCTAGTTGAGCAGAAACAAAAAGCAGTGGTGTAGACTTTTAAATTTATCTTATTGGTGTACCATATGTGTAAGCTTAATGGTGGCTTCATATAAATGTTGTTAGATGTGTTTCAGTTTACAAGATCATTTTTCCCAATGTTGGGCTGGTATTTTTGCACATACGAAATTAATTTCATCAGGCACAGCCTACCTGCTCAGGGTAAAAACAAGACAAAACAAACCCCATAAAAAGTATTGTGGAAAAATGAAATAAACCACCAACTTTTCTTAAGTGTACTTGGCCAGTGAAGGGCTTATGTAGTATCACAGAAAATAAGAAAGTAGAACCAAGTAATTCCTATGAAGTTCATTTCTAAAAAAAACCTCTTTTCTTCCTGTATTGGTTATTGGAAATGGTACCTATTTTTAATTCTCAAGTTTTCAACATCTAACATTCAATGTTTAGTCATTTAAATGCTAATAAATCTCAAAGTCATGAAGACTTTGAAGAAAGTTTTTGATCATCTGAAAGCACAACTTTTGAGTTGTGTCTGAAGGTATTTTTTGGATGTAGGCATCAGTATTAAGGCCTTGTCAAATGCAGATGTCGAGTGTTTTTTGTTTTGTTTTGTTTTTTTATTGTGTGTGTGAGACTTTACATACTTAGTTCTCTAGTTATGAGTTACTTATCTGTATTTGAAGTTAATAATCCTGTATTCAAATATGACATTAAGCATCAATCTGTACAAAGGAAAATTATATTCAGGCATACTTTGTTGGTACCCTGAATTTGACTTAATATTTTCAAATAGTTATCCTTAAGAAGTTAATTCTAGCTAATCCTCAAATTAAATCTGATATTGATATACATAAACCAAATAAAATATGATATAAAACAATTACAGAATCACAGGATGGTAGGGGTTGGAAGGGACCTTTGGAGGTTTGTTCTAGTCTGTTCCACCTGCTAAAGCAGGTTCACCCAGGATCACATCCAGGCAGGTTTTTAATATCTCCATTGAAGAAGGTTAGGCAACCTTTCTGGGCTACATACTCCAATGCTCCATCTCCCTCTAAGTAAAAGATTTGTTCCTCACATTCAGATAGAGCTTCCTGTATTTGTGTTTTTGACTGTTGCCCCTTGTCCTGTTTCTGTGCACCACTGAAAAAAGTCTGACCTTATCCTCTTGACACTCGCTCTTTACATACTTATAAGCATCAATAATTCTTCTGCAGGCTAAACAGCCTCAGGTGTCTCAGGTTTCCTTTCAGGAGAAATGCTCCAGCCCCCTAATCATCATTATAGCCCTCTGTTGGACTCTCTTCAGCTGTTCCTTCTCTCTCTTGAACTGAAGAATTCAGAACTGGACCCAGTACTCTAGATTTAGCCTCATCAGGCAAAGTAGAGAAGGAGAACTTCCCTTGCCCTGCTTGCCATACTGTCCTTAATGAACCCTAAGATACCACTGGTCTTTTTGGTCACAAGAGCAAACTGCTGACTCATGATTAACTTGTCCTCTTGGACTTCCAAGTTCTTTTCTGCAGAGCTGCTTTCCAGCGGATCAACCCCTAACCTGTGCATTGTGTTACTCCTTTTTAGGTGTAGGACCTTATAGTTGGCCCTCATTGAGTGGTTTCTCTTCATCTAACTCTAGACTGTTCAAGTTACACTGAATGGCACCACAGCCTTCAGGTGTGCCAGCCACTCCTCCTAATTTTTTATTGTTGGCAAATTCACTGAGGGTATATTTCCCTTCTTCCAAGTCCTTGATGAGTATGTCAAACAAGAGACCCAGTCTGTGAAAATACTTCCACACAACCCACCCTCCCAAAAACCCCCTAAGGCCCACCCCCCAAAACCTTGGTTTTCACTTCTAATGTAATATAACTAAAAAAACGGGCAGATATCCAGGGGAGGTTAAGTGATTTTCAGATATTATAAATATGCAGTTAAAAGTAGGGGGTTTTATATAAATACAGAAAGTAGCTTTGTCCTTAGCCAGTACAATGTCATTCAAAAGTAGAAAAGCCTATACACTTTCCTCTGACTCTGCCTCCTAAAAGTGCTATTGTGTGTTTATAATAATACTTGCAACTCCTGTGCTATTGGTATTTACACACGTTGAGAGTGGATGCAGGGTGCCAGAACCTTTTTCTTAGTCCTTTTTGCATCAAAACTTTATGAAGCTCTTTCTATTGAGAGTGACTTTCGGATAAAATATGACTATTGCTTTCACAGAACCAATGGTCAAAATGTGTACCAAATTATAGTTTTCTGTGGTTTGGGAAACTTTGAATAATTTTTTTTTTTTTCATTTTAGTTTGATTTTCATTTTAGTTTCCTCTGAATTGCCATTTGTTAGCCAGAGAAGAAGGTGGCAAAATAACTCAAAGAAGCTATGCAGCCTGCCCTGAAGTGAGGGGAGTTTATTTCATGTAAGATTTCGAGCTTAAGTGCCTTAACCAGGACAATGCTTTAATTTTCCTCAGTTATGAAATTCAGAAAAGTTTTGGGTCTGTATCCAGGATAAAATCCTAAATGGAAATAAAATGAAGTCACTTTCTCAATTCTGTTTGTCTACAATGGGTCTGAGTTGTCGCTTTGTTTCTGAATGGTTATCTAAACTGCATCTCCTGTGATTTTGCTTAATTATTTGCAATCTCTCCTCATCTGTCTGTGGCTTATGCCTCTCATGCATTACTTTTTTGTCTTCTTCTAATGTCACTTCATAACTTTTCTAATGAATTTCCTAAACTCATTCCAGCATTCTAGGTATTCTTTGTTTATCCCTCTAGCGGTTAAACAGCAGGGTATTAAATAAGTTTTTATCAATTTAAACTTCATAATTGTTTTGACTTTCAATCCAGCATCATAAAACTGCTATGCAATCAACTGTGATCACTCTAAAGATTAAAAACACAAAAATAAACTATTGCATATGGTTTTCTCTATGCAACTTCAGCACAATATTGTGTTTAGATCGGATAAATTTAACATGTATCTCATTTAGAATGAGTGACAATAAAATGCAATCAACGTAAGCATCATCCTTGCTATTTTTTTATAATGTTAGTGACAGAAAGCATCAACCAAAGTTTTTGTGCAGGAAATAGCTGCATGTTATGGATCAGCGTGAGACTGAATCTCTTTCTATGTCTTTCTCTCACTTGTGCATGACTGGGATCTTTTGGCAGCAGCTACTACTCAGCATCTTCATAGGATACTACAGGCACCATGGAGGCATATGCTGCCTCTCCAATGGCTTCTCATGTTTTCAACTGTATACATTATGTTACTATTACATGGATTACATGCCATAGTAATATAGGCAGAGAGGTTTTTCTCTATCATAAAAGAGAGAGATATGGACCTGTTGTAAAGAAGTCATATCACTAGCAGTTACACTCATAGAATCATTGTGTTTGGAGAAGACCTTTAAGATCATTGAGTCCAACCATTATTACTCCACCAGATCTGGTGCTAAAACATGCCCATTAGGACTGTATATGTTCATCTTTTAAACAATTCCAGGGATAGTGATTTAACCACCTTCCTGGAGAGTCTATTCCAGTGTTAAATAACCCTTTCAGTGAAGACTTTTTGTCTAATATCAAATCTAAATCTCCCCTGGTGTAACTTGAGGCCATTTCCTCTTGCCCTATCACTTGCTACTGTGGAGCAGAGATTGACCCCCACCTCACTACAACCTCCTTCTTTCCGAGAGTTGTAGAGAGTGAGAAAGTCTCCCCTCAGCCTCCTTTTCCACAGAATAAACAGCCCCAGATCTGTCAATTGCTTCTCAAACGACCTGTTCCTCAGACCTTCCACCAGCTTCTTTGCCCTTCTCTGGACATGCTGCAGCAACTCAATGTTCTTGTAGTGAGGGATGCAAAACTGGACACAGTATTCAAGGTGGCTCACCAGTGCCAAGTGTATAGCAGGACTTTCCTGATTCTGCTGGCTACAATATTCCTGATACAAGACTGAATGCTTTTGGACTTCTTGGCCACCTGGACACCCTGCTGGTTCACATTCAGATGGCGATTGATCATCACCCCCAGGTCTTTCTCTGCTGAGCAACTTCCCAGTCACCCTCCCCCAGGCCTGTAGCCCTGCATGGGGTTGTTGTGATCCAAGTGTAGGACCTGGCATTTGGCCTCATACTATTGAATCTCATACAATTGGCCTTTCCCCATGAAATCCAGCCTGTCCAGGTCACTCTGTAGAGACTTCCTGCCTTTGAGTGGATCAGCACTCCCACACAGCTTAGTACCATCAGCACACTTACCAAGAGTGCACTCCATCCCCTCAGCCTGATTATTGATAAAGATATTTTTAAAAATCAGCCCTGATACTGAGCCCTGGGGAACACCACTTGTGACCAGCCACCAATTGGACTTAACTCTATTCTTCACCACTGTTTGGGCCTGGCCATCCAGCCAGTTTTTCACTCAGAGAAATATCCACCCATCCATGCCAGGAGCAGCCACTTTCTCCAGGAAGAAGCTGTGGGAGACATTGTCAAATGATTTATCGAATTCTGGGTAAGTGATATCCACAGCTTTTCACTTATCCACTAATCAGGTCACTTTTTTGTAGAAGGAGGTCAGGTTCATCAAGCAGAACCTGCCCTTCATGAACCCATGCTGACTGGGCCTGATAACCTGGCTGCTCTGCACGTGCTGCATAATGGCTTTTGTGATGATCTGATCCATGACCTTCCCTGGTACTGAGGTAAGGCAGATCCAAGCATTGGAATTTCCTGAATGTTATTTGTACTGTGGAGCAAACAGGCTATGCCTCTGAAAGAGCTGGGTGCTCACCACACAATAGATAAGTTTTATCCGAATGCATAACATTAACAAAAATATTTTCTGTCCTTTAAATGCTTTTTTATCAATTGTTCTCAAGGTCAAGGTCTATTGAAAAAAAATTCAATACTTATCTGATGGGAACTGCAGTTTCTCTCTGCATAATTTCAACTTTCTGGAGTAATTTTTTCAATTAAGACCTGTTTTGTGGCCAGTCACACATTAGCCCCGAAATCACATTGCTTGTAATGTCATTTAAGACTTTTTCCTTCAGGTGAGATCCAAGACACTTCACAGTTGTTGCATCTTCTGGGCAATGTGTATTGCTGAAATTCCTGAAGAGTGGCAGTGGCATTGTAGCCGTTGTTTTGCTGCATTATTTGCGTGCAAAATACGGGTGGTAGGTTCAGTTTCATTTTTACACTAGAGGGCTCCTGCATGCTTGGTTAGCAGTGTGCCAGCACCTACAAGTCAGAGCAGTAGAAACAGGCTGCTGTGTAAGGATGTGCCTGCACTACAAAATGTAACAGACTGTCTGTTTTCTTGCTTCACAGAAATTGCTTCTATCATGATATTGTCACCTTGTATGCAGTACCAAAGAGGCTGTGATAATTTTCCCTCCTTCTTACCACATAAAGTGGGAAGAACAGTAACACTGTGGAACTATTTCTGAACAAAGAAAAGTTACAATTCCTCTCTGTTCAGCTTAAGAGAATGCTAAATATCATAATCAAGACAGCTGGTAAACTTCAGATCTTATCTTGTGTTTCTCAAATTATGATCTCCAGGTAAGTTTTTTAGAGGCTATTGAAAATGAAGCCAACTTGTCTTTCTGCTGTTGGAGTGGCTGAGTTAATTTAATTTCAGTAGAGGGGCCTGTATTTTTACAGGTAGAAGAAAATAGTTTTGCTAGCTCTGCGTGTTGCAGTGGTGTTTCCTCTCAGTACTGTGGCTCAAACAACAGGTAAGAAGTAGAAAGAGAGAAGAGAGCTTAACTGTTGGAGGAAGACACCCCTATGTGAAAACCTCTCTTGACCTGTTTTAGGCCAGAATTGCCAATAATTCTCGCCTGCAAATACGGTTCAGGAATTTGAAAAATAAATTAATAATGAAGATGTGCAAATCAGGAAGTAAACCACTTCTCACATATCTGTCCTGCACTCTGTCTTTTGCCCTCCTTTCAGCATTATTAATAGTTCTCTTAATTGTCTATACGGAAATTTCTGAGTATTAATCAGGGTAAGTTTTCTTAATTTCTATTTTAGTTGAAGTATTATGGTAGAAGCCCGGGAAATGTACAGACAAATTAGCTCTGTGCTGTAGTCTAGTAGCATTTAAAGTTTCTATAATAACTTTGTTCAGTGCAAGTGCTGTATAGTAAATATGTTGTCCATTCAAGTAACAATATCAGAAATTAAGATTGAGTTATGCTGATATTAAAATATTGCTACTGATCTTCGCAGCTTAAACACTTAAACCATACCCTGTTCTCTGTCAGCATCGTGCTTGGGAAATTTCGCTGAAGTTACAGCTGGTGAAGACAAAGAACAGGGAGCAAGCACTGAAAAATGCTTGGAACATGTTGCTCTATTGTAAGGAGAAGAGGCATTAGAAATATAGAAAACAATATATTGCATTTAAAGTCCACAACATATTCCATCCCATGGAAAATACTGTTTAGCACTGGTTGTGACTGTAAAAGTTGTATGCATGATGAGCAGTGTATTTATCAGAGCTCCTTATTCTTCAGTAACACAGCAACAAGGAAGATTATCTTTTCCTCTACTCCAGGGTGACGTCATTGTACTGATAAGTAGGACTTAGGAAAGGTTTATGTTCTTAGCACCAGAATTAAAGAATATAATGCTTCTTCTTATATAGTAATTTCTAGGTCTACTAATTTTCGGTGTTTATGTTGCAAGATCATTAGGAAATTTAGAGATCATTTCCCTGGTTTGAGATAAAAATGATTGGGGTGATATAAGGATAAATAAGATCTCTACTGTAGTGTTCTACCTCTGTATCACATCTGGCAAGCATCTGCATCGTCTTTCAAAGTGTTATGCTGTAAAATTGCTAAGAAATACAGGCATAAAAAAGTTCTTCAAACTGTTAACCTTTTAATGTAGAAGCTTGTAGTAATTATTAAATACTATATTTGATTCCTAATGGAACAGATGTTCTTAACTTTTTATTTTTGTAAAGTTTCACATTAGGCACCATACTAGCTTAAGATAAGATATCAGTGGTAGGACACTTGTTCTTTCTCTTTATTCAGAAGAAACAAAGCCATGTCCTGTGTCATGCTCAAATTCATTTTGACTCCTTTCCTCACAGAAACTGTTGAAACCTCTCCAGAGTTCTTCATGGACCTTTCATTCTTTACAGCCTTAGTTCTCTGGTGTAATTATATAGTGTCATATTTAGTGAATGTAGAAGAAGAAAGATGAAGAGTTAGCTTTTCTGGATGGACTATATGGCATCTGGTGTAGCTCAAGCTAGAATCAGTATGGGGCAGCCCAGTCCCTAAAGAACAATTCATCCTGTCTTGTTGCACGAAGTGCATATAAGTGTTTGAAAACAGAATATTTCTGCAAAAGCAAAGTAAACATCCTGTGATACAACCATCAACTGATCAGCAGAACACAAAGTTTGGTAATCATGCATATAAATTATGATTGTTTGGCACCATGAAACTGCTATTGACAGTAACTGGTATCAACACATTGACTTCAGATTGCCTGACAGTTTCTAACATTAACATCTTCCCTAACATTGTTACAACTTTTCCAAATGCAAACTGTCCAAGTTTCAGGTTTTGTGCCTTGTACATTGCTGATACATTTTTGAGTATTTTTGTGGTCTTCTTGTGAAGGAATGGGAGGAAGAAAAATGCAGATAAAATCATTGTGTTATTTCCCACAATAAGATCAGAAGCCACATGATTTCACCCTATTAATAAATAAGACGGGTAGATACAGGTATTAGTGTTGTAGATGTATTTACCAATTTAGTTGTTTGAAAAGTTGACTGGCACAAGTGTTTTTCTTTTTATACCACACATCTCCCCACCCACCTACTTCCCCAAGAAAATGTCAAGTTATTGTCATCTGACAACTCTCCAGGTCCTTTGAATGGCTGCCGTCAATTATTACTGCTACCATAACTGAGCCTGCTGTCTGCTGCTGACATTTCCTCATCTGAACAGCGAGGTTAGGTTTTTCCTGAAAACATTGTTTCCTGGACTCTGCTGAGAGCGAAGTTAATAGAGATGTAGCCACTTTGTGGTTAAGTGATCTAGTGTGACTATTTCTGCAGACATGCTTCAGAGTCTGTTCTAACCAGGACCTTGAGACTGGTACTTAGCTCTCCACTGCAGTTGCTAGTAGACAGTGCACTCACTGCTCAGCCCAGATCTGGTAAGAAAAATTGCACACAGTTGCATGTGCTGTAAGTTTGTGAGAGAACTGTCCTTGAAACCTGGTTCAAACATGATTCACTCTCACAGGAATCAAAGTCCTAGTTCAAGTGAACTAGCTGCCAAATACAGAACTTTATTAGCAACTTTTAAAGACTCCTCTGTCTTAAATTATGTTTTCTTTTGATTCATCATTTTTACCTCTTTCCTGATTAATTTTTTCCAGCCTTGGTTTTACCATCTTTCTCTTACTGTTGTTTTAAAAGAGATATGCCGTACTATTGACTTCTTTACAACAACGATGGGTATCTTAAAATTCAGGTTAAGGAACATATTTTCCCCTCTCCTGTTGTTCCTGCCTTAAGAAAACTGGAATTTTTTGAATCTGAGTTTCTATTAATTATGAAACAGTAAAACTTTTCTCAGCTTGTTTTCCCAAATCAAAATTACTTTGCAGTTCTGAAAATTAATACCTTCACAGGTCAGTAACACAATGATGACCTGGAACTGACAGATACCCTACCTTCAGGGAAGCCACTGACTTCAGGGAAGTTAACCTCATGGGAATATTGATAGAAACACGGTTAGGAAAAGAGCACGCAAGGCAAGTGCACTCCTCTCTGAGGTGAATCTTTTAATTTATTGCCTCATCTCTGTGTTAGCATTGGCAGAATGTTGTGGAGAGGGAAAAGAAATTGCTTACTAGGCTCTACCACTTTATTGAGAGGATGCAAGTAAAGTGGTGTGAAAAGTGGTGTGTGTGGGGAATTAGAGTGAGAGCACAGTATTTTGTTGCTGGCAGATGTCTGCTAGGCTTCACCATTTTACTGGGGTGGTAGGATTCACTTGTTATGACACATCCAGGAAGAAAAACAGAAAACACGAGTTGGAGGCTTAGAGAAAATTAAATGATGATGACTCAGAACTTATACCCCAAAGTAAAATGAAGATAGAAACACTGCACCAATTTGTTTAGCAGAGGAATCTGAAGCACACATGAAGAATTGAGCCTCCAATTTATTGAAGCTTTGCACTGATCTCCAGATGAAGTGGCTAATATTAGACAGCTAGTGTCAAGGTGAAAGGCAAGGTTAACTACAGAATAACTGCTAGCTGAGCTTATGGTTTTGCTGCCATTCTCTTTTCAAAACACTCTTTTCGTTCAGCTTGTAGTCAGCCCCACATCTGCTTCTGCTGAAATCCAAGGAAATGTGTTTCAGCGCCTAGAAGTGTTATTGTTTGACTTGTTTGGCTGAGAGAATGAGTCTCAAGTAACCTATGAACTCTGTGCCATATACGTGCAGTAAACAGAGGGCCTGCTGGGGTGATCTACTTAACTGGCCATTAAGTTTTATGTAACCGTTGCAGTATTGTTTAAGAACTGTTTGAGGGATTCTCTGCAGTAGTATGACATATATTAACTTCTAGTTTGAAAGTAGTAGCCAAAATTTATCCCTTATGTAAACAGATTTATTTTTATTTACTGGACTCTTCTCTCAAGTCTAATCGGCTATTACCTATAATTTATTGTCCTTACTTTAGTGTGGCATCTTGCTTAAAATTTAACTCTGCAAGTGGTTATGGAGAAGTTTCTAATTAGCGTTTGTATGGATCTGAGTGGTTATCTGAATCAGGGGATTTCAAAAGCATTTTAAGGGTGTATAAACATTGTTGCCTCATTTTCACACATGATGAAAGTAAGACAAATACAGATAAAATTGGCTTGTTCAAGGTTATGTTTGCTTGTTAGTTCCAAAGCTAGAAATAGTCATAGCCCTTCCAGTTGCTTTATTCTTTATCTATGGCCTATCTTCAGAAGCACTTGGTCTGTTCTCTGAAATATTAAAGGTGAGAGGAAGTTTACAACAATTAAGCTTCTCATATTTTGAAGTCTTATTTCTGGATTCATGGGCTGCACAGAAAAAGGCTGTGTTAGTCCTAGTTGTGTATGGCTGGACTCATACATTTCAACACCTCACTATGTCTTTTTATGGGTGCAAATTTTATAAATTTGTTTTCTGTATGCATGAGAGCTTGGTTAGCAACAAGATCATCTTATGCAGCATATAAAGAAATCAAGTGACTGTGGGTTTGATACTAGTAGTAATGTGTCCAGAATTCTTGTGCACTTTAAGCAGCAGTTGCAACTGCCAAGTGTTGAAAGACCAGATGATTATGTTGTTGTTACCAGAGAAATTAATGTCCTATCTTTGCCAAAGAAGCTGTAATCCAGTCTCCCATAGATGATGGTGCTGTATGTGGCATGTTATCCCTTATTTGTGAAAGCACAGCCTCAAAACTAACTGAATACAGTCCACAGGGTATAGTAAGCCTTTATTTCATATTTGTACGCATCATAAATACAGTGTTATTTGTCTCAATGGATTATTAAGAGATCAGTGGCTACATTATACCACTGCTGATGTTATCACATAAAGGGATAGGCAGTCCAGCCCAGTTCTCCTGGTTTACAGCTCCAATAAACGGATGTTCTAAAAGGACAGGTAACAGCTAACAGCAGCTACTCCCTACAGAATGTCCCTTGAAGCAAAGGGTACGTGTCATTCCCTTTACTAGTACTTGGCAATACTGAATTCTGTTTATCACCAGCCACTTGGCAACAAGAACTATTCCTGGTCAGTGCTTTGCTGCTGCCCTGTGCAGCAACTGCTCTGGAATTTCTGCAGCTCTCAAGAATGAAGCAATTTTGGTCACTCCAGTGAGCAGAAAGAGGTTAATGGTTCTTATGAAAGGTGCTTAGTTTTGAAGAAAAGGAGATGAGGACTATGTTCCCAGTTTCTGTTACATGCTATTTTTCATTGCACATAGCTATCAGGCCTAATCTATACTAAGTAATCTTAGGCTGATGGAACATCTATTCAACATCAGCAGTACTATGCTAATTGTGGACTTCATGCACTTAGGTGCATTGTGGCCATTTATAATGTAGAATCTCATGGATGTTTTAATGCCCATTAAAATGGCCAGGAGTAGGTCTTTTCCAGACTATGTTACTATGACTTATATTGGTGATGAAACCCATTCCTACATTGTCTGTTGTCTGAGTCCAAGCTTCCAGTGTTAACATTGGCTTAACAAGCTTTACATTTTCTTTTCTCATTATAAAAAAATATAAAGAGCTCATATTTCAAAATAAATCTTTTGAATTGCTCTTTATTTGACATCTGACACAGATGAGATTTTAAGCTGCTGAATGCACATATAATGCATTTTAAAAGTGACATTGCTATGGTTATGAGTTACACAACAACATGATGTCAGCCCTCTGATTGGTGCCATGGTATTTAGCAATGCCACTTGGACAGGAAAGTTCACACACAGAAGCCTGTCCAACAGTTCTAAGAATTTTATATCTTTTGAAGTATTCAGTATATGTCTTTATGTGCTGAAGCACTGGCCTTCCAAACTCTTGTTTTTATTTTCCATCAGTCTCAGTGAACCTGAGGTCATTGGATTGCTTGCTTTCTCTCCAGCTGCACTGAAATCAAGCAGCTATTAGCTATATTAATAGAGTTTAAATGTATCTTAAAAGGATTTAAAGCAGTATTAATGCTTAAAACCAAAATAACGTCTCCAGTTTCAATGAGGAAAAAGGATGTAACACAAACCAAAAAGGCTCTGATGGTGTCTACAAATACATCACAAAATTACTCGAATGAATTCTCATCCATGGGATAGTTTCAATGGACTACCCAGGGATAGATAAACCTAATTTATGTTGTCATTACTGAGAATATGAAATTACTTATTCCAACCTAAGGTTTAGCATGCAACTCTGAGAGGTACTTGCACAAGCACAGTACTTCATGTGCCTTTTATGAAAAGATATTGGACTTTTCTGTACCACCTTTCATGAGTTCATTCATTAACTGAAATAGAAAGTAAGTGGGCTTATGTTCTTTTCAAACTTTTAATCAAAAAATCAGATCTCTTGATTGAGAGATTTCAGTCATCTAAAATTTTAAATGATTCTGCACTGAATTTATTTATCACCAGCCACTTAACAGCAAGAACTATTCCTGGTCAGTGCTTTGCTACTGCCCTGCACAGCAGCTGCTCTGGAATTTCTACAGCTCATAAAGATGAGATCATTCCAATGAAAGCAGAAAGAGGCTAATGATTCTTTGGAAAGGTGCTTGAATTTGAACAAAAATAGAGAAAGACTACATTGCTTTTGTTTCCAGCTCTCTTGGCAAAAGCCATCTGTTAGCTCAGGTACGACAGGCTATATGCTGAAGCTGCTTTTGAGCCAGTGATACACTTGCAGTAGCCATCTGTATTTTCCTTGTTTCCCCTTTTATAAAGGAAAGAAACGACTTCACTGTAGCTCCATGTTAAATTCATTGACATTCGTATTCTGTTTTGAGCAGACAAAGTACTAGCAGAAACGTTGAAAATACTTTGCAAAAAATCCTTGCATCTCCAGCTGATACGCATTTACTAGGGGAAAAAAAAAAAACCAACAACTGATTACCTGGGAAATTGTAGGGTATAATATATTTGTTTCCATGCACAATCAAATACTACTATAATAGGCACTCTAGGGGAGTTTATGAAAAAAATATTAATTTGTATTGTCTGTAGCATTTGGATCTTGGAAGTCAACAGGGTAAAAAAGCAGCCTTTACATGGAGAAGAGAGAATAAACGTTTGAACGTTGTTTTACCTTTTTCCAAAAAGTGTGCATACAGATACAATCTTTATAAAAGGCTGTAATCATTTCATGCTGGACTGTATTGTAACATAAAAGTAGTTTGCATGTGGTCAAAATTAAGGCTAATATTCTCTGATTTTAAGATTCTTTAGAATGTAGCTTAAGTCAGGAGTCCATTCATTAAAATCTTTTGTTTGAGTTGCAGCATATCTTTAAAACTGTGTGTTCAATTCATATATTTCTGCCTTCTTTGTAGTTATGCAAGCTAATACATTGTCATAAAATCTACTGATTCTCTTACGCCGAATACAAGATATTTAGAATTACACAGTAAGTTTAGGTGTTCTTGAATGGGCTCATTGCAATAGAGGCTATGTCTAAGTCACAAGAACAAACTTCAAAATAAGATGTCTCAAAGAACTTTGAGAGATTTCAAATTATATTTTTCTGGTCTAAAGACAAAAAAAAGAGAACACAATAAAATATACATTGTCTCCAGCTTCCTGCAATAATTATAATTTTTCTTGTCTTCCATTGTTATCCCGTATTGTTTATAGACCATGTTTAGGATTTGTCATCTTGTAAATAAGGTTTAGTGGAAAGGTAGCATTTGCAGCAGTTATTAACCACTCCTTGTTCCAAAATGCCTCTTATAATATTATTCAGCCTTCATTATTTTTAGCTCACTTGGGAAATTATTAGCTTTCATCTGATGCCTCACATATTTATGCTAGAAATAAGAAGATTTCATACTAAGCGTATTAGTCTGTTTAACGTCAGAGAGGAAACCAAGTCATTATGCCAATTCTTATTTTAAGGAGCTTTTAATAATGATAGCTTCTTCACAACTTGTCAATAAGGTCCATAAGCAAAATTTAGACATGTAGCAAAGGACCCTGACTCACATTTCCAAAGATGCTGGAGGTAGCTAAAAAAATAGGCATATGTCTAGAAGCATTATAAAACCCCCACCTCCATAGATCCACTTAGCACTAGTTTCAGTGGAAATTAGAGACCTGAGTGCTTTTAAAAAAAAAAAACAACCAAAAAACTCTTGACTGTCCGTCTGCCTTTTCAGTTCCTAAAAAAAACATTGACAATCTGCCCTTTGTATGCCTTTAGGAGCCTCCAAGGTCTGATGGAGTTTTTAAGAGGCTCTTACTAATTTTTGAAAATAGATTAACACTTGTATAAAGTTCAGTCTTTTAAATGTAGCTATCTACATGCCACAGAATGAAGACCAGTTTAGGCATTTGCTGATATGAAGAACTGCTAACTTCCAGTAATTTGTACCCTGAATTATGCATGAGCATTAAAGTTGCACTACAACCTTTCACATTGCCTTGAATGAATGCTAAAAATGAGGGTTTTTTTGAACGTACATATACCTTTTTTAGATTGGTCACAAGTAGTATCTACTGATTGCTCAATAGAGCCTCTATTTACTATATTTCAATACAAGAGGGAAACTATCAGAACTTCACCTGTTAGTTCTAAAGAAAAAACATGATTAATTAGAAACCAGTGGGAATGCAGTCAATGGAGATGTTTGTGGTGCAGTGACAGCTATTGCCAAAAGACCTAGGAAAATCTTCTATTTCTTTGTATTTTGGTCCAATCATCTGCCCCTTGCTAAAAACTCTCCGGTTGGATACACATTTGCTCTCAATTGCAAAGCAGTTAACAAATTTCTGTACAGGATATTTTTATAATTTACAATCCAATAATTATGAATATAATATTTCTCAAATGTTTTCTTAATCAATGTTTTCTTTAGTGAGCATAGACAATTCCTCAAACGAACTCACAATATCCTCAGTGCACTGAGACAAAGCCTGTTGAAGTTAACAGAAAACCTTGAGTAAATGTCCGTAGACTCATTGTGGGTTAGGAAGTGAAGAAACTCCTGGACAGGGCCAGTTGGGATTATCGACATCACTATTTTTTTCTTCTTTGGTATCATCTTTGCCCTTTTGTTATTTTACTTGGCAATGTGTCTTTTTCTCTGCCAAATATTTTTTTCCTTTTTAAAAAAATTATATCCTAAAAAATCCAACAAGGGCACTCCCACCTGTTTCATAATCCAAAGATAATCATGTTGCATTCAAAATCTGTTGCAGGTTATTTAATTCTTGATGAGGGATTCAAGCCTGATTTATTAAAAATAAATTTGGTCTTTTTTTTTTTTTCTGACCCACAGATCTAAGCTTTATGTGTTTCATATCAGAATATAAATTTCTGTTTGTAGAAAGCAGCAGACAATAAGAATATCACCACTTATGAATTCTGCTAATTTTATTAAACTTCTGCTGTTTTCAAAAACTAAAATGACTATGTAACAAAAATTATGGTAATTGACTTAGCACCATTAGAGCTTCTGTTGTAGGATGTGATTCTGTTCATCATATTACCTTCACCACTTTGATTCTGGAAATAATTGTATCTTGAGATAGTTATATTGTCTGCTGGATTTAATTCCCTGATGGATCTAATTCCTGAAACAGTGGTAAAACTCTGCAAGTCTATGAAAATCATTTTTGCGAGTATCTGGAACAATATAATCCTTCATGATTTTTAAATGCAGAAGTCAGTGCATAATTGTGAAGTGAGAAAGTGTTGTGGAAATACAGTTCATTTCTACCCCATTTTCCTCAAGACAAATCAACTGGGAATGGTACAATGCACAATGTTAAGAGTAGGCTGAAATAAGTGAAATTGTCTACATATTTATTGATAGCAAAGATAAATAAGAATCATAGAATGTCTTGAGTTGGAAGGGATGTTAACGATCATTTAGTTCCAACTTCACCGAATGGGTAAGGACACCTCGCATAGACCAAGTTGCTCAAAGCCTCATCCAGCCTGGTCTTAAATGCTTTCAGTGAAGAGGTGTCTACAACTTCTGTGAGTAAACCATTCCAGCGTCTTACCAGCCTTATAGTAAAGAACTTCCTAATGTCTAATCTAAATCTATCCTGTTCTAGTTTAAAACCTTTGCCCGTTGTTCTAATCACAAAGAGCCTTCATAAAGAGTCCCTCCCTAGCTTTCCTGTAGGCCCCCTTCAGGTACTAGAAGGCTGCTATAAAGTGTTACCAGAACCTTCTCCTCTCTAGGCTGAACAGACCCAACTCCCTCAGCATGTACTTGTATCAGAGGTTCTTCAGTCTTCTGTGGCCTTCTTTTGGACCCTCTTGAAAAGATCTATGTACTTCTTGTGTTGGGGGCTCTAGAGCTGGATACAGTACTCCATGTGGGGTCTCATGAGAGCAGAGATGCAGAATCACCCCCATTGACCTGCTGGCCATGCATCTTTTGATGCATCCCAGGAACTGGTTGGCCTTTTGGACTGACAGCACACATTGCTGGCTCATGTCAAGTGCCTCATCAACTAGCATGGCACTGTAGGGCTGCTGTTTTTTAATGCTGTACTCTGATTCTTTCAAAACAATACAGTTACTGAAAAAGGTTTGTCAAGATCTGAACAAGCTGAAGTAAGTTCCTACCCTTCATAACTTATTTGCAAATTAACTACTGCAATTACTGCTCCCTGCAAAGAGAACACTTTAGAGAAGGTTATAGAATACAGTTATCTTTGATTTGGTTTTGTGCTGTTTCTGTATTGCCTTGGATGATTGGACGGTCTACAGTGAGGAATATAAAGGGACTTTATGATGTTTATTCAACTCATTCAACAGCTAGCAACCTAAGGCAGGATTGTGTCTTCAGTCATCTTACTGCTTTTTCAGGTGAGATCATTATGTCAGCAGTAGCTATTTTTTAAAATCTTCACATTTCTGGAGTATCTCAAAACTCTATGCCTGTTACATCAGTATCTGAAAACTGTATTTGAGCATCATACTGTGTCCTTTCTCCATAATTATACTTTATGGCAAACCATGCTAACAGAGAAAGTGCTTCTTTAATAGTGACTGATATTTAGACATCACTCTAGGTTTTAATTATTATTGTCTCAATTTGTTAGGAAACTGCTGGGCCATGCATATTCATAGGAATAGAAACAGATCCATGTGAACAGCAGTGTAAAAAATTGCTTCATTATTTATGCATGGATAAGTGCACCTTGTCTCATTATGCAGGAATAAAACATGAAGCAGAGGTATTTATTATGGCATGTAAGAGTATATTCTGTCTGTTATATCAAGAAAGATAAGACAAATAGGCTGTTCCCTTCCACTTCTACCGTCTCAGAGGGGAGTGCTTTCTCCATCAGGAGTCCCACTTCAGTCAGACTGAAGCCTGCAAGTTCATAAAGGACAGTGGAGCAACTTTAAGTGGTGTTACCTACGTAATGCACTTTTCTGAGTCTGCTTAACTGTGTTATATGATGGCAGCTTCAGTAAGCTTGGATTTACTTTGATCTAAACTGTGGTCCATGTGAGTGCATCCTTATGTCCACAGTGAATCCCACTGTGAAGAATTTAATCTCTTAGTAGAGGGTCCTTACTAAACTAACTTAAGTAACTGAAGGATACAATCACCGTATCTTCCTTGTTAATTTAGTGGAGAAGGAAAAGTACATCATATAGGATATTAAGGACTTAATGAGAGTTCTGAAGATTTCTTTCTCCTTTCACTCATTGCAGAATGAACTTGAGTAGGCTTCTAACTCTGATACCTCATTTAAGCGCCCAAAAGTAGATGGAATGAATCTGAACCAGAATCTCCTTATGTATATTGGATTAATCACTGTTTATTTGCTATCATTCAGAAGGTTTATTCTCTGTGTGTGCATAAATAAGTCATTGCAGATAGTCTGTCTAGAAAGACTTAAGTCTGTCATCTGAAGAGAGGTGAAAGGTACATTGCAAATACAAAAAGAGAACTTCTCTAATATTTTTATCCTTCTCTGTATGTATCATGGGAGTGTAAAAATGCCACCTATTCTTCCTACACCTTTACAATCCTTAAAAAAAAATCCCAACAACAAAACCCACAAACCCAAACAAACAAAAGAATGTCACCAAAAGTATGAGAGAAGAATACTTGGATATTATTGAATTCCAATATATAGGTAGAATCTTAATGCAAGTTATTTCAATCGTAGCACTGCCCATTAATTTTGTGTAAAATGCCAGAAACAATTAGGAAAAATCCAAAAGTGTTCTAAAAGTGAAGCTGTATGGGATTTCTGAATTTAACCTTAGCTATATATTTTGGGAACAAATATAGCTATTATTCATGACATGTATTTGCCAATAATACATCTGATTAAACTAAGAAAATTAGACATACTATCAGTAGCTTGCTCCCAAATTACACAAGAAGAAATTAGATACATTTTCAGTAGCTCGCTCTCAAAATCTCTTCAGTCTATGAGTCACCAGATTCTTCCTGCCAAACTAAATATGTCTGTGAAAGGCTGGAAACTTTAATGGAAAGAAACATAAAACTTGAAATACGTAGGAAAAACTAAGTTTTTTCATGGAAGATCTGTTGACTAGTAATTCAGGAATTCAGGGGATGTAGAAACAAATTATTACATCTTACTTGTCTACGGAAGTTTCAAGGTGTGAAATGTATTCAGCTAAACCTGCTGTCTTAACCTGAAATAGATGTCCTCATTAGCTTTCACATAACCTAAAGTAATCAACAAGACTTACAAAAAGAATTGCAAAAAAATGTTATAACAGTAGAAACTGTTATCCAGTCAATTTGATGGAGCTGAGTTAAAAGAAACCTTCAGCAGAGTTAATGCAAGCCTGAAAAGAATCCCTCTGTTGTAAATTAGTGTTATACATGGTTCTACACAGACATCAAAGATAGTTAGGAATCTAATCTTTTTAGATCCACGAACGTAACTTCTTTCCTACCGTTTTCCCAACCATGCTTGTACTTTTCCTGCATTTGCATACACCAAACGTTAAAAAATATTCTTTAGAACACAGACTTGTGAAATGTGTGATTAATTTAAACTTTTATCCATTGCCTTAGTAGGATATGGTTGTTAATTAACATTCTTTTGAAGTCTAAACAATTTGCTGTCTGTAGAAGCTGTGGGTGTTACTCAAGTGCTTACTTGTTTGGAGAGAGAGAGATTGTTAATAAGTATTACTAGAATATTAATTTTCAGAAAGAAAACAGTTTTGTTCACTGAGCTGTATTGATCCAAAGGCCTGAGCCAATCCCTTCCTTTTATGCATACTGAGCCTTGTGTTAGTTTCTTCCCCACACAAAAAGACACAAAAAAACGGTATAAACAAATAGCTCTGTATGGAAAAAAAAGAAAAAAATCATATACTATCAGGCTTGGGTGTAAAGCATAATTCCATAACAAAAGTGCTTTAAGACGACACTCTTTCTCTACTTCCACACTTTTATGGCCACATTAATGAAGCAGAAGTCTATTGTTTCCAACAAACAGATAAAGAGATGAGTTCTAAATTGTTTATTTGATATAATTTTGGTTTAATTCCAGTTTTATTAGCAAAAGGATGTAACATGAGGTAAGCATACAGAATGGAAGGTCTTTTGTAAGAGCAAGAACATTAAAAGTCCATAAATTTTTACTGTATGTGGTATTCAATCAGGAAATGCAGCAAGTGTCTCAAAGTTATGCCTGATTCTGTAAGAATTTGAGTTCACTAAGGAGTTAAAAGCAATTTTCTAAGGAATTCCAAACCAGTTTTGCAGTAACTGGTATTGGAGAAGCCACCAGAAATTTAACCTGAAAGTTGCTCAGATAAGATTGAGAAGATAAGGTCACCTATGTAATTCCTCTAATGCTTAAGGAAATCTGAAAAGAAGGTATCATTTGACTTTTCTTGATTTGATGCAGAAAAAAAAATTAAGTCCTGTTGCTCTGAAAGTTATTTCTTAACCAATGCCTAAGGTACAGTCTTTTGGTCTAAATAGGCATTTAGTATTTAACTGGATTCAATTTTTAAAACTTACTTTTCCATAAGTTGGAGTGATCAACTGGTCAGCATATGGTATGCTCCTCCAAAGGCTACGGACATGGTAGAATTCTTCACAGAACCTCAGTCTTTCATTACTTAACAATTAGATCCAGTATTTGGGCTATATCTTCTGTAGTGATCTGGCACTAAATGCACCATGAATAAACTATACTTTTTTCTTGTTGTTGTTGTTTACATGGGAGGTGCTGTGTTTATTGCCAGGTATAAATATAGCATGAGTTTTTCAACAGGTATACATTTGTAGTATGTCTTTTGTCTTGATTTCTATACTGAAGAAATACTTCTCTGTTGGTTACCCCTTCCATTTGTCATGTTTTTGAACGACTGAGCTTGTATTATAGGAAATTATCGATATTTAGGTATGGCTTAATGAATATTCCATCTTTTTTAGCAAAGGTCTGAAACAAAAATGGCTTTGCACCTCTATTTGTTTTCAGTGGTGTGAGAGGTTCAAAACATATATAAGAGATAAAGTGCTGAGCAAGTTCTGGAGAAATGGCTGTAAGAACCTCCTTCTTTGCATGGATTGCCCTAGATGCCCAAGCGGTTAGCACACAAGAGTTTAATTAAGATACTTTGTGGTTCTGTTAAACTGAATAATTTGCTCTGTGACTCTTGTTGCTGTTGATCAACTATTGCAAATTCATTCTTGATACCAGCACAAATTAAGAGGTCCATATGCAAAGGTTCTGGCCAACTGCAAAACCATATGTGAAAATGGAAGCCAGTGAAGGGTTTTTCTTGGTATTTAAGATTCAGTGGAAAATACAAGGGGCAGATATGCCAAGGATTAATGTTGATCTTGCCAAGTGCTTCTTTGAATTACTTTATCCAACATGAGACTAAACAATGTATTAAATACACATATAGCAGTTAGGGAATCAAATGTCAAATAACAGCTTTCTGCTATTTGAGTCCAAATTTGAAACTTGGTCTAGTGCATAAAAGCAAACAACATAAAAAGCTTTAGCATCTGTAACATCTAACAGTTAGTAAGGACACATATAAACTGAACTTCTGGAGAAGCTGTACTTACTTGGTTTTGGTAGTAGATACTTTTTGCAGAGATGTTTCTTGATGAAATTTTGATCAATGGTTTGATTCCAGTCACCTCATTAAAATTATCATTACTACTACAGTGCCTCTTAATGAAAAGGCTGAAAAATTGAGAAATCCTTAGTGACCTGAGAATTAGCTGTAAAGATGACATGTTTTCAGAGACTAAATTTAGTGTGCTTTAGAGGCTAAATCCTCATAGTCTCACTGTGTTATCCATGGAGAAAGAAGGTGGAGCATTTCTGTTATTAAAGAGGTAACTTAAGAAGATTAGCCTCACTAAACTAAGGTTAGCCTTTATGAGCATTCTCTAGCCTTTCTTAATGTGGTAAAAAAGGACAGAATTCTGTCAGAGATTGGTTTAGTTTTAGAGAACTTTCTCAATGATTACTACCAGGGGCAAGAGAATACACACCAAACAGATCCATCAACTATTTGACTATGTAATAACGCCAGTCTAGGAGCCAAACGGATCTTTTTCCTTACAGAGGTATATCAATAACTGTGCCTATAGTCCTGGTTCCCCAAGTACTGACCCTACAGACCTGGCTAAAGTACATATCAGTTCCTTTGCAGTCTAGCTTTCCTGTAAGAAATAAGGAACCTGGGAATAAAGATTGAGGAATACACTCAAATCTCTCATGGATGTGGAATTTGGATGTGAATGGGGCATGTAGCCAGATCAAGTAACTTTAAAGAATTCCCAGATCTTGGTGTGTGAGCATAGCCAAGATGACCAGCATCTCTCTGCAAAGATTCGTAAGATTGTCACTGACACTACAGGCAGTGTAGGTCCACAGCAGCTTTTCAGCATGCCTCTGTCAGGCTTACAATATTAACATGTCTTTCCATCAGGGCCACGGGGAGAAACTAATGACTCATAGCTCCTACAGGTATGGAATACTTAAAGAAGTGAGTGCCATGCAATCTCTTGTAATTATCTTGATAGGTTTGACAGACTTAGAGACTTTAGCGATATTTTAAAAGCAGACTTCCTGAAGTAAACAAGAACCTGTTAAGCAAAGCAAATGGAAGAAAAAAAGCATAACTACCTATTGCTATCTCACCTATTTCCTCCTCCGTAAGGCAGCAATTCTTCCAATATACCTTAATCCTACAAAGCAATGAGATCTGATGACAGCTCTGATTACCCAAAACTATGTTTGTTTTCTGATCCTGATTTTCTGATTATTATAAACAGTCTTCTGTTGCACACAGCTGGAGTTATTCCCAAGATTAAAAATTCTAGTACAAAATGTGTAGATTCTTCATGAAGCAGTTGACACAAAGAGCGTTAGTCTGAACACCAGAAATCCTGTCTTTTATTGAATCACTCTTTTTACATGTGGAAACAAGTCCTAGATCATTGTCCATTCTCTGAAGCATATCAGAGAACTCCATTGTGTCAGGTATCTAAATTAATCTCCTTTTGAAAGCAAGGTGATGCTTAAGAATGCTCACCCTATGACCAATGCAAAGGTGTTTTGTTTTTTTTAATATAAAAAGATGGGGGTTTAATTCATTAAATTGATTGGAGTGGTTTCAAGCAAGTATTTCTATCTAACTTGGGCTTTAGAAATTAGAATGACTGAAAACATCAGTCATTAGAAATTAGAAAACAATTTCTGTATTGACACACATGTATCTTGTTAGCAAAACTGTTATCCATTTATTGGAAAAGATGTATTTTCAAAGGAGAACAAACTAGATTAAAAAGGATATATCATTTCCTCCTTCAAGAAAACTACATTTGTTTTCCTTTCCCATGATAGTAATAGTCCTTAGGAAACAATATGAGCAAGAATGAATGATTGTCTATCCTATTAAACTTGTATGAAGAAAAAAATAATCAATTACATTTTAACCAATCTACAAATAAATTGCTGTGATAAGATCATACTACTTGAATAAAATTTTCCCCCTCCAGGGTTATGGCTTCTGTAAGTTTCCTGTACTTTGTTCCTGTAGTTTGTCTGTTCAGCTTTTCCAACATTCTCTGCCCTTAGGAAATTATTTTGTAATAGCAGTGGCATGGTAGACCTTTCTAGGCATTAAAATTCAAATGAACATTCCACTTGGCTTCATCACTGTTGAATCCAGAGTTTTTGAGACTAAAGAAACATAACTGAGAAGAGTTATGTTTAAGTATAGCTACTTGTGTAGATGTGGGCAGACTTTCTACCGATTTCTCCTGACAAGCTGGCAGACAGAAATTTGAGTGGTAGAGAAGTTCTGCTAGGGAGATGTTTCTGGATGAAAGGTGGCAACAAACTGCTCTTCACTAGAGCATCACGGGGGAGAAAAAGCTCTTCAAGAAGTAGCCAGTGCTGGCTGGGTTTAAAGCAGATGTTCTGTTTTGGGATTTATGCAGTGTTCTCCCCTAAAAAAAACCAAAAAACAACCACCCCACTTTAAGAAATGTTCCTTGCCAGTCTACCTCACAAAGAAAGGGAGTGGTAGAAAGTATATTTGACCTTGAAGTCAATACTTTTCTTTGTGTGTGGTAAGCAGTTGGGGCATCCTTCAGAAGCTATAAAGAACTTCCTTTAATATCTAGGAAAACGGGAAAAGCACTTTATATAAAGAATTTTTTTTTCTTCCAGTTCTAGCGATAGATACAGCCATGTAACTGTAGAGTACAGTATTTCAACAGAAAGTAACTCAGTTATTTCTGTCTTCATTTCCACCCACAACTCTCAAGGAACAGTCGGAATCCTTCACCCTGAATCTGAACCAGGACTTCCACCTTGGTCAAAAGGTGTTCTTTATATCTGTACTCTCTAGTGAAATACAGAGTGATGGAAGCAAAACCATTCCTTCACAGCTATTTCCCATGCAAGGTAAGAGCAAACATTATTGTTGATTATACTTTATATAAATGAACCAGAGTATGAGAATAGATGGCTTAAGATACAATTTAAATTTGGTGTCTTTTGCACAACAGAAGAAAAAAGTTCACGGGTTATTTGCTTCTACAAATAAGATAAGATTCTTTTAAAGTCCCCAGAAATGAAGCAACATTTTTAGCTTCCAAAAACATGCTGCATTCTGTAGCACACTCAATATGAAGATCTCAGGATGTTTACCAATGTTTCTGGATTTACTCTTCTACGGTTCTGTATTTTATATCACACACTAACAGATAGTATGGAGAAGGCTAAACCAGATTAAATTTCTGCTCCATGAATCAGAAGTAGTCAGGTAGAGGGCACATATTACTTAGTATCCAAAGGTTGTGCATAAACTTGTAAATTTATTGTTGAATGTTGCAGTTGCAATCTGTTGATTACAATAGTGCAGGATGCTCTTAAAGCAGGGTGGTCATTTGTTAGTAAAACTGGAATCCAGACTTCCCTAAATCTTTGTTTCAGGCAATGAGAAGAAACTTGAAAGCGGTAATTCCATGAAGATCAGAAAAACAAAGTGATATCTTACAAGGTAAGAATTATTAGGGGGGGAAAAAAGAGGATTATTTAAAAAGAAAATAAAAGCTAGACTTCACAAAGAATATTGAAATTAATAGAAACCCACCCCCCCCCAAACATTCACTTAATTCCTTGGCTTTATAGCCTGAACACCTCATACTTTCTTTTTAAAAGTTATATTCTTGCTTGGAAAGGTAACTGTGGCCCAGGAGCGGTAGCTTCAAGAACTTCAGACAAGCACATATTATTATGAAAAGTAAGCGCTAGCTTAAGGAGGCTCTAAAAGAACAAATTCTTGCATGTTTTGAATAAATATGTTAACAAATAATTTCAGAATTAATATATTCCTAGCTAAAAGTTTCATTAACTTAGTACTACTTAAGTAGCAATTAGCTAAAAATTAGAAGTGTGTTTCTATTATTTACAAGTTATATAGTTCTTATCTTGACAGCACTTGCAAGAAGGTATGAAGATAAAAGAATTATTTCTCTGACTACTCCAGCTTTGCAGTCTAAGCCAGAAGGAAACATAGTGTGATATTCAATTCTAAAGTGTAGTTCTTGCTCCAATAAGTTACTTGAATACTAATATGTCCATGCTATTGCAGACTTCCCATTGTGTGTTGTCTGTACCAGTGTTATTATTGTTATCTCACCAGGCATGAACTTTCCTTTGCCTGCATTTAAGTGGCTCACCATATGAGTATTTGCATGTGGTATCCTTCTGCCTTTCAGCTTTTGCTGCTTTTAAATCAGGTGTTGAAGCTTAGTATGCACAATGTGTACTTGAACTATTTATAAGTTAACAGGTATTTGCTGTTCTGTCCCATGAATATCTTGGGTCTAGTGTATGCTTTCATTCATTAATTTCAGTGTCAGGTTAGCAGAAATCACTAATACAGCAGCTGGAATAGCAGCAGCTGTAAAGTGGTTATAACCAAATTTGTCAGAAACTCAGAAAGGCATAGGTACAGCTTTATTCTTTACTGAGGCTTCATGGTCACTGAAGACTTCAAGACTTCACTGAGTATCTTCAAGGCAGAGGATGCTAGTCATACCTGGTAGCCTGGTTTGATAATTTCTAAGCTCACCAAGAGCAGTTGCAAACTCCAGTGGATTAGTTTAGTAGTTGAGTGAAGTAAAGAGTTGACTTACTGAAGTAAAAGCCTCTGTCTCCACACACAAACTGAAGAGCATCAACCAGCTCAGCACCACAGAGTGTTTCTGGGCCAGCAGCAGCAGAACTGGTTAAGGTAAGCAAACACAGGCCAAGGTAGAAGAAATGAATGTAGGACACAGTGTGCATCTTCACCTGCCAAGGAAGCAAAAGCAGTGTCAGAATTTCTCAACAGAGTCCTGAAGAAAATGATTCTTGTACCCTTGTGAGCTGAGAATGAGTAGGTACTGTAAATTGTTAGAAAATAAACACAATATTAGGAAATGCCTCACCATAATTTTGCAACTGCCTACATATTTCTAGGCCATGTATTTTGTCAACTGATTATGTCCTTTGGAGGATTTTCTTTCTCATTCACCCGCAGTTAGAGAACTTTGTAGTAACTACGATTTATAGCTGCTCCTGCAAAAACAGAATATGGAAGACTGTAGTAGATATGCGAAGGGAAGTCCAGAATAATAAGAGTAAGTAAGACTAGATGACCTTGAGTTATTTTTGCCTGAGACCAATAGGCTGAAAGAGAATATGACAGTTCTCTGTCAAAGTATTGTGGGAGACAGAGGTGACATACAACAGAGGAGAGCCATTTACACTAGAAAACCAACATTGGCACAAGAATAAACGGTTGTAAACTGTATTGAAAGAAATATGGCACAGTATGCAAAGGATTCCTAATTAGTACTCCATATTTCCCCAGACACCTTAAAAAGGGAAATAAGAGGACAAAGCGAAAACATTTCAAGGCTCAGTTTACCAAAGTTACAGAAGAGTTGGTATGGGATATTCCATACTAGGGGACCACACTGGAGGACTTATGCAGTCCTCTGGTACTCGCATTCGAGAAATTAAGAGGAATATTAGTAGGAGTGTTAAGCATTTGTATTTTTACTTGATGGAATCTGCTGTACTTTCACTGACCTACTCCACATCCTCTTAGTCACAGAGCTGATAATTCTTTTCTCATTTACAATTGGTTACAAACTACCTTCTTCCTGACTTATGACTGATAAAGGGCCATTCCTCAGTGAGTGTAAATTTGCACCACTCCATTTATCCATTTCCTTTTATATTGATTTGTATCAATCAAAGATCTTACCCAATAAATAAAAGATGGCATTATTTTAAGAATGCTTAATTGCAACACAGTGAAGACTATGTGCAGTGCATATTCTGAACTAATTTACATTAAAAATACTAGTTTCAAAAGGTGCAAATCTGCATTTAGTTTCATTACCTTTCAAGGTTAACATTAGTATTGCAGTCAGGTAAGAAGTTGCATATCTTTCTTGCACATACAGTTAACCTTGGCTTTAAACTGTTATGCATTAGCAGACTAGTGGAAAGTAAATGGAGTAAAATGACTAATCTTCCCTAAAGTTTTTTTCAGTGACCACTTCATCTTATTTTTTCACTGAATTTCTGAAACAACAATGAATTTATCTGTTGTCTGCTCATATGGGATCTGATTCAATAGATTCTTGAGCCTTTTCTAGTCAATGTGTTTTAAAAATCCTTATGTTTTTGACAAGAGATCTTAGCACCTTGCTGTTGGATGTGTCCCCTACTTCAACTAAAGTCAAAGCCAAATAAGAGAAAATGCTATAAATAAGTAAAAACTTATCCCCACTTTATTCCTGATATTTACACATGAAAATGATGAACAAATGTAAATCCCATGATAACTCATTAAAAAAAAAAAAAAAGACGACTAATTATTTTCCCATTCACAAGAATCTTTAGCCAACATTGCCTTGCGAAAATCAGCAAGATTTAATGCATTGACATGACTTCAATGGCAGATGGGGGAAGAGCAGATGATAAATTAATGATGATAGCATGAAGCACTATTTCCTGTAATGATTCCATATCTCATCAGTGTATTTTTTTTTTTTTCCCCTTGCCATGTTTTTTAATTACGAAGTGTGATGCACCTGCAGATTAAGATGGTTCCCAGTTCTGAGGAGGTAAAGCTGTTTAGCACACCACCTCAGGAGGCTGAAAGACATTACAAACACAGGAACATTACGTATTTGACAATTTGTTCCTGTACACCATTTAAGCCAGAAACATAAATCATAGACTCATAGAATGGTCTGGGTTGGAAAGGACCTCAAAAGGTCATCGGAGACATTTAACAATTCTGTATTTTTCAATACTTCAGCTGGATTGCATTTTCAGATAAATATCAGCACTGAGCTGCAGCGAAACAGATTATCTACTGTTTTTCCTTTAGTGAAAGCCAAAAAGGCTGCACAGTATAAACCACAGAAAATTTCTAACTTTATCTCCAGATTTAAAACCAGTCAAGAACTTTCAAGCAAGTGAAAACTTTGGGGAAAACAGTCTCACAAGTTTCTAAGGCTCAATCAATTACTTCTTAAATTCAGTGCTGTTTCATGAAAACTAATTCCAAAACATTGTTTAAAATTTTACTGCCTCATTTTAATTAAACGTAACGTTAGTTGATTGTGATGAAATCACAGTTCCCATTTATGTGTGAGGAGAATATTCATAAGAAAGTACAAAGCTGTAATCCAATATTGCTTCAGGTTCCTTATGAACAGGCAGAGAACTTGCAATGTCTCCAATTCCACTAGAAAGCTGAGAGTTTAAAAGAAAAAGCATTGGCATGTGGGTGGGGTTTATTGAAGCATCTAATTACATTTAGAAATTGAATACAGGTTCAGGATGAGCCTGGTTAAGCACTTCTTTTAGTTGCATAGAATGACTGACCATATTTTCACAGCTGGAATTTCCTTTTTTTTTTTTTTTTTTTTTTTTCTTTCTTCTTTCTCTCTCTCTTTTCCCCCCCTTCTTCAGTAAAGTAACCAGCTTTTGCTGCATTCCTCTTTTAGTAGCCCAGAAGAGTGGCACCGCAGAGGAATGTCATGTATGAACAGTCTACATCTCTTAGTTCTTCTAAATAAGACTTATTTGTCTAATGAACTATCAGTTGGCATAGGTTGTGTATAAGAATTAACCATGTTTGTTCGTTTTAATAACATAGAGGAGCATCTACAATAATTCTGAATACCTTGAAGGGAGCAACATTTCTATGGTTAGTATATGCTGTAGGGGAAAAANCACAGACACTTGTCAGATGGATTTTAAGTGTAGGGGAAAAAAAAAAAAAAAAAAGTAGACTTAAAATTAGATTCTCAGAGAAACTGATCCTGGTCTTAGTAGAAGTATGTAATCAGTATGTTATAGCAGCATTCACTAATAATTATTATATAAATAAAGCTTGTATGCTCTGGAATGGATCAAGGTTTAAACACTACTAACTTTGATTACAGAATCTGGGCTACATCCTAAACTAAATCAGTATGTTCCATTGATTCCAAGGAAGTTTGGCAGGATACACCAGCTGAAGAACTAGCACATTACTTTTATGTCTCTTAGTGCCTTGCTCAATACTTTAAAAAAAAAAAAAAAAAATCATCTTCCTCTTTCAAGCATATTGGAAGGGACACCTATTTATACACTACTAGCTTCATCCTCTGCAAATACAGACATGCCTTTTTTTTCAATCATATTAAGGAATAAGTGAGTTTTAAGTGTAAGACAATCTAGAAAATTAATTAGGCCCAAAGCAATTAAAACAGGAGAATTCTGCCAACTGTATAAGTGTCCTTGCAAAATATTGAAGAAAAGAAGTTCTTGAAGGATATAAATTTGCTGATAATGGAAAGTTGAACTAGGGCCAGCTGACACAAACAGAGGTCAATGCACCTACTGAAGCCAAATTTACTTAAAGACAGTTTATATTAATGTGTAAAAATTATAGGGTCGTAACATGAAACTTCACATGCAAACTTTCCTGAAACAGTCCTGCCTGCAAGGGAAAACTTGGAGATGAATATGTAGGGGAATTTCCATTTTCTTTATGTACAATTGCTCAAGCTACACAAATATGCAAGGTCAGCAAGAGGCACAGCTGGTTTCTAACGTAGAAAACAAACTGAACTTCACATTTACTTTTAATTTAAGAAAGCAGAAAAACAAGTAAGTGCTACAGTGCTGCCAGAAAATTGCTGCAGTGACAACATCCCTTAAAAGTTTCCCTGTGAAAGCATGAATATTTTATCTGTAATTATGTATAATAAAACTGCAAAAACTTAACATGTGAATAATACCTTTTTTTGCTATAAAATCCTGCACCTGCAGAAAAGAGCTAAAAGTTCTTGTTTTCAGAAGCATTAATAAACAATACAGACAATGATGTAATTGGACCTTTTAATAATGACATAACTGAAATATTGCAAAGTTCTCTGAATAGAAGTGAAATTTAAGACATGTATCTGCAATAGTTTACCCTTACAGTTATCTATGTAATTGCAACTATTACATACAGCCATTTTCCAGATCACATAAAATTGCATGTTCAGCAATTTATAAATAATTCTCAGTTCTAAAATAATGCTATTGAAAAGTGCACAATACTCTTCAAACCAGAAGCAGACAATACACAGTAAAATAAAACTAAAAAATTATTTGAAATAGTAATAAAGATTTACCTTCAAGAAATCACAAAAGCAGCACTTAACTAATTGTGTTGAAAGACTGTTGATTTTTTCCATTGCTTCTTAAAAGTGCAAAGTCTGGAAATGAATTTGTTAGCAGTAATGATGAGAAAAAAGAAATCCAGAGAGATGTGAGATGTTGAGAGCAATGTCACATTTCAATATTGAGGACTTTATTCCATTGCGCAGGCTCTATCTGCTCTGATTTTAGCAGTGACAGTGAGATTTAGCAAACAGAAGAGGGATTTAGAGAAAATCCTCACATTTATCTACATTACACAGACACTGTAGACAGGAAACAGCTGGGGGAGCATTTGCCTTCTCTCTCTCTCCCTCTTCTGGCAAAGTTACCGAGTAAGGACTTTTTTGGGCATGGTGACAAATAACATCATACCTTTGCATTTTAAAACTGGAGCACAGAAGCATATTTTTTTCCCTTGAAAAGAATGTGAATTAGTGACTGAGGGGTTAGCAGACAAAAAAGCTTGTGCTGCCATGAAAAATAAGAACATGTATCCTGGTTAACTTTCAGATGGCTATGTGTGCATTTGCATGTGTGTGTGCAGGTCTGCGTTTCGAATACATAAAAACTTAGGTGTGCAGGGGCATTGTTTGTATACGTGCTTACCTTCCTACTCATGTAAACATTTTATTTATGCATAAAGGCATAGGTATTTTATTTACATAGCATAGAAAGACAGGCAGTCAGTTACCTACTTTTTTTCTTAATGCATCTATCTTTACGTTATTAAACTTGGCAAGCCTGTATGCTGAGTAACAATTAAAACCTCCAACTCTCTTTGCTATTAACCCTAAAATAGCAGTTTGGGGTTTTTGCTAAAAATAACAAAATTGTTGAATGCTACTTGTGAATAGAGCAAAATAGTTTTATGACCTTTTAACAACCACACAGGAGAAGTCGTATCACTTCCTAGAATTTACAGTTCTATGAATATAGTAACATAAGTATCCCAGTTTGGGGGGGATTCCATAACATTTCAGGGAAATGTGCTGTTGTAGTTATTAAGTGATTTGTCCCCCTTTTGGGTGGTAATCTTCATAATTACTCTTGGTAAAAATTTAAATGACATTGGGAAAGAAAGAATTCAACTGTGTTTGTTAGTTCTGCAATACCTAACTTTTGCTTTTTTTATTTTTATTCAATTATAAGTATATTATAAATAACACCAGCTGGCCAGCAACATGCTCTCACGGGTTATGATGTCATTCAAATCCCTCAACTGTGTTAGTGGCTTGCAATGCGCTCCAAGCCAGCTGTTTTTCTATTTATAATGTATGCTTGCATTTCAATATTTAGCTGTTGAGAATAAAGTTGTGATGCTGTTTTATAGATACAATTTGTACTTGTTACCCTTTGGTTTTAAAAGATGGCATTTAAAAGTAGAGGACTAAGTAAGGTTTTGTAGCTCCAGAGACAAAATACATGTCACAGATAGTGTATGATTTCCATGAAAGATGTTTCAGAGCATTCAATTTTGTTCCTGTCCCCTTCCACACAAATGACAGTTGCATGCTGAGGTGCTAGCTGACATTTATTCTTGAAAAAAATGATTGAGATCCCATTAGCCCCAGTCCATTCTCAGTTTTCAGATCCACTTTGAACTACATGGGGCTTGCCAGGCAGAAAGGACACATTTAGTTATTTGTTACCTCTGTGAATGGTTGACATTCTGCTCTGTGCAGTTTTAAATGGTATATGGTTAGCTAAGCTGGTTAATCTTTAGAAAGGATGGCTTCTAGTGTAGCATAATGGCACAATCATGGAGGGCTTTGAGGTAAGTTTGTTTAGTTTAGGTAATACTGAAATTTCAAGTATTCTAACACACATTTGTGCTGCAGGTTTGTCTTTTAATATTCTGGTCTGTTTTATCCTTTCTTCTGCATTTCAGAGTAGTGGCACCATTCTACACATAGCCTGGTGTAGCCTGCTGCAACTCATGGCACATGTCACTTGTTTCACCAGTCTGACAGAAGAATAAGGGAAGAAGAATTATCAAAGTTCTGATATTCAGCATTTTATCCTTTTGCAGTACTATGGATGGGTGTACATACCTTTGCCTTTTTCTTCTTAACAGAAGGAATCCACTCATTTGTCACCTGCCCAATCCCTGAGCTTCAGACTCTTGTTTCTGCTTGCTTTCTCCTACATTTCACCTTGTACCTCTTGGTCATGAGAGGAGCATGCAATAGAAAGACAAGTTTTGTCTTTCAGGGTAGCCAGAGAATCATCACACCTACAGGAACTGCTAAACCTAGTTCCTTCCATGGAGCCATTCTGAACTCCTCTCCTCACTTGACCCAACTGGCTTAAGTTTCTGAGACGCTTCTGTTTTCATTTGGTTTTTGTTTTGAAGTTGTATTATGAAAAGGCAGAAAAATAGAACAGAGTAGACTGAAGAGATCTTTTTGATAGAAATTTTTAGACTTTTAGTGCAGCACTTTTCCTTGTTACTATGTAATTCAGATTTTTTTCCCTGGTGATCAATATAGCTTCTATCCTGATGAAAATGTTCTAGTCACTATTGCAGTCTACTAATGGAGCTTTTTTTGGTTGTTTCTTCCTTGCTAAAGAGAATAGCTTTTACTTTATAAACCATTGAGCATGAAGTACTGTATGATTACTATTTTATGATTGAAAGTGTAAGCAGTTACTCATATTTCTTTGAATAAAATACCTGTGAACATTATTGTGTAGTAGTCATCAAAATACCCACAAAATATGCCCAACTCAGAAAAAAAGTTATATATTTGGAAGTATAACTATTCTACATCAAAATGTAATAACAGAGGTCTTTTTTTTTGGCTTCTTAAGTAACAACTGCAGTGCTAGCCACTAAGATATATTAAATCTGTGGGACAGATACTCATATCTTTGGGTGTTTATTTGTTCTGATGCTCATATTTTGCCCTTTAGTACCCCTGTAATATCACTAACACGCTGTAATGCTGTAGAGCTCCTGTGCCAGTTTTTCTGGAGAGAGCTACAGTTAAAAAAAACAAAAACAAAAACAAAACCCACTATCCTAATTAATACATTACCCCTCCTTAAAAGGTAGGAATGTTGCCACAATGCCTGAAAGAAGGTAACCAGTATACCACCATCCTCCTGTATCATTCTTACCTATATGCAATTGTTATCTGCAGCTACTGTTTCTCTTCTTACATTGGTGTTATAGGTTTTCTGGAGCCAAGATGGAACCACTATAATAGGTATTACCTGAGAGTGCGATAGGGCTGAGAACCTGGGGAAAACTAGGATGGAAGAAGACAATAAACATAGTGGCTGGTAAGCAGCTGTTTTTCATTATATGAAAATATCAGAGAAAAGATTGTCTTTTGTTATCTTGCTTTAAGGACATTCATTCTGCAAAGAATGCACACAGAGGCACTGAGATTCATGCAGTGTGAACAAATGAGTGAGCTATTTTCAATGCCAGTGGTCATGGGTCCCATGTCCTCTCCATTCCCCAACAACAAGCAGAAGAGACTGTTTGGAGGAATGATGTCTTTTCAGCCTTTCCTTGGCTACTGACTGGTTGCTGAATTCATTTCACTGGGGCAATCAGAGCTGTGTTTTCTGTATATTTTTTGACTATTTTTTAGGTCACAGTCATGATATTAGACATTAAAGCAACTATTAATTTGCCTAAATTGAGACATCTAGTGTCATTTTTAGTGCTGTGTAATATTCTGCATGCCCCCAGCTTCTACTACAGAGTGACAATTATTTCCCGTAAGTCTCTGTGTCCTATCTACTGACCTCATATACATTTCTTGCATACTTCAGGGCATCTCAAATGGCCTTCAGCACCTGCAGGTAACTGAGCCCTGCCATAAAGCCTTCTTTTGGAACGCTGATGTGGAATTCTTTTAAGTGCAGCCTTTGGCATGAGTATTACCTTTGGCTTCTTCGTAAATAGAGATACTCTGTCTTCTGTCACTTACTATTTTTGTGATCCATTTCTGAGGTAGTTTTAAAGTGGAGAGCACAACAACTTTTCATTGAGTTTCAGCATGATATGTGTGTATTTTTCTCATTCTCCTTTGCCTAAGCTTCTACTTAAGCTCTTTTGGTTTTCTCTTTTTATTTGCTTCATAAATCATCTTGACTATTTTTGGATAAGATAAAACCTTATTTACAATGTTAGTATTATTGCCTGAAATGCACAAATGGTTGTTTAGGTTGTATAGTCTCTAGTGGATTATTTGTAAAATATTAGGTGCTTACTATCAGAGGAGTTTGGCTTTCTTTTCTAGGAAACAACTTTGGAGAAAGAGGTAAAAGACAGATTTAGTATACTGATATGAAATGTTGTGTTGAAGTTAATGATAAGTATGATGGAAACTTCCTTCCATCAAGGTAAGTTAGGAAATCAAAAAAGAAACTAATTCATTTGAGCTAATGAGCTGTTTTAAAAAAATCCTACAAACACCTTTTCTCTTTATGGTCCAAGTAGCATCATCATTACATGAAAATCAAATAACAAATTTAGTAGGGAGTATGAGGCCTTGCAATCTGAGCTGTTGTTAAATTGGCAGTACTGAAGAGACACCAAGGAGAGAGCAGTGCCATGAAAAGTGATTTCTTACTTGGGCAGAACAGGGGAAGTGCAAGTTTCATGATTAAATGAAGATCAAATAAAGTGAAACCTTTCATATCAGCTGATCAACAAAAACGTGTATTTTAAGAGTGTGATGGATGTGTGAGAAATGCAGTCCAGAATGACTTCTTACAGGTGGCAGCAGCAGAAAAGATTGGTTTAAATAATGGGTCAATCAGCTGACTTGTAAGGTCACAAGAAGTCAAGGACACAGAGAAAGTGTGTGGTATGAATGCTGTGGCAAACAAAACGAAGCACTTTATAGTTTTAGTGTATGCTATGAGCGAAAGTTGCTGTTTTGAACATCTTTGTATGAGTATATTCCCTGCCCCACCCCCCCCAAGTTTTAGAAGCAACTACTGATTAAAAAAAAAACCAACAACAAACAAAACCAAAGACACATATTGATCTTAATTTCCAAGTGAAATGAAAATGCAACCATTATTGGATGTATTGCTTTCACAAATTATGTAGGCAATACCCCATTTCTGGAGACATTAAAGATGAGACTCGATGTGACCCTGGGCAGCCTCATCTAGTTGGTGTCCCTATTCACTGCAGGGGGTTTGGACAGGATGACCTTTGAGGTTACAACCCAATGCAATCTGTGAATCTGCAAACGTTTTAAACTATGATATCTCATGGAAATTACATTTTTAAGTATTAATAATATGAATTAAATATTATTGCATATTCAGTATTATTATTAAGATGATACGTAGTTGTTACTGGTAAAATAAAAATATAAAATATTACAAGAAAGTTTAAATAAACAAACCAAAAAAGCTCAGGCAATATGTTTGAGCAGTTTTGAAAGCTTCTTAAAGTGTGAGGTATTTTTTAATTTCTGTTTTGTGGCAAATTTTGAAATAGTTCATTCTGATTCAGGATATAAAAATTTTCCATTAAACTGGAAATTCCCAGTTTCAGCTGTCTGTAATCCTGCTCTCCCTTTCCCAGTTTTAAGCACTGAAGAGATTGTCTTTGCTCAAATTAAAAAAAAAAAAAGTAAAAAGGAAAAAACTCCTCTTTCTTCTAAAAAAAAAAAAAAGCCAAAAAGTCAGAATGAACAAAGAAACAAAACTAAGAAATATTAACTGCACAGGATCTATGCTTGCATGCAGAGAAAGAAGGCTAAACAAGTGGGAATAGTGATAGATAGGTGTCTACACATATGTGTATAGTTTCCTGAGAGCTGAGGGATGATTCCCACCAGTCACTTAAATGTCTATATCACAAGAGGAAAAATGCATTGCCTTAGATATTTCTTCCAGTTCCTAAACTTCTATCTCCAAATTCAAATTAAATCTAGAGACATTCATTTCTCCCCTGAGTCATCTCAGGGGTTAATTTGTAATTGAATATTTTTATAAAATACAGTCTAGCGGATATATTTAATGGTATTGGGCTTTTTCCATGTTAGACATTTGAATGCTAATGCCTATTTTTTTTTTAATTTTTAATTTCTTTAATGTGCAATTAATCTGGCTCCTACTACATTGCTTAGGACTCTTTCTTCTGGGCTCATTTCTTTTCACTCCCATGATTTACTGCACCAAAGGGGCTTATCTCATAAAATTTATACAGTGTTTTGTGGACTGAAGCCAGTATTTCTTGCACTTTCAAAGGCTAAGCCCACCATTGACATTTCCTTTCTTTTTTTTTTTTTTTCTTTCCCCAAATAGAAGTTGCAGATGCATTGGTCACCTCTACTTTTCCCTATTAGTTGTAGTGATACTCTGGTTTGATAAAAATATCAAAAGCTGATGAAAAGAATAATACAAACCGATAACTAACCTCACTCAATTAAAATGTTTACATTTCAGTCCTCTTTGCTTTCATTAAGAAAATACTGCATATTTGATTTAACTCCTGAACTACTAAAAAGAGCCCACAGAATGACAAAGTCCAGTGTCAGATCTCAGCCTATATTGTAGGACTAGGGCACAGGAACGATCTTTTCAGCTATCATTTTGAATTATTTTGTCTGATCAAATGACTATGCCAGATTTCTTTTCCCTCTTCTTAAAATACAAAGTACATTGGACTACAGCAGAATGAAGTTCTGTGTTTGTGTTCAGCAAAATAGAAGGAGTAGATCAGAACTCATGCAAGGATTCTGTGGTTCTGAATTATACTAGTTTAATAAGCCTACTGTATCTTTTAATCCTTTATTTTCACCTGCTTTGCTTTCTGTAAGGTTATTTTGCACTGGAAATGGTTTTAGATTTTCTGAGGGGCAATGGCAGTTTAGGCCATTGAGACGGATCCTGGAAATCTCTTGTTTTGTATTTCAGGGTATTCTCTATGTGAATGAATTAAAACAAAGAAAGATGCATCTCTGATCTCTATTAGATATTAAATATGATTGCTTTGAACTTGGTCCTTACTACCATTTCTACCTCTGAAATACTGAATTATCCTGAGCTACCTCAGCCGTTTCTTCAATCAGTTCCATATTTTCTCGTCCGTGAAACAGAAATAACAGCTCTGAAATGTACTGAAACAGTTTTGTAATGTATTTTGGGACTCATAGAGTGAAAGCAGAACAAGCCACATTATGTATTTTTTGGAAAACATCATCATGGCCAAAAAACACCTCTGCGTGTTTATAGGAAGTGACAAGTTACTGTGTTAGCCCTGTGCACATTATGTCTCTGTCATCTTCCAAAAGTGTTAAGCATAGCTGGAAGAATTCCCAACAGATGCTTCCTTTTCCTTATTTTCTTATTTTTTTTTCTTTTGCACCATTCACAAGTGTTCTTGTCAAAGACCTTCTTTTCAAAACTGTTTCTGGAATGATTGTTCTTTATATGATGAGGATTCTAAAGTGGGATGAAAGTTTATGTTTCATTCATTACTCTGCTGTTTAAGAAATCAGTGCTTTTATTTAAACTTATGTAAGTGAGGAGTAATATATCTGAAAACAATGAAATGTAACTGGTAAGAGAATTGCATGCCCTGAGGTGTCAGAGAGTAGTGGCTAGCTATGTATTGCTTGGGATGTGTAGGGAAAAAAAAAAATTAATAAATGAATTCTTAGTCTAAATACATCCACATGGCTGATTTATAGATTAGTATCCTGAGTCTACAAGCAGACTCCTTTGCATGACACATTTTTCCAGTCTGTGAACTTGCTTATGGGCCAGGCCATTACTCTGTGCAGAAAATAAACTTGTCTTGGTTCTGTAGTCATGAGTACCTTTAGCAGCTGACTCAACTTGTTTTCATGCTAATAGTTGGTTACCATTTAAGACTGGTCATACCAATTTGCATCTTCCTCTTTCTATAACAGTTTAAACCCTTTTCCTTTGATTTTATGTAGACTACTAGATATTTTAAAATAAAATAATAAATCATAATATGAATGGGTTTATCACATTGCAAACATACAAAGAAAACATGCTTTACCTCTGTTAAAGAGAGGCAAATTCTGTAAGAAGTATTGTGGTTTAGAAGTTCAGATGATAAAGAGAAATAAGAGGCTTGAGTCAAATTATTTCATTGTTTAGAATTTTAGCTTTTTTCTCAAAAGATTAAGAGGAGACCACATTTGCTTCACATTCAGTGTTGTCTATTTAAACAGGACTTTCCTGTTTCTGTGTCTGCTTTTATAGCTATCACAGCCATATTTTTTTGTTTTGTTTGGGTTTTTTTTCTTTCTTTGTTTGTTTTTTTTTGTTAGAGGATATTTTCCAGAAGAAAGATTAGTATTGCTTTTTTAGAAAAATGTTGCTATTTAAAATCTTTCTTTTTATGGGTAACAGCATCATCATTATGTTAAATAACTGAATATTGTTGCAGCTTTGAGATGCTTCCAAACAACATCAGTGTTTCTAAACACTCCCTTAATATTTCAAAATTTTAGTGGGCTGTATAGCAGATTTTATTAGGTGGAAAAAAAATTTGGTTTTTGGTTTCTTTTAAAGTTTTCTCTTTCTTTATAGTTTTGTATTTATGTTCTTTTGGGGTTTGATAGAAAAGAAAGCATACATACAAGCATGGTGTATGCCCATACTTTGCAATCTTTATTTATTTATTTATTTTTTAAAACCATATCTGTCTTTTGGTGAATGACTCAGATTTTCAATAGATATTTTACAATCATCAATACTGCATCTATATGCTACTGGTTCATTCAGAAACATATCTGAACCAGACTAGCTGTGAATACAAGGACAGCTGAACAAGTCAATGCAGAATTCAACATTGATGCATTTTTATGCTGGTTGCAGAAGGAGACATGGCATTTTATTATACATAACATGACAGGTACAGACAACTCCTTGGTAGGCTGGCATAAAATCTGCAGGTAGAAAATTAACCTGCTGAAACTTGAGAAAATTTTGACAGATAAAGTGAATTTTGTTTTCAGCTTTGTGTCATGTATGCTTGGAATGATTTTTTTTTTTTTTAAGTACTAAAAGCCCTAAAACTAAATGTAAAAATCATTTAACCATGGACTCAAGTAGGACTGGAAAATACTGCCTTAAAATCAGTTGCATTTTAAAAAATATTAGTAATTTCCTTTGATTGTTTTTGTAGATGAAAGTGCTTTGGTAGACATGTTAGGTTTTGGGTTCTTTTATTTACTTTTATAATAATTTTCTTCTTATTCAGTAAATTGTTCAATTAGTAGATTGAAAAAAATAACACCCTCTCCTCTCTAAATTAATGATGGGGGTGGGGGGATTAGGTGAAAAATTACACACGTGATATGAAAAAAGAAATATTTACAGTTGCACCTGAAGCCTTTCATCAGCACCCCACTGAACATTCAATTTTTTTCCCTGAATGAAGAAGGAATTCTTTGAGGGAAATACTCTGTGGTCATGTAATTACAGTTTAGTGAAAGAATGGACCCAAGGCTACATGCATGGCTGCATCTGGCTTTTCCAAGACCATCTTTTAGTCTTGCAAAATATCCATCTGAGTAGCAAACATGCTATCATGTCTTGGGCATTGAGCATGAGACTTTTTGCTCATACTTTACTCCTCCTGCCACAAAAGCAGTAACTCACTACCATTTAGTAAAATTATTATTGCTTTTTCTTGGCTGCATATGGAATGTAGTGCCAGCCTGTATTGTTGCGTTCAGTGCCATATTTACCAACAATGTTAGTTTTGGAGGATGTGTCTACGCCTCACAATATGGGCACCATAGGCACTACTTTGGGAATTAAAGCAACCAAGGCTATATTCTCAGGCCCTGACTCAAAGCTCAGGATGTGAACAGGATGTGCACCTCAACTTAGAAGTGCATCTAATTTCACTGTTAGTGTGTAGTTAAAGGAACCTCACTGACTAAAAGCTGCCTGGGAAACAGCCTCCTATAATTTTAATGTGGCTCAGCCTTCCTGGAGGCAACCATCACATGTAAAAATATCTGATGTGATCCAAATGCATTGTGTATGATTTATTTGTACTTGCTGACTACTAGTGGATTTTCATGGATGTCAGGTGAGTTGGGAAGTCTTAGAACAATCTTTACTGAACATACGACAGCCTTTCACAGCCCAGCAGGCACATGGCCTGTCGCTGTATCTCTGCTATATATGACAAATTNAAAAAAAAAAAAAAAAAAAAAAGGCTTTGTGGTACTGTTGTTCTCCATAAAGGTCTGAAGGCATACATTGATTCTGAAAGAGAAGGTTTGAATGATAAATCCTAAATCCCTGTTTTCATCCTTGCAGTTACAGAGTTATGATTTTCTTTCCTTCCTGTCTTGCACTGATACACCATGCTGCCTATAGCAAAATAAATAATTTAAAAGTGGTTATATTTCACTGGAGCTCCATACAGGAAGAAATTTTAAATGGTCTTAGAGACCCTTCAAGACACATAATGATTATGAATATTTATTAATTTATTTCAAAACTAATGAGGTCTGTGTTTGGTTTTCATCATGTGTGATTCTTTTCCAAAGGCATTGTTTGAATAACAGGTAACACGTGATGGTTTGATAGAAATAAAAAAAAAATCCCCATACTTTTCTCTCTCTAATCCAAATTGATTGATGGCTTACTTGCTACCTACAGAATTGTAAACCTGTTTACATTTACACTTGAATACTGTTCAGTGTGGTATGGGTGGTGATATCTATGCAGGAAATATCTGCTGGAACTAGTAAGTGGTCCCGATACTAATGAAAATGTTCTCAAAAATCAAGCTTTACAATACAATATTTAAAATGCACATTATGTGAACACTTCTGGTTTGAGTTGATTCGTGGGTTATAAGAACCAGCTGAAGTTCATGATGTAACTATGTTAACACTTTTTAATAGCTTTTCGAGAACACCACACAATTGTGTTAATGATAATCAGTTAAAGACTCTATTTGTTCCAGATGTTACTTTCCTAGGGAAAAATTAAAAAAAAAAATTAAAAGAGTTTTTCTGTGTCCTTGCTTAATATCAGTTACTCAGAGAAGTCCTAATGTAAACCTAATCTTTCCTTAGATAACACACTAGCAAGCCATAACTTGAATTGGGTATGTGAATACAATTGTGAAAGCAACAGAGATGCCTAGAAAAGCATTTTCTTTTTCTGGCATGGGCATTTAGTTCCCAGTGGCCTAAAGTCTCACACCACAAAATCACTATAATTGGCATGGCTGGCAACTTCTTCTCTTATTGTCAAACAGATCTTTTACAGTAAATTTGTAGGAACTCTGAAATTGAGCTAATACCAAAAGATTCAAAAGGGAGAAAAAAAAGCGAACCACACACAGATTCAAGCATACCATTAAATGACTGATAAACTGTAAGATTAAGTGACCTATAGTGGTGAAAACCCCCCCAATTTATTTATTAGTTGCTTACATTTCAAAGGTTTCTCTGAGCAACACTTAATGGTTCAGCAACATGGTTACATTTTAATAGATTTATGTTACATTAGACATGTCCAGACTTGATAATGCTAAGCAAATATTGATCTTAAGAGCTACAACTTTAGGAAAGAAAAGAGTCAAGATCTTGGAAGGTAGGGAAACAGCAGTAGTAGCTGGGAAATATGGTTAGTTTTTACAATGAAAGGCTGTAAGAAATACCTGTTTCTGAGTGAAGTCTGCATAAATTAGGAAAAGGTATGATGGCCCAGAAACTTTCTTGCAGTAGGAGTAGCTCAAGAAAGGAAGTTATTTGTGGGTCCTAGATTCCTAAAGTTAATATAGCTCCTCTACCTTGCTCCAGAAGATCTCTGCAGTAAGGATATCTTAGGTAGAGGAGATGTACAAGACCACAGGTGGATAACCCATGATTTTCAACCACACCATTCATGTTCATAGGATATCCTTGGGAAGCAGCTTCTTGTAGCACCTCTTGTAAGGATACTTGTTCTCTTCTTTGATCTATACCAAAACCAGCCTGTGGCCTATTGGGCTTCTTTTCATAAAAGAGCATTCTCACTGTTCCACTTCAACATTGCTATTGATCTTTCTGTGCCTGCATGTTCTAATTAGTCCAGAATAACATGGCCAGAGAGGAGCAAGGAAGGAAGCAAGGGTGTCCAAGGAAGGAGGTAAACCTACTTCTCAGGCAGTACATTAGCATTCTTCTACCCTCTGCACATAGGGTCACTATCTTTAGGACCATGCCCTTGTGGGGAATGCATGTTTTAGTCAAGGCCCAGTTTCTCTGCTGCACCAAGAACATAAATGTTCTGATCAACTGTGCCTTGGCTGCTCTGGACAAGCATTGTGGACGTCCTTGGTTCTATCAAACAAAGGGACTACAAGGAATTTAGCTACATGAAACAGCAGCCACGTATCTACTGTTTACCTCTGGTTCACTTAATGCACAGAGGCATTGCCCACGAGGCAAGTGGGGTTGCTATAGGCTATAGATGTCACCAAAATGCCTATAGGGAGAGCATGGGCTGTCATTGTTTATTCCAGTGCAGTGAACACCTTGACCTTGGTAGATACTGCTCTTGCAAACTAAGGGAAATACCATCTGTATCAACATATATTGGGCATGAGGACAAAATATTGGAGGTTTTTTTTTCTAAACAGCAGAAGCAGGTTTTTTAGTTAAGTCACTTCTGTTTTCCAGTTTAAGCAGATTTTGTTAACATTATACAGAGAAAGAATCTTAAGAAGCAGTGAATCTGAAATTCAAGCCTTCTATTTCCCTAATGTTAAATACAAATACTGCCCTTCCTGCTCCCCAGTTCTACCCCTAAAAAGCAGAAAATGTTATTTTATAAATATGGTCAGAATCTGCATAAAAAACCTACCCATATTTTTCACAGTCAGATTAAGCATTGACTTTTTACAGGAGCACTGTGACATATTCATGTTTTCAATAGGCTGCCTTAGTTGAATATTTTCACAGTGTTAGGGATTTTCTGGAGTTTGATCAGGAAAACCCCAAAAATTTAAATACATCTGGTGTAGTGAGAAGTGTTTTTCTCAAAGTATTTAAGGAAAAAAAAAAAAAAAGCATCCCTGGTGCTGTGTCTGTTTAGAAGTGCAGTAAACAGGCAGGTGAGATGACCTGGAGTAGTGCTGCTCTGTGTTTAATCCTACTAAAACCAGCCAGCTTCGTCTCCACTGACTATTTACCTTTGCTGAATAGTGATCCTGCCTACCAAAGCTGTTCTTGTGTCCTAGAAGGAGGGAGACTGTGGCCATATGAATAGAGAGACATTCCACTGCTTTTATCTGCATTCTCATAACTGTATCTGCCTCACTATATTTCACTTTCCAAGGAACAATGTACTCTTACTTCCTCTTGCTTGTCCCTGAGGTCATGATCACATCCTTATCCCACTTGTGAACATCTTATCTGCAAAGGGGAAAATACCTACCTCATGAGTTTGGTCTGCTCAGCAGGGTTTTGGAAAGGACGTATCTTGTGTAGATGTATGGGGGTTAAGCAATCCAATATGAGGCTAAGGCAGGATGGGCTCTGCTGTGTTAGGCATGATGCTCTGGAATACTGGGGTGGGCTGGCAGGAGTGCAGGCCGTCTAAGCTGTGTAAAGAAACCAGAAAATTCTGGAGAGGAGCTCTCTTAAGGTTTATTTCTTGACATTAAAACTGCAGAGTTCTCAATTTCACATAAAGGAGATTTGAAGTACCAGACAATGTGGGCAGTCAGAGAATCTAGACTTGAGTGTGCTGCTGAAATGGTAACAAGACAAACTGCAACTGCAACACAGCAGTTGACTTGCTCATTCTGGCCATAGCCCTGGCATGGCTGTTTTAACATGTGCCAAGCTGATTATAGTCTGCAGGAGACTATGTGCCAACTGAGAATTGCTGGAAGGCAGGCCAACATCAAAACAGTTAGAGGGTAAACTGCTTGTTGACTTTGTGAGTGACTTCTGGGAAGGGGGACAGCCTCTGAAATTGCTGAGAATGGAAGGAAGTAGTGTCCTCTCAGAAATGCAGTTTGGAGTGGTTATGAGAAAAAATAATCCTTGTGCCTCTTTGAGACAGGAGTTGTGAAAAAGATGGAGTGAGTTCATGGATTTAGTGTGGGGGGAAGGAAATGAAGAAACTTGATGGTTTTGTTAGGAAATTGGTTAGTTTTTCCTTGCTTGCTCTAGTTCAGTCCAGAGGTTTGGGGCCCTATATGAGCCAATGAATTCTGGATGTATTCCAGGGACTGTTTGGAATGCATTGTCCTTATTGGCTGCAAAAAGCCCAAAAGGGCAACTTATTTAAGTCCAACCTTTTAATAAAAATGGGCACATATCATACAGGTTGACCAAGACCCCCTCAGCTGATGATTGGTAGCCTTCTCAATAGGGACTGAATTTCAAAAGCTGTAGCTGTATTTCCTGGCTTTGATCTGAGCTTAAGAGCATTACAGATGGAGCAGGAGTTGATAGGTGAACCTGTGGCACTTAAATCCAGGCACTTATTAATGATCAAATGCATTTAGTTCATTAAATCAGTCTCTGAGCATTTTTCTTCTACTCTCAATTCCCTGGATTGCTACAACCAAAAGGAGTTGTAGTGTCTGCATGTTTTTAAAATAAACAGAAGAATCCTTGATGGTGCTGGACTAGATGTTCCTGATAACATGTTGCCAACAGAAAAGTTCTCATCCTTGAAGAAAGTTTTTAAAGTGGTCATGACACTCTCAATCACGTAAGCCTCTCTTCAGAACAGACATTCGGTGCCCTCAAATGACTCTTCAGACTTGGCTCAGAAACAGGCTGACACAAAAGGGGCTAATTAACACACACATTTTCATGTGGAGGAATCTGGTTTCCAAACAGATTTTCACCAGCAATATAGCTGATGAGCTGAATCTGCTAGGGCTGTTTCTTCCGTCCAATTTGAATGAAAATGGGAACAAGGGATAGGAGAAAAAGACATTTCATTCCAGTGATGAGATAGACATAATGAATTCCTCTGAGCTCAACTTCTGTCATGTTATATTTCTTCCAGAATAAGCAAGCAAGGCACAAAATGTCAGAGGAAACAAAGTATAGAGAAGTGTTACACATGCTATCTACATATCCACAGGAAATATGAGCATGTACATTTCCGGAGTATGCATGTATTTATGGAGAAGAGGTGGAAAGGGGGTAGAAGGGTGCTCCTACAATTTAACAGTGGCCTAGAATCGTGAAGACAATGCTCCATCTTTCTCTTCTACTCTATACTTTGAGTCCTTTAATTCCCTTATAACGATTGCAGTAGCAACACCCTACTCTGCATGAAGTTTTAAGGCTGCATGTCCAGACAATTGTGCCATAACAGTGAGACAAAAGCAGTGAATTTGACAGAACCTAAAAATCAACCATAATCACCTCTACACTGGTGAGATGATCTTAGTATGCAGGGCCTCAGGTTCTACAATTTACTTTCATATGCTCCCTGTTCTACCTCGATTGATTCTGAACCAATTGTTATTTTACTATCATCATTGTGAAAAATTCTATATGCTTCTTTCCCTATTGTAGTAACAACTACTGAGTGTTGATAGCTAATTGCTCCAGACTAATCCACTGCATGGACCCTTGTATCTGTTAGGGTATGGTAGTGGCTGCTAGCAGAGGGGCTCTGAGGATAAGACCAGATTTTCACATGGTCTGGTGTATCACAAGCAGTCCGTTGTAACATTGGGCTCTTTGGAGTAACATTAAAGAAACTTTTTTTTTTTGTCAGTTTATCAAAGGAAAATTAAAGTTCCTTAGACGTCAGTTATATTGAATCTGAGCCTTTAATCATACTGACAAGAAAAGATAGAGAATTGGAGCTAAAGAATGTGTTCAGAGCCTTCATGTTGGATGGTTGGTATTTAACTCTGTGTAAGCTGCAGATTTTCACAGGGACTATTTTTGAGTCACTACTGCACACTTATGTATTGTTTCAGTTTACAATATTCTACTCCATATATCACTATACATTTACCCCATGCAGTAGACTGGGTTTTTTTTTTTTTCATTCCAAAGAATATTAAATGAACTTCTAGAAGCAGTTCCTTCAGAAACCGGTTTAGTTTTGTATCCTACAAAACAAGGAACTTGAACAGAAATTTAGAGGGAAAAAAGTCCCAATTGTCAGTGACACTGTCTGGGCAGTCCTTATTCCACGTGAAACACTATTTCCAGTACTACCAGATACTAATGTTCTGAAAACTGTTATAAATGGGTACTGGACCAACTCCCAGAAAATGCTTAATGAAAAAAAAAAAAAGTATTGAACTTCAAGCCTCTCTTTAAGAGAGTAAGAGAATCACATACAGAAGGTGTTCAAGTGAAAATCACATGCAAGCAGAATTTGTTCTG